>OZ018326.1:183057466-183588392 GCA_963969495.1 Ceratothoa steindachneri | reverse complement strand
TGCTGTCTATCGTTCCTTTATCTCTCTATCTTCCTCCTCCTTTGTCTTCTTTGGATAACTGCTCCTTTCTTCCTCCTTACTCGTCTTTGGATTACTGTTCCTTTCCCTTGCTATCTATGATCTTTCTGTTCCATCACGTGTCTCTTTTTCTAGTCCTTATGTTCTTTCTCTATCTTATCCCCCATATCTTTTCTTTGGATTACTGCACCGTTCTCCCTCTATCTATGATCTTTCTGTTACGTCACGTCTCTTTCTATCTTTATCCCCTTTTCTCTTCTCTAGTTAACTGCTCCATTCTCCCTCTATGTATTATCTCTTTGTTGCTTTAAGCTTATATTTTTCTCTGTCTTTCAGTTCTCTATAGATCTTTTCCCCATTTTCTCTTCTTTGGATAACTCCATATTTATCCCTCTATCTATGATCTCTCTGTCGGATCAGGTCTCTGTTTCTCTCTCTCATTCAGTTATCTCTTTACCATCTCGGCCTTTTCTGTTCTTTGGATAACTGCTCTTTTTGCACTATATCTATGATCTCTCTGTCCTATCACGTTTGTGTTTCTCTCAGACTTTCATTTCTCTATCTATCTTCTGCCGCTTTTCACTTCTTTGGATAAGTGCTCATTTCTCCCTTTATCTCTCATCTCTCTGTCCTTCACGTCTGTGTTTCTCTATGTCTCTCAGTTCTTTCCCTATATTCACCTCCTTTTCTATTCTTTGTATAACTTGTCATTTCTCCATCTATCTATGATAACACTGTACCTTCACGTCATTATTTCTTTTGGTCTTTTAGTTACATCTTAATCTTTGCACCCTTTTTATTTCGTTTTAATAGCTGCTCCTGTCTCCCTCCATCTAAGAACTCTCTGTCCCGTCACGTCTCTGATTCTCTGTGTATTTCAGTTCTCTTTCTATCTTCACCCCCTATCGTCTTCTTTGGATAACTGCTCCTTTCTCCCTGTATCTCCGATCTTTCTGTACATTCACGGCTCTCTTTCTCTCTGGCCTCCAGTTCTCTCTCCATCTTCTCCCATTATTTGCTTCTTTACATAACTGCTCTTTTCACCCTCTATCTAGTATCAGTTTTTCACCACACGTCTCTCTTTCTCTTTATCCCTCTGTTCTCTTTCTATCCTTAACCACATATCTTCTCTTTGGATACCTGCTCAATTTTCCCTCTGTCTATGATCTATGTGTCTCATCACGTCCCTGGTTTATCCTCTCTTTCATTTCTCTTTCATCTCTCTGTAGGCGAAAAGCTCGGGGGCAGTGATCACCAGCTAGTTAGATTTACCTTCAAGATCTCGAACGTAAGGTCTGTTGCCAGTCAATCAAGGAAATTTGACTTGAGAAGAGCAGACTTTGCAAGCCTTCGTGCTGAACTGACTGACGCGAGGCTAGAAGTGTGCGATGCTGTTGAAGACTCGTAGAATAGTTTCAATACCACATTTATGAGACTTCAATCGCGTTTCATCCCTCTAAAATGCCTCCGTCGGTCTTCTGTTCAACCAAAGTGGTTTAATCGAGAAATCGGCCAGCTGCTTAGGGCGACGAGAACTCTGTACCGGCAATCGAAGATCTCGGGTGACTTTGACGAATACTGGAGGCTAGCCAGGAGAGTGAAGTCCAGCATAAGGGCGGCTAAGCAGTCTAAGGAACTCTGAGTGGCGATACTCTGTAAAGAGAATCCCAAGGAGTTCTTTGAATATGTAGAAGGCCGTAAACCAATCTGTCAAATGAGAGGCCCTTTTAGAAATGATGAGGGGACATTAAAGCATTCAGATGCAGAAAATGCTAACCTCCTCAACGACTACTTCTCTTCAGTGTTAACTGAAGAGTGTGGTCCCATCCCCCAGCCGACGGATTCCTACTCGGTGGAAAAGCTGGAAGATATGGACTTCGCCGAAGGAGAAATCAAAAAAAAGATCAGTGACCTAATGACTAATAAGTCACCTGGCCCAGATGGGTTTCAACCCAAAGTGTTGAAAAAAGTGCGCGATTAAGTGTCACGACACCTGAGCGCAATCTTTAAGAAAGGAGACCGTAGCCAACCATCAAACTACCGACCTATCAGTCTGACTTCGATAGTAGGTAAACTCATGGAAAGCTTGATGGTGGAAAAAATGACGTCGTATTTAGAGTCAAACTTGATACTGAGGAGATCCCAGCACGGCTTCCGAAGCAAACGGTCATGCCTGACGAACCTTGTGGAATTCTTCCACTTCGTCTTCAGTGAGCATGATCGCAAAAAGGCTGTGGATGTGGTCTACATAGACTTTCAAAAAGCCTTTGATAAGCGAACCCAACGCCGCCTTCTCCGGAAAGTGCGAGCACCGGGCATAGACGGAAAAGTAGCCGGCTGGATCGAGAACTGGCTAAGTGGCAGACGGTAACGCACAGTGGTGAATGGACAGGCTTCTGAGTGGTTAACCGTTACTAGCGAGGTGCCTCAAGGTTCTTTCCTGGGACAACTACTATTCATCATATACGTCAACGACATGGACGGTGACATGGTTGCCAAGATTTCCAAATTTGCCGACGATACCATGCTTGGTATAAACGTTGCAAAGGATGAAAATACTGCCCGCCTGCAGGAAGATCTTGGGAAGATTGGGGAGTGGTCGGACACTTGGAAAATTCCTTTTAACGTGAACAAATGCAAAGTGATGCATATCGGCCACAGAAACCCCCAATCTCAGTATATCCTTAAGGGCACTGCTCTTGAATCGAGCGACACTGAAAAGGACTTGGGTGTAACTATTACTAGCGACCTCAAGTTCTCAAAACAGTGCCTCGAGGCAGAAAAGAAAGCCCAAAGGATGTTAGGCTACATAAAGCGCCAGTTTGGATACCGTAAAAATGAAATAGTACTTTGTCTGTATAACTCCCTCGTTCGGCCGCACCTGGAGTATGCCGTACAATTTTGGAGTCCTTCGTTTTGAAAGGATATCGCAAGGTTGAAAAGCGTACAAGCCAGGACAACAAAGCTGATTCCCTCTATCCGACATAAAAGTTTTGAGGATAGACTAAGGGAATTAGATCTGTTCTCGCTGCAAACCCGTAGACTGCGTGGTCGGCTAATCGAAGTTTTCAAAATACTTCGAGGGTTCGACAATGTTGAAGAGCGAGATATTTTCACACTGAGTGAGAACAGAACGCGCAATCACGGCTTCAAACTTGAACTGAAGCGTTACAACCGCAATCTGTGTGGAAATCTTTTCACCTACAGTATCTGCGGTAAGTGGAACGCACTTCCAGTGGAAGTTGTCAACAGTGAATCTGTTGACCAGTTCAAGTCAAGACTAGACAAGGTCTTGAAAAGTGGCCGTTTAGGGACGCAAAATAATTTTGCAGCCATATGCCTGATCGATTTTTAGTCCAAAGTTACCCTCCTTGAATGGACCGTAAGGTCTCTCAGAGTACTTTATTTCCTTGTTACTCCTCGTTACCCCCTTTTATCTTCTTTGGATAACTGCTCCTTTTTCCTTCTAGCAAAGATATATCTGTCCCATCACGTTTCAGTTTCTCTCTGACCTTCATTTTTCACTGTATCTTCTCCCCCTTTTCTCTTCCTTGGATTATTGTTCCTTTGTCCCTCTATCTATTATCTTTCTATCCCATCACATCTCTGTTTCTCTCTTTCGTTCAGTTTTCTCTCTATCTTCTCTCGCTTTTTTCATATTTGGATAACTGCTCCTTTCTCCCTCTATCTATGATCTCTCTGTCCTTTCACCTCTCTGTTTCTCTCTGTCTTTCAGTTCTCTCTCTATCTTCTTCCCCTTTCCTCTTCTTTGAATTACTGATCCTATATCCCCCTAACAATGATCTCTCTTTCCCATCCCAACTCTGCTCTACTCTGTCGTTGAGTTCTACCTTAATCTTCTCCCCTTTTTTTCTCATTTGGGTAACTGATCCTTTCTCCATTTATCTATGAAATCTCTGTCCCATTACGTTTCTTTTTCCCTCTGTCCTTCACTTCTCTCTCTATTTTCTCCCCTTTTTCTCTTGTTTAGATAATTGATTCTTTCTCCATCTATCTAGGATTCCTCTGTTGCGTCACGTCTCTCTTTCTCTCTATCTTCCTGGTCTCTCTATCTTTCCGCTATCTCTCTATCTTTACCCTATTTTCTCTTCTTTGGATAATTGCTCCTTTTCCCTCTATCTTGGATCTCTTTGTACCGTCTCGACCCTGTTTCTCCCACGCCTTTTGTTCTCTCTCTAACTTTTTTCCTTTTTCTCTTCTTTGCATGACTTCTCCTATCACCCTCTTTCATTGATCCCTCTGTCCCAACGCGTCTTTATTTCTCTCTGTCCAACAGTTATCTCACTATCTTCTCCCCCTTTTCTCGTATTTAGATTATTGCTCCTTTCTCTATCTATCTATGATTTCTCTGTCCCATCACGTCGATGTTTCTATCTGTACTTCATTTCTCTATCTATCTTCTTCTCCTTTTCTCTTCTTTGGATAACTGCTACTTTATTCTTCTATCTATAATCTCTCTGTCCCATGTGGTCTCTGTTTCTATGTGTCCTTTACTTCTCTATCTAGCTTCTCCCCCTATTTTCTTATTTTGATAACTGTTCCTTCTTCCTCTATCTATGATCTCTCTGTCCCATCACAGATCTTTTTCTCTCTGTCTTTCAGTTCTTTCTCTATCTTCTTACCCTTTTCTCTTCTTTGGATAACTCATTTTCATTTCGTTGGAATACTGCTCCTTTTTCCATCTATCTAGGATTTCTCTGTCTCCTCACGTCTCTTTTACTCTCAGGCTTTCAGTTCTCTTTCTATCGTTCCCCCCTTTCCTTTTTTTTGCAGTAGTGCTCCTTTCTCACTCTCTCTATGCTCTATCTTGCCTATCAGGTCTCTGTTTGACTCAGACTCATCACGTATCTCTGTCTCTCTTTTCTTCACTTCTCTCTCTATCTTAGCTCCATTTGCTTTTCTTTGGATAACTTCTCTTTTCTCCCTCTATCTATGCTCTTTCTGTCCACTCACCTCTGTGTATCTCTCTTTCTGTCAGTTCCTTCTCTATCTTCTCTCCCTTTTTTATTTTTTGCATAACTGTTCCTATCACCCTCTATTTATGCTTTCTCTCACAACACGTCTCTCTTTCTCTCTGTCTTTCAGTTCTCCCTCCATATTTCACATTTTTTAATTTTGATAACTGCTTCTTTCTCACTCTAGTTTTGAACTCTCTGTTCCATCACGTCTCTGTATGTCTTTTTCCTTCAGTTATCTCTCTAACTTCTCCCCCTTTTTTTTCATTAGAGAACTGCTCCTTTCTCCCTTTATCTATGATTTCACTGTTAGCTCACGTCTCTGTTTCTCTGTCTTTAAGTCGTCTCTTTATCTTCTTCTCCTTTTCTTTTCTTTAAATAACTGCTCCTTTCTCCCTCTATCTCTGATCTCATGGTTCCTTTAAGCCTTCACTTCTCTCTCTATTCTTTCCCCTTTTCTCTTCTTTATATGACTGATCGTTTCTCCCTCTATCATTGATCTCGCTGTCGCATCAGGTCTCTGTTTCTCTCTCTCATTCAGTTCTTGCTCTAACTTCTCTGCCTTTTCTGTTCTGTGGTTAATTGCTTATTTCGCTCTCTATCTATGATTTCTTTGGCCCGTTACGTCTCTGTTTCTATCTGTCTATGGGTTCTCTATCTATCTTCACCAACTTTTCCCTTCTTTGGATTACTGCTCACTTCTCCCTCTATCTCTCATCTCTCTGTTGCGTCACGTCTCTGTTTCTCTCTGACCTTCAGTTCTCTCCCTATATTCACCCCCTTTTCTCTTCGTGGTATAACTTTTCATTTCTCCGTATATATATGATAACAGTGGCCAATCACTTCTCTGTATCTTTCGGTCAGTCAGTTATATCTCGATCTTCTCCAGCTTTTTAGTTTTTGATAACTACTTCTTTCTCCCTCTCTCTATGTTCTCTCTGTCCCGTCAGGTCTCTAATTCTCTATGTTTTCCATTTCTCTCTATCTTCACCCCCTTTTGTGTCCTTTGGATAACTCCTCTTCTCTCCTTCTATCTATGATCACTCTGTCGCATCACGTCGATGTTTCTATCTGTCTTTCATTTCTCTCTGTATGTTCTCCCCCTTTTGTCTTCTTTGGATTATTGCTCCTTTCTCCATCTATCTATGATCTCTCTGTTCTATCAAGTCGATTTTTCTACCTGTCCCTCATTTCTCTCCCTATCCTCTCTCCCTTTTGACTTCTTTGGATAACTGTTTCTTTCTTCCTATACCTATGATCTCTCTGTCCCATCCCGTCTCTGTTTCTCTCTGTCATTCAGTTCTCTCTATATCTTCTCTTCTTTTTTCTTATTTTGATAACTTCTCCTTTCTCTCTGTATATGTGATCTCTGTGTACCGTCACGTCTCTGTTTATCTTTGGCCTTCAGTTCTCTCTCTATTTTCTCCAGTTTTTAGCTTCTTTACATAACTGCTCCTTTTACCCTTAATCTATAAACACTCTGTCACCTGACGTCTCTCTTTCTCTCTATCTTTCTGTTCGCTCTCTATCTTAACCCAATTATCTTACCTTTGGATACCTGCTCGATTTTCCCTGTAACTATTATATCTGTATCTCAGCACGTCCTTGTTTCATCATCTCTTTCAATTCTAACTATCTTCACCCCCTATTATCTTATTTGGATAACTGCTCCTTTTTCCCTCAATCTATGATCTCTCTGTCCCATCATGTCCCTGTTTGTTTATGCCCGTCAGTTCTCTCTCTATCTTCTCCCATTAACTTGTTTTTGGATAATTGCACCTTTCTTACTCTATATATGATCTCTCTGTCTCATTAAGTCTCTGTTTCTATATCTCTTTCAGTTCTCTCTATCTTGACCTACTTTTCTCTTCTTCGAATAACTTCTCCTTTCTCCCTCTATCTATGATCTCTGTGTCTCATCACGTCTTTTACTCTCAGGCTTTCGATTCTCTTTCTATCTTCTCCCTCTTTTCTCTTCTTTGCATAACTGCTTCCCTCTCCCAATATTTAGGATCTCTCTTTCCCATCCCGTCTCTGTTTTTTTTCTGTTTTTCAGTTCTTTCTCTATGTTGTTCTTCTTTTCTCTTCTTTAGATAAATGCTCCTTTCTCCCTATATATATGATCTCTCTGTTCAATCAGTTCTATCTTTATATTTGTCCTTCAATTCTCCCTCTATTTTCTTCCCCTTTTCTTTTCTTTGTATTACTGCTCCTTTCTCGATCTATCTATGATAATCTGTCCCATCACCTCTCAGTTGTTCTCTGTCCTTCATTTCTCTCCTTATCTTCTACCCCTTCTCTCTTCTTTGGATAACTGCTCCTTTCTCTCTCTATCTATGATCTTGCGTTCCTATCGCGTCTGTGTTTCTCTCTGTACTTTAGTTCTCTCTCCATCTTCTCTCCCTTTTCTCGTCTTTGAATTATTGCTCATTTCTCCATCTATCTAAGATCTCTCTGTAGAATCACGTCTAGGTTTCTCTCTGTCTTTTAGTTCTCTCTCTATCTTGTCTCCCTTTTTTTCTTTGGATAACTGCTCCTTTCTCCCAATATCTAAGATCTCTCTGTCAAAAACAATTCTATGTTTATCTCTCCTTCTGTTCTCTCTCTGTGTTCTACAAGGAGTAACAAGAAGCAACAAGGAAAGTAAGTACCCTTGGAGACCTTACAGTTCATTCAAAGAGGGTATCTTTGGACTAGCAATCGAGCAGGCACATGGCTGCTCAATTGTTTTGCGTCCCTAAACGGCCACTTTTCAAGACTTTGTCTGGCCTGACTTGAACTGGTCAACAGATCCACTGTTGACAACTTCCACTGGAAGTGCGTTCCACTTACCGCAGATACTGTAAGTTGTAACGCTTCAGTTCAAGTTTAAAGCCGTAAAGGCGCGTTCTGTTCTCACTTATTGTGAAAATATCCCGGTAGTCAACATTTTCGAACGCCTCAAAGTATTTTGAAAACTTCGATGAGCTGACTACGCAGTCTACGTGTTTTCAGCGAGATCAGATTAATTTCCCTTAGTCGATCCTCATAACTTTTATGTCAGATAGACGGAATCAGCTTGGTTGCCCTGGCTTGTACGCGTTCTAACCTTGCGATATCCTTTCGAAACGAAGGACTCCAAAATTGTACGGCATACTCCAGGTGCAGCCGAACAAGGGAGTTGTACAGACAAAGTACTATCTCCTTGTTACGGTATTCAAACTAGCGCTTTAAGTAGCCTAACATCCTTTGGGCCTTCTTCTCTGCCTCGAGGCACTGTTTTGAGAACTTGAGATCGCTAGTAAGAGTTACACCCAAGTCCTTCTCAGTGTCGGTAGATTTAATAGCAGTGCCTTTAAGGATATAATAAAGATAGGGGTTTTTGTGGCAAATATGCATTACTATGCATTTTTTCACGTTAAAAGGCATTTGCCACGTGTCCGACCACTCCCTAATCTTCCCAAGATCTTCCTGCAGGCGGGCAGTATTTCCATCCTTTGCAACGTTTATCCTAAGCTTGGTATCGTCGGCAAATTTGGAAATCTTGGCAACCATGTCACCGTCCATGTCGTTGACGTGGATGATTAATTGTTATTTGTCCCAGGACAGAACCTTGAAGTTTTCCACTAGTAACGGGCACCCACTCAAAAGACTGTCCATTTACCACCACCCGTTGCCGTCTGCCACTTAGCCAGTTCTCGATCCAGCCGGCTACCTTTTCGTCTATGCCCAGCGCTCGCACTTTCCGGAGAAGGCGGCAAGGTGGTACCTTATCAAAGGCTTTCTGAAAGCCTATGTAGACCACATCCACCGCCTTGTCCCGATCGTGCTCACTGAAAACGAAGTGGAAGAATTCCACAAGGTTCGTCAGGCATGACCGTTGCCTTCGGAAGCCGTGCTGGGAACTCCTCAGTAGCAGGTTTGACTCTAAATATGAGGTCACTTTGTCTACCATGATGCTTTCCATGAGTTTACCGACTATCGAAGTCAGACTGATAAGTCGGTAGTTCGAAGGTTGGTTACGGTCTCCTTTTTTGAAGATAGGAGTCACCTCCGCCTCACGCCAGTCTCTAGGAAGACATTTGGTCCGGATTGACATGTTGAAGATTGTGCTCAGGTGTCGTGACACTTGATCGCGCACTTCTTTCAACACTTTAGGTAGAAACCAACTTGGGCCAGGTGACTTATTCATCATTAGGTCACTGATCTTCTTTTTGATTTCAACTTCGGTGAAGTCCATATCCTCCAGCTTTTCCCCCGACTAGGAATCCGTCGGCTGGGGGATGGGACCACATTCTTTAGTAAACACTGAAGAGAAGTAGTCGTTGAGGAGGTTAGCATTTTCTGCATCTGAATGCTTTATTTTTTGCACCTCCTTATTCCTCAAAGGGTCAATCGTTCGACGGATTGGTTTACGGCTGTTTACATATCCAAAGAACTCCTTACGATTCTCTTTACAGAGTCTCGCCACTCGGAGTTCCTCAGACCGCTTAGCCGCCCTTATGCTGGACTTTACTCTCCTGGCTAGCCTCCGGTGTTCGTCAAAGTCATCCTAGATCTTTTATTGCCGGTACACAGTTTTCTTCTCCCTAAGCAGCTGGCCGATTTCTCGATTAAACCACTTTGGTTGAACAGAAGACCAATGGGGGCATTTCAGAGGGATGAAACGCGATTGAAGACTCATGAATGTGGTTTTGAAACTATTCCACGAGTCTTAAACAGCATTGCATACTTCTAGCCTCACGTTAGTCAGTCCAACACAAAGGCTTGCAAAGTCTGCTCTTCTCAAGTCAAGTTTCCTTGATTGACTGGCAACAGACCTTACCTTCGGGATCTTGATGGTAAATCTAATTAGCTGGTGATCACTGCCACCGAGCTCTTCGCCTACAGAGAGATCCTCAACGATATCATCCTAAGAGGTGCAGACCAAGTCGAGGATATTGTCACCTCTCGTCGGTTCTCTGACCCATTGAGTGAGGAACTCGTTGTTGGCGAACTCGAGGAGTAGCGCGCTTTCGCCACAGGCTCTCTGGTTTCCCAGTCAATTGGCTGTTGAAGTCGCCCATAACGATGCACACTCTGCCTTGAACAAGTTCACTCAGCAGCTGGTACAGTTCCCTGTCCTTCTCAACGGGTTGGGAAGGGGGTCTGTAAAGCACCAGGGTCCTGTATCTGACAGGACCTATCTCTAGGTCAACGCCTAGGCGCTCGTTTTCGGATATAATGTTGGAGTTCGTAGATTTGATTGTATCCTTGACATAAAACATTACACCGCCACCCTCTCTGTCTGGCCTATCTTTGTGGAAGAGTTGGTAGCCAGGAACCGTGAATTCGCCTTCAAAGTCTCGGTTTGAGGTTTTAACCACGATTCTGTTACGGCTACCATTTCGGGTTCTTCCGTCGCTACGAGGCCACGGAGCTTGTGAAAGATGTTCCTGATGGACCTCGCATTGAACAGAAGAACTTTCAGGAAGGCCCCTAATGTAGGACTTCCTATACTCTTCCGTTTCCCGGCTTCGTGGTTGTCGCGGTGGCACCATTTTTGACTACCTCCGAGAAGGTTGTTTGGGGAGTGACTCGGGCGTACTGGCGTACGTCCGCCTTCCCAATGGGCCGGACACTCCTTTGGGTGTGCTCCACGACATCCTGGATGAGGTTGGCTAGGTAATCCTTGCTCTTAAAGGAGAGGTGCACCCCATCTCTTTGGTAGAGGTCTTTTCTACCATAGAATACGGCGTAGGGGTCGACAAAAAAGAGGTCTTCAAGGCGCCGGTTTAGTGACATGTTCCTCACGCGCGCAGTCCGGCTTGGACCCCACCTCGGGAGCATCCCCACCACGACGCGTCTGCGGGTTTTCAATCCGCAGTCGTCGAAAACGCCCTTAACCGTCTTTATAATCTCGCCTGTTGGGCCTACCCTACCTCCTCTGAGGTAGAGGTCGTTGCCACTTACCATTAGGGCAACGACTGAAGTCTCTGAAATCTGAGACTTCTCGGCTCAGCTCTTACCTGCTTATTCCCACAGCCTGGGAGGCAGCTCACCTTAACGCTTGTGCGAAGGCGGGCCGCTAGCAGGGGCTGCAGGCACCATGCCTCAGAATCACTTACAAGGCTGATAATGGCACATTTGCCTGCTGAGCTCGGAGTCTTTATTTTCTAAGGCAAGCTCTCCGATTCCTCTCTCTTACCCGTCATGGTCTTTTCAGGCTTTTCTTTTTTCTTCTTCCTCTTCTTCTTCTTCTTCTTCTCTATCACCTTGTTCCCCTTGTCATCCTTTTCATTAACTTCTTTTACCTTTTCTTCTTCTATTTCTCTCTCTTCCTCTTTCTTCTTTCCCTTTTTCGTCTTTTTTCCTTTCGGCGTCTCTGCCACATTCGGCCCGGGCTCTCTGCAGAGGTGGTGTTTGCCACAGGACTTAAGAGCTCGTTTAATTCTTCTCGAGCCTGCGGATCTGGTGGGAGTGCTCCTCCTTGAGCCTCTCGATTTTCTTTTCGAGCTCTGTAGTTCTTTCCCTGTAGTAGGCGACTACTTCCTCCACTTCCTTCTTTAAAATGCAAGTGGTGCATACACTGCCTGGGTGGCATTTCGCATAGCAGCCCTCCGGAAAGTCATTGCACCACTTGTCCTTCTTAGATGTGGCACACATGAATTTTAGCACAGCTGGACCTTTCTTGCCTGCCATTTGGAACACTTTATTCTTCTTAAGCTTGTGACCAATCAATATATAAAAAGGGGTTTGGTGAGTTCTTCCCGCGTGAGTCGCTCCCACCTATTGATCGGAGTCGTTTCGGAGTCTTCCAGAAGGCACGCTCCATGCGCTGCTGTTCGTCCGACCGAGTCGTCAAGCCTCGGCGTGCCCTGGCTCCCAACCAAGCAGAACAGACGGTCCCCTAAGGGGTCATCGATTTGTCACCAGGTGAACAACAACGAAGCACGCCCCTTACTAAACTCCTACAAGTTCCATTCACAACGGCCAGGATCTCGGAGCAACGTTCAATGGATATCCCGCCCCACCAAGAGACTCGACCCAAGGCTTTTTATTGGCCTCACAACCAACCTGGAAACAAAGGGTCGTAACCTCGGACCGATGCTACCAGAGGCACCCGTCAACAGGCACTGGGAACGGTCAATAATTACGCGCCAGGGAAGGGGTTAACGGGGCACTACCCTCATTTCATTCATTGTGCCCCAACGCCTAGGACCCCTCTAGACCTAGTCTCTCGCAACCAGTGAGCGTCGATTTGCGTTGTTTATAAAGGGTTCCAAAGCCTCTCTTCTGACGCGTGAGGTAGCTGCCAGGTCCTTATATGTAGATAGAGGGAAAAAAGGGAAAGAGTGACATGATAGGAGTAGGCTTTTTTTGTTTTTTTGTATAAGTGAGAGAGATAGGATAAAAGTAAAAAAGGAGAAGGATAGAGTAGAAAAAGGAAGGAATGACGCCCTTAGTCTGGAACCGCGTTTCCGAACAAACCGACAAGGGAGGCCCTACCAGGCGTACCCAGAAGAGATACCCCCACCGACATAGCTCTACTTTGTATTACTGCTCCTTTCTCCTTCTATATATGATCTCTCTGTCCCGGCACCTCTCAGGTTATCTCTTTCCTTCAGTTCTCTCTTTATCTTATACCCATTTTCTCTTCGTTGGATATCTGCTCCTTTCTCCCTCTATCTATGATCTCGCTGTCACATCACCTTTCTCTTTCTCCTTGTCATTTAGTTCTCTTTCTATCTTCTTCCTCTTTCAATGTTTGGAAAACTGCACCTTTTTCATTCTATCTTGATTCTCTCTGTCCCGTCACGTCTCTGTTTCTCTGTCTTTCTGTTCTCTCTCTATCTTCACCCTCTTTGTCTTTCTTTAAATGAATGCTCATTTCTCCATCTATCTATGATCTCACTGTAGCATCAGTTATCTGTTTCTCTCTCCATCATAAAGTGCTTTATCTAACTTCTCCCCGATTTCTGTTCTTTGGATAACTGCCACTTTTCCCCAAAGATCTATGATCTCTCTGTCACGTACCGTCTATGCTTCTCTCTGTCATTCTGTTCTCTCTCTATGTTCTCCCAATTTTCTTTTTTTTGGATAACTGCTCTTTTTTCCCTCTATCTATGCTTTTTGTTTCCACTTACGTCTCTGTTTCTCTATATCCTTCAGTTCTCTCTCTATTTTCTCCCCCTTATCTATTATTTGCATAACTGCTCCTATCACCCTCTATCTATGATCTGTGTGGCCCATAACGTCTCTCTTTCTTTCTGTCTTTCATTTCTCTCTCTATATTCACCACCTTTCTTCATTTAGATAACTGCTCCTTTCTTACTCTAGTTTTGATCGCTCTGTTCTATCACGTCTCGGTTTCTCTTGGTCCTTTAGTTTTCTCTCTAACTTCTCCCTCTTTTCTTTTCTTCGGAGAACTGCTCCTTTCTCCCTCTATCTATAATCTCTCTGTCAGGTCACCTCTCTGTTTCTCTCTGTCCTTCAGTCCTCTTTCTATCTTCTCCCCCTTTCTCGTCTTCGGATTATAGCTCATTTCTCCATCTATCTAAGATCTCTTAGGAGCATCACGTCTAGGTTTCTCTCTGTCTTTCAGTTCTCTCCCTATTTTGTCTTCCTTTTATCTTCTTTGGATAACTGATCCTTTCTCCCTATACCTATGATCTCTCTGCCCGATCACTTCTATCTTTATTTCTGTCCTACTGTTCTCTCTCTATGTTCTCTGCCTTTTTTTCTTTTTTGTCCTGCTCTTTCTTCACCTTTTATGATCTCTCTGTTTCATCACCTCTCTGTTTCTCTCTGTCCATCATTTTTCTCTTTATCTTCTATCTATTTTCCCTTCTTTGGAGAACCCCTTCTTTCTCCCTCTATCTATGATCCCTCTGTCCCATCACCTCTTTGGTTCTCCCTGTCCTTCACTTCTCTCTAAATCTTCTCCCCCTTTTCTCCTCTTCGGATAATTTCTCCTTTCTTTCTATATCTAAGATCTGTCTGTCTCTTCACGTCTCTGTTTCTCTCTGTCCTTCAGTTCTCTCTCTATCTGCCCCGGACTTTCTCCTCTTTTGATAACCGCTCCTTTTTCCCTCCATTAATGAACTCTCTGTCTCATGAGGTCTCTCTTTTTTTCTCTGTAATTCTGTTCTCTCTCTATGTTCTCGCCCTTTTCTTTTCTTTGATGACTGCTCCTTTCTCCCTCTATCTATGCTCTCTGTTTCTACTGATTTCTTTGTTTCTCTCTATTTTTTAGTTCTCTCCCTATCTTCTTCCCCTTTTCTATTATTTACCTAACTGCTCCTATTCCCCTTTATCTATCATCTCTCTGTACCATAACGTCTCTCTTTCTGTCTGTCTTTAGGTCCTCTCTCTATATTCACCACCTTTCTGCATTTTGATAACTGCTCCTTTCATACTCTAGTTTTGATATCTCTGTCCTGTCACGTCTCTGTTTTTCTTTGTTTTTTAGTTTTCTCTCTAACTTCTCCCCCTTTTCTTTTCTTTGGAGAACTGCTCCTTTTTTCCTCTATCTATGATCTCTCTGTCAAGTCACGTCTCTGTTTCTCTCTGTCCTTTAGTTCTCTCTATCTTCTCCCCCTTTTCTCTTCTTCGGATTATAGCTCATTTCTGCATCTATCTAAGATCTCTTGGTAGCATCACGTCTAGGTTTCTCTCTGTCTTTCAGTTCTCTCTCTATCTTGTCTTGCTTTTCTCTTCTTTGGATAACTGATTCTTTCTCCCTCTATCTATGATCTCTCTGTCAGGTTATGTCTATGTTTCCCTCTGTCCTTCAGCTCTCTCTCTATCTTCTCCTCCTTTTCTCTTCTTAGGATTATAGCTCATTTCTTCATCTATCTAAGATCTCTTGATAGCATCACGTCTAGGTTTCTCTCTGTCCTTTAGTTTTCTCTCTATCTTGTCTTTATTTTCTCTTCTTTAGATAACTGATCCTTTCTCCCTATACCTATGATCTCTCTGTCCGATCACTTCTATCTTTATCTCTGTCCTACTGTTCTCTCTCTCTATGTTCTCTGCCTTTTCTTTTCTTTGTAGTGCTGCTCCTTTCTCCACCTTCTATGATCTCTCTGTCCCATCACCTCTCTGTTTTTTCTCTGTCCTTCATTTCTGTTTTTATCTTATACCCATTTTCTCTTCTTTGGATAACTCCTCCTTACTCCTTCTATCTATGATCTCGCTGTCCCATCACGTCTCTGTTTCTCTCTGTCCTTCAGTTATCTCTTTATTTTCTCCATCTTTTCTCTTCTTGGGAGAACCGCTCCTTTCTCCCTCTATCTATGATCCCTCTGACCCATCACGTCTGTGGTTCTCTCTGTCCTTTACTTCTCTCTCTATCTTCTCCCCCTATTCTTCTCTCTGGATAATTTCTCCTTTCTCCCTATATCTATGATATCTCTGTCTCATCACGTCTCTGTTTCTCTCTGCCCTTCAGTTCTCTCTCTATTTCCCCCCCACTTTCTCTTCATTTGATAACCACTCCTTTCTCCCTCCATCTATGATCTCTCTGTCTCATGACGTCTCTCTTTCTCTCTGCCATTCTCTTCTCTTTCTATGTTCTCCCCCTTTTTTTTCTTTGATTACTGTTCCTTTCTCTCTCTATTTATGATATCACTGTCTCTTCCTCCATTCTCTGTCTTTTTCATCTTTTCTTTCTCTATCTGTGATCCCTTTCTCTCCCCGTCTATCATCTCTGTTTGTTTTTCTCTCTCTCTCTCCGCTTTCGAGCTTACTTTATTCATCTTTACCTATGTATCTATATCTCTCTCCCTCCTTACCCACGCCCTGCAATTTCTTTATATACGTTAATCTGCGCATCACTTTGTACGATGCCGATATTCCCAAATTAATTCTCTTTACAAATCGTAGACAAAAGCCGCCGGAAGTTGTGCAGACAAGTTAATTCTCCGTCAACATTAATGACCCCTGCTTTATCTTAAACATCAACCTCTTATAAATCTGTCTATTTATTTTTTTACGCCTTCTCAATTTTTTCTTGCTTTATCTATTTCTTTCTCTAACTATTTTCTTAGGTCTCACCTCGATTTCTTTTCTTCTATTATGCTTTATTTCTTCTGTTCCATTCTCCTGTCTCTCTTTTTCGTAGTCATTGGCACTTTTTCTCTTACTTTCCCTCTCTCCTTTTCTCTTTTCTTACTCTCTCCTTCTCTCTGCCCTCTCTACTTCTCTCTCTCTTCTCTTTCTCACTTTCAATCTTTTTATTTATTTTTTCTTCCTTTCTCTTTTTTAAGGATATCATGCTTATCTTCCTGGCTTTACTCCCCCTCTCCTGTGTTATCTATCTCTTGTTCTTCAGCACCTTCTCACCCTTCCTTGTTTTGATCCTTCTATCCTTTTGTGTTACTCTCTTCTTCTTTAATTCTGTCCTACTCTCTCTTTCTCTGCAACTCTATTTTCCACAAGATTTTCTTTTTTCTCATTCCGACTACTCACTCTCTCTTCCGACCGCACCTGGAGTATGCCGTACAATTTTGGAGTCCTTCCTTGCGAAAGGACATCGCGAGATTGGAACGCGTACAAGCCACGGCAACCAAACTGATTCCCTCTATCCGACATAAAAGTTATGAGGATAGACTAAGGGAATTAGATCTGTTCTCGCTGGAAACCCGTAGACAGCGTGGTCAGCTCATCGAAGTTTTCAAAATACTTCGAGGGTTCGACAATGTTGACTACCGGGATATGTTCACACTGAGTGAGAACAGAACGCGCAATCACGGCTTCAAACTTGAACTGAAGCGTTACAACCACAATCTGTGTGGAAATTCTTTTCACCTACAGTATTTGCGGTAAGTGGAACGCACTTCCAGTGGTAGTTGTCAACAGTGAATCTGTTGACCATTTCAAGTTAGGACTGGACAAACTCTTGAAAAGTGGCCGTTTAGGGACGCAAAACAATTGAGCAGCCATGTTCCTGCTCGATTGCTAGTCCAAAGGTACCCTCCTTGAATGGACCGTAACTACTTGTAACTCATCTTCCCACATTCCCTTCCGCCCAAACCTTGTATACAAAGCTACCGACTGAAAATGAGAATATGTGTCGAGGTACACACGTGCATATGTGTGTACTTCGGAACCATAAACTATTATGACGAACGTTTTACCCCAACCACCCAACCATCCACCTCTTATAAATATGTCTATTTATTTCCTTACTCTTCTTAATTCTTTATCTATTTCTTTCTTTGACTCTTTCCTTATTCCTCATCTCTATTTGTTTTATTCTATTATATTTTTTTCTTTTTCAAACTCGTGTCTCTCTTTTTTCTACTCATTGGCTCAGAAATAGGTGCTGTATGAGCGTTTTTGATTGCCCCGACGATCAATCCCATTCTGAAAGCTCTTGATCGCTTTCTATCCCCTGTAATATTTCTCTACACTCGATACACAACCTACACTCTAGGAGAGCTAACAACGCTAAAGGGCGCATTATAAATACCTTTTATTATTATTATTATTTATAGTAAGTTACAAAATTATTAAGCGTTTTGTAACAGTTACCACGGATTAGAAGCTATATAACTAATAACATATTGAGTATAATTTCATAAATTTTAAGGGTTAGATTATCAAATATATATAGGAAAACTCCAGCCAAATTATTTCTAAATCCGTTTATAACTTTTTGAGTTGTCAGTTTCGATCCAATACTTTTCGCATGCAATCCCTATGGAACCATCAGTGTATTTAACATATGTAAGATGCTAATTCCCAAAAAACTGTAGGGTAGGGCGGATCGTTTTTCCACATTTTTAGATTTTTCATTGCGGATAGCTCGGAAAAGTTGCTAATGCACATAAAAATATACTATACAAAGTTGCAGAAAGAAAAAATAATATTTAGACCTGGCACCGGCATTTGAAATTCTGAATGATAGTCCAAAAAAGTAAAAAAGTAATTATGTAAATTTAGCTATAAGCTAAATTTACTGAATTAATTTAGGATAGTAATGAAAACATTCCATATTACGTGTATATCATATATAAAAAATCTCATAGCTCTCTACTAATATCTTCACTCGGTGCCGGAATATTGAAATTCCTTAAAATCAACTATTTTCTAATAAAATTATTTTCGAAGAAAAGAGCATATGTTCTCTTCACTATGTATCATATTTATATATATATATATATATATATATATATATATATATATATATATATATATATATATCAAGTAATGTACTTCAGAATGGTATATAAAATGATAAATATAAGATGCTGTCAATGTCAGTATATTGTGTAAATTACGATTATATGCAGCTCTTAGCGTTACCCAAATCTCACCACGAGGAGGTGGCTGCATTGCGAGATCTGCCCTATCATTACCGAAACACACAACCATTACGAAATATACATATATTTACATCAACTTGATTATATCAATACAAGGGAACTGTATTTTCAGTAAATACACTATTTGCATTATCAAGTCTTTCTTTGATTCAAGTTTAGGATGCTTGTTTCTTGATTTTATTCTAGACACAATAAACCCGTGCCTAGCTTCTGGTCCAACAGCCAGAGAGAAAGCTTCAGTCACCAGCTTGATATGCCGTTCTAGGGCCAGTATGTGACAAGGAAAGTTAATGGCTATTTCTGTGGTGTTTCCACTGCCAATATATTCAAGTACATCATCCCTTGTGGAGGTTCGCTCATCTCACAATCATGCCAACTTATCATATCATAGTACTCGGCAGCTGCGAAGTTTAACTGGTTCAGCTAGAAATGCCTTTCATTTCTGTTACTGGAGTCTCGTGACTTTAATATCGTCCTCTACCTAAGTTGCCTTATGTGTTTCCTTTCATCATGAATCATACTGAGAAGAATATTTTCAGGATGTGCAAAGAAAGTATTTCGTTCATTTACGGGGTCAATTATATTCGAAATATTGAGTTGAAATATTCTCGATCTTTTAATCATTCTGTGAAGAAGTTGAGCTCCATCAGTTAGAGAAGATTTTCTCTCGATATGACACCATGTTGGAACACACTTTCATGACGTTGAGTACAATAATCCGAAGATGGTGAGAAGAAGCTTGTGAAGACACATATAGGCGGAGAATTCTATTAGCTTTAGTCAACCATCTTCAATGGGCCATTTTGCCAGGGCTTCTATTAGCTAAAGTTTCGGTGCATTAACCACTTGAGGCTGCTTGGAATATATTAGCCAGGTATCTTTGATCTGTACTTATATCATTACTGTTAACTTCAATATCCTCTGCTTCAACAGGTTAGCCTTTTATCTAAAAATAACCCAGAAACAGATCAAAGGGAATGGGTTCGTACCTGTGCTAACTGCTTTAATTGTTTCGCGATAGATAATCATACCTCGAAGGAATACCTAAATTTAGGAGAAAATACTGTTTGTAGTGCAGTTCTAAAAAACACGTGGAGAGAGTGCAACATCCAAAATAAGAAATGATTAAATTGAGGTGAACCCCCCACCCCCATAATGGCAAGGCATGCCCGAACAAGAGGGAACTTATAGAAAAGAAGCGTAGTGATAAAACCAAGGCAAAAGAGGGAAATCAAACCACATATACGCAAAACTAGCGAGAGCTACTGCAAACAATTACCAAGGCGCAAAAAAATGTAATTGAGCTAAAGAAGAAGAAATCTTTCAATATTCTAGCGTGTATAATTCATGCACACATGCTCAACGTTGTTATCCTGGGATTCTATTCAAAAGTAATATACAAGATCCTAAGCCACAATGCATTGGAAGAAATGCGGTTTCTGCATAATCTTCTCTCGGCAGAAGTCTTAAATATACAGTATAAGCCAACAGTTTCAGATAAAGTTACGTCTGCACTGGCGATACATGTTCAAATAAAAAACAAAGGACAAACTGTGGCGTAGAAAGGTAACCAAGGCTTAAGCATAGAGCAACCCAAGTAGCTGATAGCTACATGCAAATCGAAAACCAAATGATTACTTACGTCTCCATGAAACACAAGCAAACCGTGCACTTTTCTGCCAATTTTTCTGAATAACTAAACTCTTTGCTCATGTTATTAGGGAAAACCTCCTACCATGGATTGATTCGTGACTAAGTAATCGTAAGCAGAGAATACTTTTAAACGGTAAATTTTGGAGTGGAAAAATGTAAGTAGTGGCGTGCCCCATGGGTCTGTGTTGAGACAATTGTTGTTCCTTATTTATGTACCTTATATTTGGACACCGACATCCTTACGAGATTGGGCAACTAAACTAATTCCCTTGATTAAAGATAAATATCGAAAGATAAAATATATTAAAACTCCCAACTCTCTAAACTAGTTGATTGCGAGGTGATCCTATCGAAGTATTACTCAAAATTCTAAACAAATTTAAAAATGTAAATTATGTAATTTTTTTAAGTAGATCATAGTATCACACCTAACAATGGTTTTAAACTGAAAGGATATATATATATATATATATATATAAATATATATATATATATATATATATATATATATATATATATATTATATATATATATATATATATATATATATATAAATATATATATATCTATCTATTCTTTGTGGGGATTATTCTATATTCGAATGCGGGGTGATCAGATGGCTGAGAATGACTCTAAAATGGGCCTGGACAGGGCTTATTTATCTTCAATATACTTAAGAAGTGGAATGAAGCCCAAGGATAAATAATATTGCAAACATTAATAAAATAGAATTTTATTAATTAATCTAACTAACAAAACATGGAAAATATTTACATTTACCGGGGAATAAAATGGGATTTTTTTTTTTTTTAAGAGCTCATCTGGCGACTGCCTTCTTGGGCATTAGTCGCCGTATTAAAACTGGCCTAGTTCTAGGCTACTTTAAAATAAAATTAAAGAGAAAAAAACAACAAAAAAAACACCCCAAAAGGCGGAAAGGAAGCAAGCTGGTGCGTCGGGGAGAGGTCCCCCCGGCGCAGGAGCGTGCAACTAAAGGAAGAAATACAAAAAAACAAAAAAAAAAAACCAAAAAAACAAATGAAAAAAAAACAAACCTTGCTTAAATAAATGGGAGAAGGCCGGCCTCCCCCAAGAAGTCAACAAGTCCACAAGTCAATGTGCATGAATCTGTCCCGAGCACAAGGGACAGGCGGTAGCGACCCCGCCCATCCCGGTACTGGGACAGGTATCGTGGGCGAAGATCGCCCAGACTGGGACATTCGACAAGAATGTGCCGAACAGTCTGGGGGATGACGCAGTCGGTGCAATAGGGCGCAGGCGAGCGCTCCATCAGATAGCGATGCGTCACACGAGTGTGTCCGATTCGGAGACGACAGAAAGCAACCTGAAGCCGCCGCGGCATTGGGGGATAGGTCCATGGGAACAGTCGCGGCGCAATGGCACGCAACTTTAAGTTCCCTTCGACCGTCTCCCATCTTCTTTGCCAAGCAGTCCGAAGAGCTGCCCGTATTCCTGCCATGTAGTCAGTGTGAGGAAGAGCGAAACGCTGGTCCGGTCGCAGAGTCCTCGCGGACTCTTTGGCGCCCTCATCGGCGCACTCATTCTCCGCAATTCCCACATGTCCAGGAACCCAGCAGAAGATAATCTCGACATCTGCCCGGCTCGCCAAAACCGTTGCGTCACGGATATCGCGAACCAGGGGATGCGAAGATTCCAATGCCCCAAGAGCACTCAGGGCGCTTTGTGAGTCGCTATAGATCACAATCCGGTCTCCGAACCGGGCACGTCGCGTAATCTCCCGTACCGAGTGGTGTATTGCCACCAGCTCGGCCGTGAAGACAGACGCAGCGCCTGGTAGAGCCCCGCTGACTTCAAACAGAGGGGATACGGCGTGGAAGCCGACCCCCTCTTGGGACTTGGAGCCATCCGTATACACTGGGACGGTTCCAGCGTGACACGATTTGTGCTCCAAAAAGGTCAAACGCAATACTCCCGGCACAGTACAAGCTTTGGGAGCAGAGGCGTGGCGAGAAATAGCCAAATGTGGTACCCTCCAGGGTGGCGTCCTGGGCAGAACCAGGGGCGCCACCGGTTCGAGAGCTATATCTACCTCTCCAAGGAGTTTCCTGGCCCTAAACCCAGAGGGCTTAGGGTATGACTGACGTCTCTCGGCGGCATAGGCACCATCGAGATCAGCCGCAGATGCAGTGAGAGCTGTTGGCGACTGAGGGAGGCGCCGGGCTCGCGCGTACAGGCGAGTGATGCACTGCACGTGGCGCAGAGTGAGTGGCATCTCGCCAGCATCGACCAACAGGCTCTCACTGGGGGAAGTGCAGAAGGCACCGGTCGCAAAAGGAAGGCCGGTGTGGTGGATCGAATCCACCTTCCGCAATAAACGCTCGGCTGCGGATGCATAAAACTCGCGTCCGTAGTCGAGCTTCAAGCGAACAAAGGATCGATAAAAAAGTAAGGCAGTAGCCCTATCAGCGCCCCAAGCGCTGAACGTCACGGAACGGAGAATGTCCATGGCGCGGGTACAAGAGACCCTAAGGCTGCGAATATGAGCCTCCCAGGTAAGGCGTCGGTCGAATACAAGACCAAGGAAACGATGCGCCTTAACCACATCCAGGCGCACCTTATTAAGAAACAAATCTGGGTCGGGGTGAATCCGTGGATGGTGGCAGAAGTGCACCACCTTAGTCTTGGCCAAAGAAAACCAAAACCTGTGCGCTTTGGCATAGCGAGAGACGCGGTTCAATGCCTGTTGGAGTCGACGCTCCAGAGTTGGCATCTGGGCCGCGCCAAAAGAGATCGAAAGGTCGTCCACGTAGAGCGTAGCGAGAACATCTTCCGGCAGCACCGAGGTGATGCCGTTGATGCTCAGGGCAAAGAGTGTGACACTGAGGACACTTCCCTGCGGGACACCCTCTTCCTGCTCCTTTGGGCCGGAGAGAGCTCCCCCCACCCGTACGCGGAATCGACGATCTCGCCAAAATTCAGATATAAACATTGGGAGGCGTCCCCTCGCCCCCATCGTGTGGAGAGTCTCCATGATACCGTATCGCCATGCGGTATCATAGGCCTTCTCCAGATCAAAAAACACCGTGGCGTAGTGCTGTCTACGAAGGAAAGCCTCGCAGACGGCATTTTCCAGTCGGAGCAGAGCATCCGACGTGGAGTGGAACTTACGGAAGCCGCACTGTGCGCAAGACAAATGGCCTCCGCTGTCCAGGAAAAAGGCTAATCTAACATTTACCAATTTCTCCATCAACTTGCACACGCAAGAGGTTAGAGAGATTGGGCGGAAACCGGTCAGAGTAGAGTGATCTCTCCCCGGTTTGCGAAAGGCGAGCACAGTAGCGATTCGCCAGGAGTCTGGGAGAAGACCTTCGACCCAGATCCTGTTGAACAAATCTAACAGAAAGGCCATGCCTCGCTCACCCAGGTGTCGAAGCATGGCGTACGGGACATCATCCGGACCATGGGCGGTGTCCGCGCACGAAGCGAGAGCGGAACGCAACTCACTCACAGTAAACTTGTCGTTGAAGGGTTCTCCGCCTCTGGAAGGAAAGTCCAGCCGGCGGCCTTCCGCGACATCACGACGTGCATTGAATGCTGGCGGAGCAGCATCACGGCTAGAAGAGAATGCGGAAAAAGCGGTCGATAAGGATTCCGCCACGGACGCGGGGTCTGAGATTGCGGTCCCATTCTCCTGGAGAACGGGAGGGAGGTCCTGCGAGAACTTGCCCCGAATCCTTTTGACTCGCTTCCACACCTCAGCTAAAGGGGTCTTCCCGTTAAGTGAAGACACGTATGCCCGCCAAGAAGAGCGGCGGGCGTGCTTCGAAATATACCGGAACCTAGCCCTAGCCCGACGAAATTCAGCGACAGTGAAATCGTTCGGGCGGCGCTTATAGCGCATGTAGGCATAACGCTTCTGTTTGAGGGCCGTCTCACACTCGGCCGACCACCATGGGAGTGGTCGGCGTGCAAAACGGCCAGACGTCCTAGGAATAGTAGTCAGGCCCACGGCGATGAGGTTGCCGGAGAAGAACTCAGCGGCCTCATCTACCGACCTAAACTCCTCGACTGAGATAGAGAATTCAGTCATTTACTGAAATGCAGGCCACCGCGCCCGCGCCAAGCACCACCGAGGTGGTCTCTCAGGCGGCAGTTGCCCTGAAAATGATATTTGAATGGGAAAGTGATCACTACCATGGAGGTCATCGACCACCCCCCAATCAAAATCAGGCTGTGCATCCGAAGAGCACAAAGATAGGTCAAGGCAAGAAAATGAAGCGGTTCTCGGACAGTGATGCGTAAACTCATCCACGTTTAGGACACCCATCTCAAGCTCTTCGATCAGATCAGCAAGGACTTGTCCCCTGGGATTTATGGAGTAATCTCCCCAGAGAGGATGCCTGCCGTTTAGATCTCCAAGCAAGAGATAGGGCCTCGGCAACCGTGCCACGACGCGGTGGAAGTCCCCCGCGTCGAAGTCAGCTGACGGTGGAATGTACGCAGAAAGGATAGTATACCTCCTATCCAGGTGCAGCTGCACAGCCACTGCCTGAAAGGAGGTATCTAAAGAGAAAGGAAGAACAGAGACATCATGCCGGGTGTAAACTGCGCATCCCCCAGCCCGGCCATCCCGCGGTGGTGGGGTCGCTAGACCCTTATACCCCGGGAGGGCAGGGAGGGGGTACGCACCTAGCATGGTCTCCTGCAAAAAAATAGCTAACGGGGAACGGGACGAGACGAGCCTCCGCAGCTCCTCCCAGTTGGCCCGGAGTCCACGGCAATTCCATTAAAGGAATATGCCCTCCAGGCCTAGCTCGGAGGAGACGCGGGGGCCCTCTTCGAATTGAAGACCCTCACGGGAATGGCCGTACGCTTCCCGGGGGCAGAACCCCGGGCGCTGTTGGCCGGACAAAGCGCTGAAGGCGCTGTCGCCTTCGAGGACTTATTGGGGGAGGTTGGGCTCGCCATGTGAGTCTTTTCCTCCCTTCGCCTCGAAACCTTAGGCGGGCGTTGCGGCTTCGGAGGCGGGGGGCCCTCTTTTCGAGGAGCCACCGTCTCCGAGCCACTCGCTCCACCTCGGGGCGTGGGCGAAGGAGCCGAAGCTCCTTTGTTGCTGTCCTCCTTTCGAAGGAAAGCTTTAGGAACCCCGGAAGATGGCCTAGCGACCATCTTCAGGGGTGTTGCCTCCTGTGAGTCTAATGACTCGGTAGAGGCGAGTGGCCGTTTCGCCTTACGGGAAACGGTCACGCTGGGGGAAGAGGGGGGAGCCCTGGTTTTAGCCGGGGCAGGGTATGAACCCTTTTTGCCGCCAGTTTTACCAGGGGAGCGCCTGGGTTGGGTAGAGCCCGCAGAAGGGCTCCGAATGGGCGCGGAAACAACCGTGCTCGTTGGCCTGGATGGGCCAGGAGCAGAGGGTGCCTTCCTAACTATTGAGGCATATGACGTCCCAGGCAGAGCGGGGCGCGCCAGGACCAAGTCCTTTGCCTCGCGGAATGAGAGTCGATCCTGGGCCTGAACGGCCAGGATTTCTTTCTCAAGGAGATATGCACCACATTGCTTCGAAGAAGCAGGGTGCGGCTCTCCGCAATTGACACACATGGCCACACACGATTTGGACTTATCGTGTGCGACCTTGGAGCAATTTACACAGACTTCGGGTGACCCCGATTTTGCACGTCTACATGATCGATTCGTATGGCCGAAGCGGTGACAGTAATAGCACCGCCGCGGCAGTGGCACGAATGCCTTCACGCGGTAGCGGTACCAACCGGCACGCACCGACTCAGGGAGCTTGTCACAGTCGAACGTGACGAAGAGTGTGGGGGTGGGTCTCGAGGCCCCGCCCTGTTTTCTCATCACACGTTCGACCTTGACCGCCCCATGGTCGGCCAGCTCTAGGGTGATGTCTTTAATGGAGTAGTCAACGAGTTCCCTCGCATAAACTACTCCTTTCACAAAGTTCATGGTAGAGTGTGGCGTCACACTCACCGGGGTGCCATGAAGTGTCCGAAGAGCACTTATCTTGGCCGCCTCGGCGGGATTCGCCGCATTCGCTAGGAGGCTCCCGTCCGAGAAACGGGTTACCTTCGGCTCTCTACCAATTGCACTAGCTAATCCTCTCCTCTGATGGATCATGTTGCCTTTGGACAACATGGTGCCATCAGTGGAGCGAATAACGAGGAAGCGCTTGAAGCCAGCGGGCTCGAAAACGCCAGGTAACCTCTGAATCAGGGGCCCCGATGTCATCGAGGCTCCGGCCTGTGCATTCTTGGTGTTAGTCTTAGTCAGGGGCTCCGCACACGAGTGGGTAGAGGGGCCGGATTTTCCGATCTTGGCTTGGTCGCCTACCAAAGTGGTAGCAGACCCATCCGTCCCCGCAGCCCCCGCGGATGGAGAGGAGCCCCGAGTCTTCTTCGTCTTTTTAGTCTTTTTAGTATTTTTCTTTTTAGGAGAGGAGGGCGGGGAATGAACCCGCTTCTCACCTCCGCCGGCAGAAGCCCCCATGCCAGATGGGCCAGCCTCCGCCAGGTCTCTCTCCGAAATGGAGAAGGTCCTGGTCGTCGTAGGGGAACCTGTCGGAGGAGATCCCTCCCCTCCTTTTACTGCCTCGGAGCCCTCGGCCGTTTGAGGGGGACCTTGCATAGGGGCGGATTCGGGTTCGGTGCTTGGCGCGGAGCCGGATTCCCCCCCATGGAAGGCCCTACCATCTGAGGCTGGGTCTCCTCAAGGACCATGTCTATCACATGAGGGGCCTCCAGTTGGCCATCCCCTCCCAGGACATCGCAGGTCCCCTTGGCAGTGTCGCCAGTCTTGTGTGGGGAGGCACAGGCCTTGACCCCAGCAAGGTTTAAAATTCTTGCCAGCAGGTCTTTTGAGGGAAGCGACCGAAGGGGCCTGGCTTCCCTCTCCTCCCTAAGGGGGTTTGCCCTACCGAGCCGCTTGCACGAGGGGCGGTCGGCAATGGGCTGCCTGCTGGCTTTCTTGGCAGTCCCCTTAGAAAGCAAAGGAGGGACTGCCGCTGGAGATAGGGAAGTGCCCGAAAGCACCTCCAGAGAAGGGGGTGAGGGGGAGTCCCCTACACCCGTAGGCGTAGGAGAGGAGTAAGCCTCCTCTCCGGTTAAAGAATTATGGAGGGTCCCTTGCGCAAGCACAAGGGGGAGGACCTCAATTTTCTCGGTGGAGCTGCCCGAGGGCGGCTCCGTTGATTTTCTTGGGGAAGTTGGGGGTTGGGTTTTTTTGTTTTTTTTGTCATACATGGGCATGGTGACCCTCTTTTTAATACGGGACGCAATAGTTCATCACCTCTCGCAGTTGCCCGCACTGCGAGAGGTGCTTACAAGCCCGGCAGAGCCAGGCGCCGCCATTCGGGACCACTCCTCCCGCCTGGTGGCCTGGCAGTCCATCGGCATGGCGGCTCCACCTTGGACACGGCGTAAAATTGATAGAATGTGAAGAGGAGAGGAAAGGGTATGTGAGGAAGGTATGGGTGGGGATGAAGCAGGTTGTTAAAAAAAACCTATCCCGAACCGGAGATGAGGGGTTAGGGAACAATGTCCCCTCTCCCCCCAGCCCCGATCCGGGGTGGTTGGCTTGAGAAGGTCAGCATCTACCCTGTGAAATTAGAGGCTGACCAGAGAAAGTTGTGGGAGAGGTTGTATGAAAAGCGACGAGGTAGGGGAGAAATCGGGCTATCTGAAGGAAATAAGAGAGGCTAAGCTGGGGCCGGACGGAGCGCTGGATCCCGTCAGCACGGCGGCCAGGATGGCAAATCGCCGCGCCCCTTACGTGGGAATAAAATGGGAGATACACAAGAAACGAAAAAGGTCTAGGGAATATTTGACTAAGCGGAGTATTTAGATTTGTAGGGATTTAAAATGACGAAACAAACAAGAATAGAAATGTTCGGCTAAAATCCGTTTAAGGCACAGAGTGGCGTTGGCACAAAGTTAATTAGCTAAATGTAATGCGTAGCTCACGTATTTATAAGGTCTTCGGGGCAGAGAAAGGCGATTTGAAGTAATCTTCAGTCCAACTGGCGATTTCTTTTCCAGGAGAAGGGGTTTTTAGGGGGCTTGTCCTTAACGAGGGGGAAGGGCTGACTTCGAGGAGTGAGAGAGAAGTGGGGCTCGGAAGTACGAGCGATCCTAGAGACAGGATATCGAAGATGTTCTGGATGAACAATTGAAGTTATTGGTGTAACAAGCGTTCTCTTGAAGAACGTTAAAAGGGGGTAATTAAATTACCATTGATGTGATATCATGGAAACGAGAACCGTTTCTTTTCGCACAAGCTTGAAGAACAATGACTGTTCTTAAGTTGTTCTCTTTCTGAACAACAGGGGGTGAGAACCATTTCTTGTCAAACGGGCTTGAAGAACAATGACTGTTCTAAAGTTGTTCTCTTTCTGAACAACAGGGAGGCCATGTTGACTTGGCGTCTCGAGGGGCACGAACCTTGGCACTAAATGGATATTGTCCTCTTCTGGACAATAAGGGGGTTCACGTGGTAGAGTTTCTAGGTACACGAGGAAGCCTGGATCAGCGTGATGCCTCGCGAAGATAATCGACATCTGGTTCAAACGCGAAATTCTATCGCATAAATAGCCGGAGCCAGCCCTTCAGCGTAGGGGACAATGGGGGGACTTCGATGGAATGTCCCGGTAGCGCTTGGGAAAATATCTCATCTTCACCATAAGCCTAATTCAATCTGGCCAGATCAACGCATGGAGGCAAACTGGGGATTGAACCTCCTTGATTAAACTTGGGAATAGTGGGCGATAAGACGCCGTTCTACTCTCTCTTGCAGGATGCACGTGGGAAGCATGAGTTTCGACATGTGATAGGGGCTGAGGCATGGCAGCCTGAGACCATTCTATCACACAGATTAAATGTCATATGATTAGGCATCGTAGCACCAATATCCAAAGGAGAACTACTAGCATATTAGTATAGAAAGGAACTGGCCAATGAGTGGGGTAAGTTGTCCTTGATAGCTCTCTGTAACTATGTAAAATACTATGAACCACTTAAATCCACTTCAAAAAGAGTGAAAAGAAAATCAGAGTGGACAGAAAAACAGATATGTTTTAAACATTTATACAGGGTCCCCCCTCCAAAGGGCCCCAACTTTCGATAGGCCTCATTTCTTAATTTTATGCAAAACTCGAATGTAACTAAGGTGACAACTAGTTTATTTTATTTAAAAATATCATATCAAATCATGAGTCTTTTGAAATTTCTTCTATATTCTAGAGCACGTGTTCGAGATGACCTCCATTTAGTTCTGTGCATTTCTTGAGGCGCAGGACAGAGTTGTCGATGACGTCCTTACAAACCGACTGACTTATGGTTCTTATCTCCTTCTTGACGGCCTACTTGAGTTCCGTAAGGGTTCTGGGTTTCCCTGCGTAAACTCTGTCTTTAAAGTAGCCCCAAAGAAAGAAATCCGGGGGCAGGGGCTAAGATCTTGGCTGTGAGGTGCCCACTCAAAATCAGTCTTGAGAATGATCACACGGCCACCAAAGTTCTCTTTTAGCCCATCTCGGGACTGATTTGAGGTTTGAGAGGTTGTTCCATCTTTCTGAAACCAGAAACTACCTATAAGCGACGGGAACCGGGTCTGAAGCTCCTTCTTGAAGGTTTTGAGGAACTCGACATACAGCTCCTTGGTGACTGTCAATGTCGCGACAGATTCCTCGAAGAAGAATTATCCGATGCTGCCTCTGGCTGAGTTTGCAGTCCATAACGTGCACTTAGGGTAGTGTAGTGGCCTAGTGTCTACCTCATTTGGTCTGCAGGTTCCCTAGATGATATTTTTCTTCAAGTTTACCTTACTCACAAGTTTCATGTGAGCTTCATCTGAGGGCCAAAGTAAAGGTCTCCTAAATCTTCTCCAGTATCTTGACTACATAGCCTTTCTATTCTCCTTGACTCAAGCTGTATGAGTCTGCTTCTTCTATATTCTGTATGGGTAGGCCTTTACATTCATTACTAGCACCCTCCAGCACATCTCACAGGATATACTGAGGGACGGCCCTTTTCTTGCCCACAGAGCGTTTTGGACTCTGCTGAACTGATTCTTTCACGCTCTCGACCAGGTCAGCTGTACTCTTCTGGAGCGTCCTGAATGACTTGGTTAGTTGTCACTAGATGCAATGAAGTTTTCCACTGTTCCATAGTTCTAGAGGTGGTCTGCTTATTCCTGAATTATGCTCTTGGAGGGGGCTTTATCAATCAACAAGGAATTATATTATCAATGTTCAAAATGTAAAAATAATATAATGATATAAATGATAAATTCATTTTTGTTTGTAGTTTTATTTATATTTATATTTTATTTATTTATATTTTATATCACCAAAATTATTTACAACTCGATTTTATATCAGTCCTTACTTATTTTATTTTAAAATATTTTTCACATTTGATATCTTTCTAAATCAATCACTAATTATTATATCATCACTCTTCAAGCTCTAAAAATCATATAATTATATAAATCATAAATTCATTTTAATTTTAATTTAATTTTTTTTTTATTTATTTATATTTTATATCACAAAAATTATTTACAACCCTATTTTTTTTACTCACTCTGTACTAGTGACTCTTAACATTTTTCTTACATTTGAACGCCTTTTAAATCAACAAGGAATTTTATCATGTTTGTTCAAATTGTAGAAATAATATAATAATATATATAAAAATTAATTTTAGTTTTAGTTTTATTTATATTTCACATTTGCATATGATGGGATGCGGTTTAATGATTTCATAGTGTTGATACATATATTTATTCACAGAAAATAAATGCACTTAGAGTGGCCTCTAGTTGTCAAGGTCAGCTAGCTTTCAAAAGGATAGTGGCTGGCTGAAGTGATTTGCGGTGGCCACAGGAGGAATAAGGAATGATTCTCCATGCCAAAGCCCTCGTGAAAAAAGTTCCGTAGTTACTTGTATTTGCCCGAAGTGGCTAAGTATTCCGAGGAAACCGAGCTAAGATAGTATAGTCAGAATTTATTTAATATCAGGCATTAATGAAAGTCAACAGACACATTCATATATATTCAAAATAGATGAAAAATTCCGAAGCTCCCTCACAACCCCAAAAACCAAATTATTTTATAGAAAAGGAAGGTTGAAGTCAGCTGCCTGTCTCTCACACCGCAAGCTATATTTAAGGTGCTTTATCTTGGGAACTGTGTTATAGATTCTCCCATAAATGTACTATTACTCGTTTTTGTAACAATTCAGCTTGTTTTTTGAGAATTAAAATACACGCCACAGATTGGGCCCTTGGGAGTTTTTTGTTGAGTTTAGGGAAACCACGTTGCTGTGGGTTACGAAATTCAATTGTTGGTAATGAATTTGGACCAAATTCTACTCATAAGAAGTTCGCCTAATAACTTTGAATGGAAAAGGGCCAAGAAATTTCTTCTTGAATTTAGATCAGTTTTTCATGTTCTTGGTGCTTTTTAACTTTGGAAAGCTTTGCACAAGGACGTGTGGTGCCACTCTCTTATGTCAGTTTTTGAGGCCTCATCGAATTGTCTCATGGGAATAGATGCATCTAAATGCTTTGAAAGTGTAGACGGGAGACAAATAATGCAAAAGCATAGTGTTTTAATTGAGAGCAGTAAGCGAGAAAACCCATCACAATGTGTTGTACCGTTGATCGGGTGAAGAAATGGCAAGAACGATAGGTTTTGGGACTCTGTTCTTCTCGATTGTACCCAAGACAGGAACTATCAAAATAAAACACTACATTACGTTCCCCCCAAAATTAAAACCAAATGTTAGCCAGTTGTATTATAATCATCTAAATTTTTTATATATGTACAAGTATAAGGTTATTTTGAAGGTATACAAAAATAGTAGTTATTTCTAGCATAATATCCAAGAAGAGTTATTGAATTTTGGCACAAAAGGTTCTTTATTTTCAGACCATTCATAATATTAGAAGTTACATAATTTATTTATAGATTTTTTCTCTTTCAATAATCGATTAAAATTCGATGTTAATTTATGGTTCATTAACAAGGGATCTAAATTGGAACTGTAAAGAAAGCGCAGCTGGAAGGAATAGGATTATAATACCCGTCAATACGCATAGCATTTTGATGTTTATTTAAATCTATGCAATGTATATTTTTATTTAAATAAAATGTTTCATAAGTAATTACTATACTTCCCCCTCTTCTTTAGCGTCCGAAAGATGCAGAGAGGCGGTAGAGTGTACCATCTGGAATGAGGCCTATTTCATCTAATAGGTCAGATTCATTTGGTCTTTACTATTCATTTCTATTGATATCTGAGAAGAAGAATAAGTCCATTATAATTTGCTTTTCTCTTTTTCATATTCATACTCGTTATACTAATCCTCTTTTTTCTTCTTACTTTCAGCTGCAGAGGTAGCTGGTTCTAATTTGTTTTTTAACATTTTTAAGCAAATCAAAATAGCTACTAAATAATATGTCACTATGATTAATTCTTAATTTCATAATTTATTTATATATTGATTTATCTTTCTCACACTCAATACGAATAACGTTAAGGTTAACTTGAACTTTTCCTTTTCAATTCTAATAGATGTGTAGATGTGGGTGAGAGGTTTTCGATCCTTACCACTTGCATTTGGATGGTTGATAGATAAATATTTGAGTAAATCTTCCTTACACGTGATAGAGATATATTCAAGCGAATATTTTAAATCAATTTTTCTTAAGAGATCTATGGTAAGATGTCTTCAGTTTACCCAACACTGAAAATCATTATATCTGCGATGATTAATTATTTTTTAATTTATGTACATCTTAACCATCACCAAATACTAGATAAAATGCATCAACACTGTTTTGGAATGTTTTGACTTCGTATAATTTTCTTTTCAATTTTATTTTAGTTGTAAAATGTTTTTAATTTCATACTCCTTATCCAACACATATTTAAAACCTGTTGGGATGAACCTCATCCTTTTTTCCAATATATCTCAAAGTGTACACAGGCTCGCTGTGTGTTATGATTAGAAGGCAGAGAACACATGTTTTGTTTGTTTCCATATTCCTTTACTCTACGATCCAGTATTGAAAAATCCGCCTTCTTCGAGATAGTTGTCTTATGAAATACCAACCAGAACCCATCTTCACATAAGAATATCTTTTAATTATATTTTGTTCTAATGTAGGGTTTTGTAAAAATCAGCCATATATAGCCGGATTTATTAAAAAAAATATTTATCCTGTGTTCCTTTTGAATATTACAACGTATAATTATTGCCACTATTGAATGAACACGTCTGCACATGCGAAATTTAGAAGATGATCTGGCAAATTTCGTTAGTAACCACGAAGGTTACTGAGTTTTCAATCATGAAAAGAGGATACCAAAAAGATTTATTCTGCTTTAGTGTATGCGAGGAATTATTTTCATAAATAGATTTCCGTGTCATAACACCTATTAATTTTTGAGTATGAAATGTTAGTTGAGAATGACGTATTTTACCACCATAAACAGTTGTCGTTGAGGATTTTCCAATAGCAGTGTTGTTAGCTTAAATTAGTAGCTGAACCATTACCAACCATTTTTTTCTGTTTTTTTCGTGTAATACTCTTTCTTCTAAGCTTCACAAGTTCTTGGAATATATTTGGGGATTTGTTTTAAGTCTATCTAACTGTTTATGTTGACGGTTCTTAATAAATGACCTTGGGAAATTTGAAATACGGAACCTTGCTTATACTTCTTCTCAGTATATAATAGTGGCCTATTTCCATGATATTCGATTCGGAGGTATATTACCATTTATACTGAGTACACTGCCTTTCCCACAACTAAATCCTTGTACAATTATTAAGGCTTGATATATTGATGCACACTTCTCACGATCTCTTCCCCTTAGTACTGTCCGAAAAATATACATCACCCATTCTTCAGATCATATATTACTTTTATATGTCTCGGATGGTTAAATACTTCATCTTCTTTATTTTTCATAGAATTTGTTCATATCACTCATCCTTGACCTTTATATAATTTTTAATACTTTCTGCATTTTTTTATGTATGAAGGGTAAGAATATGTTTCGTATTGTTTAAAAATAGCTATCAAATGTCTTGTAGTGAAAAATAATGAGTCTGCCTGATGTCAATACTGGATTTTTTAAAATTGCAATGATTTCTTCCGCCACTAAAAATAGTTTTGTCAGATCAAATTTGAGAATAGAGGGAAAAGTCTGAACTTTATTAGGGTGTGTTAGACTAAAATTATGGAGAGATTCTCTCAGGATCCTGAATGTACAGTAAATTATTTCATGACTCAAAGTTGGAAAGTAACGAGATATCGGGTAAAATAAAATCGACGGTAATGGTACAGGACGTTTTCCTAGTGCTCTCTTTTTTACTCTTAAAGATGTGTTTTCTGAAATATGGCCGGATAATCTGCTTGAAACGAGTTATTTTCGTTTGTGAAAAAGCTATTAGTACATTAAATTGAATGATATTCATGAATACTTAACATATATACCTTGTCAAATCTTCATTTATTCCTTTATAAATATATTTTCTCATCATCTTTGAAAGGGATGGAAGTGAATAAATTAGATGTGCATATTTCTGTAGTTTGGGATCATTCTGGTAAATCCAGCATTACAACACTGTATAGAAATACAGTGAGGTAAAGGGAAATGTTGAGATGCACCTAGGAGAAATTTATCTAGTATGTAAATACGAATATGCTTATGTTACAGATTCTCTATATACCTTCATAAATGTATTTATTTCCCTAGAGATTATTTGACTCGCTAATATCTTTAGTTGTGATAAATCTCATGCCTAGCTAAACAGTAATAGATAGTAAGAATTAACCACAATATCTTTAATATCACTATTTGCATGAAATATGATTTGTGTAAATATGATTAATATGTGAATATACCATCTAATCATTTGACGGAGAGCTCACTTTTCAAATATCTCCGTAACAGTAGGGAAGAAGCAATACAATAATCTATTTCTGCAAAGTTCCACACATTTGCTATAAAATACGAAATTAATGTATAATATGCAATTAGAATGTTTCATGACACGTATAAAAATAATGAGAGTGGCCTGAAGAAGTTACATGGATTTTGAAAATAATGCTATATCTTTCATGATAAACTTTTGCACATTTGAAAATTTTTGTTCTATTCGCAATTAATGCATTGGTCCTTGCAAACAGGAACGAAAAAATGAGTTAATTCAATGTGAGTTTTGTAATATAGATTTATTTAATTGGTCATGTTTTGACAAGCATCGAGAGATTCACACTTTCAAAAATGAAAATATACGACAATGCTAAATTTCAAATTATCTTTAATCCAGAAGTTAAATATCGACCCATAACAGTTTTGAAAGATTATTTTAGGCCAAAGAAGGCAAGTCCACTAATTGACCGGAATAATCCTAAGAATTACTTATATAAATCTCTGCGTTGGATATCAGGTGACAAATTGGCCAGATAACTCAAAATTTTAGGTGCAACGAATATAGGCTAATTACCTGTAAAGATACATGGACATTTACTTTACCTTGAGGGATTCTTGAAACTAGAGAGGGGTCGCAATAAAGTCACTTTTTTCCTTTTTTAAGCATGTATGTGGTGTGGAAGTTAGAAAGATGATTTCCAGCTGAAACGCGTTGAGGTTATCAATGGACAGGTAGGTGGTGTTGAAAAAATTTCGTCGAACAAATAAAACTCACAAATCATGGGAAAGGTTGAAAATTGATTTCATTTGGGAATGACACTATGATGCTTCATAAGAAATCAAGGTGGATCAGAAAATGTAATGAATCAAAGGTCAAGAATTGATGTCAACGTTGTGGTGAGAGTAAAAGAATCGTTACAGGGGGAGGGGGGTCAAGGTAATCTATTCTTTTCTCCTATACACTACGTAAATTTCAGTTTTCTAACCTTATTGTGATGAAACATGCCCAGTCCCTGATGGCAAACCTGAGAAGTTTGGCGGTCTAAGAAATCTACCTTGCATAGAAGATTTTTGACGATGAATAAACTACGACTATTTTAGAATCGTCAGGGTAGGTGTTCTACCCCTGATGATTTAGACATCACTACTTTACCATACGCTATTGATGGGAAAAGTATGCTTGCATTATCAATACCTTGCCCGAAACAAAATAGCTTTTATCAATGAACCCATAATGACTCTTGGAGACTTATAACAGTATTACATACATTGCCAGAATCGAAGTTAGCAGAGGAAAATGGTTGTATACTCAAGATTTTATACGAATTCTTTGGGTTTTAAAGGCATAACGAACTTTCGAGAAATTATAGAAAATTATTCCTTCAAGAGAAGGATGAGGCTTCAACCTTTCCTCTTAGGGTGGATTCAGATGAGGAAAATGCTGCTATATCGATAAAATTAACTGAGGTTAGGATTTAGATATACGAAAGGACAGGATTGAAAAAGGTTTTGGCAAACGATTCAGAGCCAAATTATATATTACGCTGCAAATAAAATATAATTTCGATTTTTCGTGTATATTGTGTGTTTGTGCGCATACTTTGGTGTAGAGGTATATTATTATTTCTGAAGTTCATGCTATATTTGACAAAATATAATTTTGTTTTGCGTGTTTATTATGTGTGCGTGCGTATGTGCACAAGTGTAGATATATGCTAAAACTTATAATCATTAGAAATATTCAATGTTTTCTTTTATATGTTTCCAGGCTCTGGGAAAACAAATCTCAACAACGATACATAGCTCCAACATTCACTTCTGTCGAAATATGATTAAGTTTTCAAGATTGGTAGGATGGTTAGCTGATGATTACCAGTTTAGAGAGTAGCTGGGATAGATTTATCGGAAGATATGAACCTACAGAGCACGCCAATGTAGAATTCTGTGTCACCAATATACTAATATCCGCTTTTACGACTGCTTATGCAAGAGTGATATTGTACAGGTTTTTTTCATTTACAGGAGAACGTCTCCCCAATTGTGATACAGAGAGTGCAAATTTCCTAGCCTAGGAAGGCGAATAACCCCAGCCATTGGGTAATTTCCTATGCACTCTCAGAGAGCAGATCAAAGATAGTTATGTGGAAAATGCTTCTAGTTATGCTTTTTTTTCTACCTGATCGAAATCTTAAGTAATCATAGTGCGGACACCGAAAGCGATAAAGCAGAGTACAGCAAATGATTGACTAGGAACAAAGAGACAGAAAATATTATTGCAGTTGATTTGATGAGAAAGTTAATTCAAATTATAAGGATGACGAAGCCACTTATTATGTTTTAATTATGTCCTGGAGATATTAAATGACAAAGTTCCTGAATCTTTGAACTCATACAAACTTATATTCAATTCTATATAATGGAAGAAGTAATATTAAGGTGATTTCACATTATCTGTAACATTAATGGCCCTTGTTCCTCATCAGATATTGTAGTGTTTTAGCACCACGAAATTTTGAAATTCTGTATTGCCCTATCATATATTTGTTTGTTTGTATTACCGCCTTCCTAAAACAAAATACAAAAATTTAAACGTATAATAAGAATTTATAGAAGTAACGGGATAAAAGATATAAAGTGATGAATGCCAATAAGGAATATGTACTAAGTGAAAATAATTCCTTTATAAATCTGTTTTAGATTATTTTTTTAGCGAAAATGAGAGCACTAGAACAACAAGGCCTTATCACCCATAATTTTGTAAGAGAGAATCTGTAATGTGCGATGCGAAGCAACAAAAAGTGAAAATGTGGGGAAGATAAGCATTATAGCCGCAGATAATTGTATGCATTGGAGTCGAAAGGGGTTCACAATTGTACGCAATGGGGGCCGTTATTGCTTCTCGTTCCTCTAGCTTTCCTTTGTAATAGTGCCATCACGTAAGGATTTAAACGCAGGTGCCTTAGAAGTATCGGTAGACAAGAGAGAGGTGAAGAATTCTTGAAGGATTTTCAGGAAATCGACCATTACAGACCACAATGATTTATTAATGAGGCTGACAGCTTTTGGGAGTATTATATTGGTCGATGATTTGTGTAAGTGTGTTAATAATTTGCGCATTTATGCAGTAACCTCTTTGCACTAAATTTATTATTTTATAGCAAAACCTTTAAAGGAGAAACGAGAGAACCAGATTAGTTTCCCTATGGTTAGATGATATTTTAAAATTGGTTATTGAATTTGCCTTAATAATGCCATGGAGATATGAAATTACAAAGTTCTAAAATCTTTAGACTCATTCAAACTTATATTTAATTCTATACAATGGAATAATTAATATTAAGGTGATTTCACATTATCTGTGAAATTGAAGGCCCTTTTTCTTCATAGGATATTGTAGTCTTTCAACACCATGAAACTTTCCAATTCTGTAGTCCATTCATATATCGGTTGGTTTGTATTACCACCTTCATAAAAGGAAATACAAAAAATTACATGTATAATAGTAATTTTTAGAAGTAACAGGTTAAAAGATATAAAGTGATGAATGCCAATAAGTAATTTGTACTACGTGAGAATGATTTCCTTATAAATCTGTTTTAGATTATTTTTTTTGCGAAAATGAGAGTGCGAGAACAAAGAGGCCTTATCACCCATAATTTTGTAAGAGAAAATCTGCAATGTGAGAGGTGAAACTGTGGAAAGTGAAAATGTGGGGAAGATATACATTATAGGCGCATATAATTGTATACATTGGAGCCAAGAGCGTCCACAACTGTGGAATTGATTTAGACGTTAATGACTTGTTAATATTAAGAGGGCTTTGCTTACCTGGTAACTGTCCCTTAGAATTCAAGAGATAAGAGAACTAACCTGAGCGAAGCAAACTCTGTGAATGATATGAGGTATATACAAAAGTTTCATGGAACAAATTGGAAATATGATTGAGTATATTATGCATTGTGTTATTTATATGAGTCCATGAAGATAAGAAAACGTCATGATTTTATAACTTTACCTGGCTAGAGGTAAACCAAAACAACCAGATCAGGAATAGAAAGCCAAATATAAATACCAGGTGAAGGAAGAAAAATAGAGATTCGTAGTTTTTACTTTAAGGTACATGAAAGTTATACCTAATTTTTTAAAAAGACAGTGAGTAAGAATTGCGTTACAGGAATGAATTAACATGTTTAATTTATTTCTTTCCATCCACATGAACAGATATCTAAATAACTTTGAGGTAATTTGTGTTTGCGTTTATGTTGTTCAATTTTTCTTACGTCTTCTCACATACGATTCAATATATTGGCTATACACGTTGGCCAGGGAATTAACGAAGTACAAATGAGGTTAAAGTATCTTACGCAGTTAATTTAGATTATTATTCATATTTCTGTGGACTAGCCATTTATTACTATGGATAATTGATCTACCTCTCATCATTTTTTCAATCATTGCCAAATTGTTTCTTTGTCTCTGAGTTTAACTACTTACATTTAGCCAACTTTGGGCGAATAACTAGTATCTACTCGGTCACATACACAAACATGAATTCTAGGGCGGCAATCTCTTTAGGTTTTTAGTTATTATATGTTATATTAGATTGACATGGTCTAAACTTACCTCATTTAAACCTATATTCTTATGTAGAAAGACACCTATGAGGACTTATTATGTTAAGAATAGCGAACCCAAATTGCCATGTCAACATTAGAGGGTCTAAAAATTCTACTGTCAAGCATAGTGCCCCCTGCATCTAACGGGTTCCCTCTTTATGGGATAAATCGAGTTTTTGGTTGCAAAAGTTAAATATAGATCTTGTTTTGTTCTCGCCGATAATTGTATGAAACATCCTTTGAGGGAAAACTGTGTGAATCGTTTTTATTTCCTTTAACCTTACATAATATATAGCACGGTTCGGAGGAATGTATTCAAAGAGGTTTAGAAAATATATAATGTTATATATCGTATTTTGAACTCTAGTTTTGTTGTTTAACCTAGAGTGGATGTATCAATATGTTTAATGAAAATGGATGACAGAGGTATGCGTAAAGATAATAGAAATGGGTGTCTTGCTGATAGACGGTAGATATGTGTCAATGGGTGTCTGATTTGTTGTAGGATCACTTCGTTATTTCTATGCTCGAGATCGGAGATATAAGAAAAGGACATTATATAATAACTCTTGGCTTGATTTCTGTAGGTGAATATATTTTTGGGGGGGAGGGGGAGCTGCGGTTTTTCTAAGCAATTTTATTAGGGATACTTTTAAAACTTGGAACAATAGCACCACTGTCTGGCTACCCCCGTAAGATACCCGGTGAGTACGTTCTTGTGTCTGAATTAGTATTCAGTAACTAATTACCACATAATTCGCAAAGAGATGAATGTAGTCACTTGATGGCAGAATTGCGGCGATCTAACTCTCACCTAAAATGGTGCCAAATGAAAACTGTTTTTTTTTATATTACGGCCTCCCAGGGGAGTGGTAAAAGTCACAATGTTATTTCACAAGAGATATGAAATAATAAATGTAAGAGGGAGAATAAAAAGGGACTCACCAGAAACACAGAGGCGTTGTATCGAGACTGGGATTAGCTACGCTGTGGAACAGTGAGCTCAGGCTCGAGACGAGCCGGCTAGTTTAACTTGGTGAGGGGTAATTAAAAATTAAAGTGAGGAGTTTAGTGCCTCTTTATTGACCATCTGAGTAAGGAAAAAATTCAAGTTTCAATGATATATTGTGGTGCCTAAGTATATTATAATTGTATATAATGTTTTTCTAATCTTTACGAGAGATGAAACTGGGCTGGGTCTTTTTAGCCTGGATGAAGATTTTGGGGAGGGGTGATTGTAGATATGGAGAGAGATCATGCAAAATAAAAAAATGTCTATTAAATGTATATATTATGTAGTTATGTGAATGAATGATGAATACAAAGGAGGGGAGAGACCGCTTAATAAACAGCGGCTTTATCTACTCATGTTTTGATCAGGCGATGTTTTGGGGCTAAATAATGAAAATGATGATGATATAAATGACAAATAGGAGGATAGAGGGAGAAAAAGAGAGGAGTAACTAGTGTAGATTTTGTATACTTTACTGATGTGTTATTTTAAAGATAATTTGCTAGTTGTTTATATTTTTAAGTGTACTAAAATAGAATAAGCTGGTATGAGGTAAAATTAGGCAGAATTCTGACTAATACCAGTTTTAATTTTCCTTTACTTACCCTTTTTTAAATGGGATTTAAGGCGTTGTTTGCATAACATCTAAATTAAGTTCAATCTCCTCTACGCTAGGCCATTCTCTTGTCAGCTGTTAGCTAACATGCATAAGAAATCTCTGAACATATTTTGGTTCGCTAATTGATATTAAAGCTACGCAATTCAAATTGTCTTTCAATTGGAGCCATTATAGAGCTTCTCAAGCGATGCAAAAGTGTAGTCCCTAATATTCTGGCATTAGATAAAATTTCTCATTTTGGGTGGAGAAGGACATCCTCAAGGCCGCACAATGGCGTTAAGCTTTTGAAAGTTTAAAGACCAGGCAAGCTTCTGTTTAATTTTCCACTGAGCACGTTAGAAGAACTGATGGCCAATTGAACCAAGTCCACTTCACTAATGAATAGGGGAGACGGTGAATGAACAAATGTGAACGGAATTACTGCAAAGAATTCTTTGCCACCCAAGACCAAACTACAATTTCCATGCAGGAAATGACCATCCCTGCCACACAGCCAATTCGGTGAAGAACTTTCTGGAGGACAAGTACATCACTGTTATTACCTGGCCTGCACAGAGTCAGCAACTGAATTTTATTGAAAATGCTTGGAAGTCATTCGGAGAGAGACATAAAGGACGATTCAGAATACAGTTCAATGACTCTGGAAAATTATTCTAAAGGAAGGAGAAAAGATTACTGCTCATCACTGTTAACAGTTGGTTCTTCCCTATGTCCGATGACCAAGCATTATCAAGAATAAATCCATCCAAACTAAATACTAATTACTCACTAAAAAAATCTTTAGTGAGAAATTTAATCGTTATATTACAATAGAAATTAGTTTCCGCTGTCTTTCGGAATTTTTTGACAGTTGATATTTCATATAAAAAATTTAACTGTCCATAACTTTTGTTTTATTAATCCAAATTAACTTAAAATAAGCCCATATGTTGTACGGACCTCTAGATATTTTTCCATTAATTGTCGCAAAAATCCGACTAAGGGCGTGTTTTGCTAGGCCTGCAGCGCTTCTTCGCTTCGTTTACAAAATTAAGAAAGTGTGCTAGGTAATTTTTATATTTCAAATCATTATACAATTTTTTTTTTAATGCACAGACGAAAACACACACATATATGCTAGTATCATTATAACATGTGAGAAAAAGAGTAGGTATTGATAAAGGTAAGTATAGGTAAATGGGAATTAGATTCATCATTGTTCAGAAATAAGGGCGTAAACTTACAGTTGGGCCAACACCTAGATTGCACAAAGGTATGGATTTCTCAGTTGAGAGTCCAATAGGTAATCTCAGCATCCCAGATACATCGTTTCCATCTTTTTCATTTCCTGATCTACATATATCTCCCAATACTTTATCCTGGTCATCAAGTTTCATACTAAAATATTCATGGCAATGGCGCTTTATGAAACTTGGGACTGTAATAGGAACAACGGTGTATTCGCCGTAGATGTAGCAGAATACATCAGACTTTCTTTTGCAAGATCTTCTAGCTTAATCTATTTCATTCATCTGCAAAAAAAAAATGCCAGTTGGTCAAAATTTGCTGCATATAATCTCTTAAGAATTCCTTTATTTAAAGAAACAAGAAAGATTTTTGCATTATATAAACTGAAAATAGCCGTAAATGTAAAGAAAATTTTAAAAAATCATGTGAAAAATCAGAAATATGACCTTATTCATCAAAACCAATGCAATTCCTGGATTCAGCACATCAAAACATTTTAAATCAGCTAAACAAATAAAAAAGTTGATATCGGCCAGTGTTATAGATGCTTATGCTCGGTGTTTTATTTCTGTTCAGATTCAACATGAGCAATTTGAAGCTCATACAGTTTAAAGCTCTTTATTTCCTTTATTTTATTTTCCATTTCATGAGTCTACTTAGGTAAGCAAAGGGGTATACAAGGTCAACAGAACTAAGCGGCGTGCTCTCAATTATTCTGAATTATGATCTTATGACCATATCACCTACAAAACTTTTAATAATTCCCGGCCTAACGTAGGAAGGACCTTGGCATTAAATCATTCGAAAGGAAATGTAAAACTACATAATGTTTCAAATTTCGTTAGAATTAGCTGAATAGTTACGACTTTATTGCCAAAAAACTCCTTGGAAAATAAAATGGTTACCAGCTGACCGTCGACCTACGGATCGACTAGTAAATTTTAGTGTGGCGTGCAAACGACTAGAAAACACTTTGAAAGGTTTAAACTCCGTTCTATTAAAGCATCGTTTGTCACTGGAACCGAGAAGAACTATTCTTCAAACCTTCTTTCCCATGGGCCTCTAACTATTCCCTTTTAAACGAAGAGATTTGTCGGATAGCCTTCAATCACGCAAGAATTGCCATGTCAGAGAAGGAAAAGGAGGATTGTCAATATTTTTAATGATTAACTCTAAGTAATACAATATTTTTATTATTACGTGGGAGATGTATCTATCTCTTCATTTTTTCCCTTGGAGAAGTGTAAATATAGATAAGAGAAGGAAAATCCGAGAGAGATATACATTGAAGAAAAAAAGTACTGTATGTCAAACCTTTGCTTTTCAAGTACTATGTTCCTTTGCATATGTAGAGCGATGCCTTGAACATGATTGAAAATCTGTAAGTCATTAAAACAAGGGAACAGATAGTAAAATAGTTTATAGCGTGAGATTGAGGAGAAATATAAAAAGAAATACGGTTGAGTAGGATATATGTTGCCAGGACTTCTGTCTAAATCTTTCGGTACTTTTTATTGTCTTTTTTCTTTATTTTTAAAGATTGTGGCATTCATGCAGTTTCTGCCTTGTAATCTTTTCCCATTGTTCGGTTGGCTTCACCAAATTGTTTCCGCTTCGTGTGTTTATGGTATTTACGTTTCTAGTTCGGTTTTAGGTAATAATCTGTCCACATTTCCTTGTTTAGGCAGTTTTCTCATTAGTGTTTATCTCTTATTCCTGTTGCTTTTTATCCCTTTGGGAATTCCTGTGATTGGTACTTTCTTCGGCTCTTGAGAATTCTTACGAAAATTCGTGTTCAGTCTCCCCTTCTTCATCTTGTCACTTTCTTCTCTTTTGAGTAAGATGCAATCATCTGGACGAATCCAGATTTTGTTCTTCATATAGTTCTTCAATATCTTGCTCGTTGTACATATTAGGTTGTTCTACTTGAACTTTTCTTCTATTAGTCTTATACCTTTTTTTGACTCAGGATCATTTGATAGAGGATAAATTATCTTTGGAATGGTTGTTTTCTTTAACAATACCTTGTATCTCGTGTTCTTGCTCTGATTCCGTTTGTCTATTCAAGTTTATTCCTGTCTCTTTCTTCCGTTTCTCTCCTTCTCTCTATCTCTTGGATACATGGTTAATTTTCTGTTTCATAAGCGACGGTCTTCTACTGAGGTTGTTTTTCAAGTGGGATTAAACGAATCTTTGATCAAGGGGGATTTTCTTGGAGCCATATTTCTTTGAACCACTGTTCTTTAACAACTTGGGTCTGAATACAGGAGTATGAATGTTCTAATTTGTTGATATGTTCATAAAAGATTCTAGCAAGTATTTCAGGCTCTGGAAAATCCTGAATAGTCACATTTACTTAGGGTTCTCGTATTACTTTGAACTTACTTTTTCTTCTAAGATTTGGTATGTTATTCCCTTTTCTTCGATGATCTCATTTTTTTTAGACAGTCAATAGCCATCTGGTGATTGGGATTCTCGCAGTAAAAGCTATTCTTTTTAGTTGGTTCGCATACTGTTTCCAAAAATGGCCTGTATACCACATTCAAAACAATTTCTTACGTAGGTTTTGTGTCAGATCTTCGACGTTTCTGTTCCCTCTCTCTGCACAACCAAACATGTACATCATTACATTGGTGTGCCTCTCTTTTTCTATATTCTTAGAAGGAATGATCATGTTGCTGGCTATCGCACCGGTTGAAAAGACGAGCGCGGTGCATCAGTGTACGCGTGAAACTAATCACTTCCTTGATTTGGAATTCCACTCCCTCTCTTTAATTTCCATTTTCAGGTCTTATATTGATTAAACTTATACATAGAGTTTGTTATATCCTAAAAGACATAAATTGGTAGTCTTCCTTAGATAGGAAAATAGAGAAAGGATGTAACCTACTCTAATTTAAACCAAAAGATTAATGTGAATCACAACCAAGAATACCTATTTTTTAACTTTTTTCTTTCCCCAAATTTCTTTCATCTTTCTTTTATAAGATAGTTCTTTAATGACTTTATCTGATTTCTCCAATGTGACGCTTGTTATTCCTCCTTACACTTATGTCTTGAGAGTAGCCACTATGAGAGCTTTTATTAAGTCCTCGGTTCTCCATCAAATTTCTCCGAGTTTACATACCTTAGACGCCTATAACGTAGTTAGGGATTTTCTTCTTATATCAGTCTAGGTTGCCTCTTTTGTAGATTTTCCTCTCCAGTACTCAAAAATTAATTTGGTTCTAATTCATGTCCAAAAGATTTCCCATTTGGTTACCACAGGCATTAAAAAACGGATGTATGTGGATGTTGTATGGAATGTAATTTCTGCTTAGGTTTACGTCTGGTACTGTAGCAACAGCACCAGTAAGATTTGATAGGAAGTCTCGTCCTATTCGATTGGAGATGGTTTTTTCGATAACTATCTCAAAATTTCTACAATTCTGTTTCTTCCCTCATAGGAGCCATTTGTTTTGTATTTGAAATTTATTTATTTCGTGAATATTGTAGTAATGTGTATGACGAAAATCATGAAAATTCTTGGTTGGTTTGAAATTAATATAGGAAAAATTAAGATTTTAATTTTTCTTCCTTCAACAGGAAGCTCCACAAAAAAAAGAAATGTTAGATTTACATTAGGTATTTTACACACGTACAAGTTGACTAGACCGTCTACCTCGTTGTGCCGATGACAACAGAAAGAATTTTGAGCACCACATCTAACATTTGTGTTTGTTCTGTTTTAACAATGTTTGTATAAATAAATGTTTTCTATTTCCAAAAGTACATAAATAAACTCAATTAATTTGTTCTTTTTCATGGGGCACCCTGTACTTTACGCCGTGCCATGATATAAGGAATGATGTATTGATTGTGTGCTCTAAAGATAAACATTTTGCTGTTCCAGCCATTAGTTTGGATTTGAAGAATATTGATTTTTTTCCTTTGATATCCATTCGGTTATATGTCAGAGATTTAATTTACTTTGTTCGGTTGTCTGGTGGAGCTTTTGGATGGATTAGTCTTTATCTTCATCCTATTCAAGCAGTGTAGCCTCTTAAACTCATAGTTTGCTTTCTCTCTTGCATTGCCACCACGAAAAGCTGGACTGTTAGAATTGGTACCTGAAGGAGCTGCGCGTTCCACCGGCCTGAGTTCAAATTATGGAAACGAATTCACTGGCTTGCGATGAATTCTCTTATGGGTCTGGTAAAGTTATTGGTGCGCTTTCCCCTTGCTCCCTCTCAGTGCTACAATTTCTTTGCTCTCAACCACTTAACTACCTGCACTTGATACCAGAAGGTTATGTTGTCAACCGGATAGAGTACAAATTAGGGACACCTCGTCAAATAGGAGAATTAAACTCTTTGAAAGATCCTAGAGAAGTTGTTATGTAATTTCGCCTCGATCCCACTGTAAATTTCTTTTTTTCTTAACGACTATCTTCTCAACCAACAGTTTAGACTTAAGACAGGCTCTGAAACTTCTATAACAACCCCATTAACACCTACAGGTTAAGAGACTAGAGCTTGAGGAAACCTGGGTATTGGGTGACGAATAAGGGGAATATCTGTTTTGCTCAAATATAAAGTCCCCTGCATGTAATCAGCTGATCAACTCCCTGTGGTAGATGGGCTTTACTGTCTTGTTGAATGCCTGGCTAACTAAAGGCTTTAGGTCCCGGCTTTGGGTCTAACAGAACGGAACTCCAGATCTTGGCAACCCTATCGAGGATTGTTACCTCATACACAGGATCTCAGAGGTATGTTGACCAACCTATGGCCTCAGGCTGCCCATTTTGGAGCTAAGAGATTTGGGGAAGGAAAGACCATCGGGTATCTTCTGGTTGAGATGTGAGGCTGTCCTATGTTGCGAATACCGTATTTTTACACATCCAGTGTGGTCTCCTATAAATTCCGAAACGCGAAACGAGATAGTCGGGAGTGGCTGGACGCGGCAAATAGCCCACAAATCCATCTTTATTCTTTCCCTTGGTTCCAAGCTTACAAAATTACTGAGTGTTTCAGAACTTTTATAGTATACAAGACTTTATCCTTTTCTTTCAATAATCGCTCCTTCTTGGTCTTGAGGTGGAAGAAAAACTAAATCGCGACACCACTCTGATAGGAGGTGGAGCTCCCTTCCGTACTTGTAAATGAGACAAAAGGGTCTACCTTTTGCCATCACAAAAGCCTCCCTCGGACTGCTCCGTCTCAGTGCCGGACGACTATCCCATTTTCTTTCTCACTGGCACATCTTACTCTCTTATATAGGAGATAGCGCTTCTCCCTCTTCCTTTTAGCGGTTTCAGGGGTTAATACCTTACCCCTTCTTGTATATTTGAATCCAGATGACTCTCTACTTCTGTTAGCTCCTCATTGCTTTCTCAGTGGCCCAGAACAAAATGGCAAAACAGACAAACGCTTCGCTTTGGTCCGCGTTCCTCACATTGAAGTCATGTGAACCCCTACACCCCGCTTAGGTCGGTGAGAGGCGACATTGCCACCTAGGCTCTATTAGACGCACCTCGAAGACCCAGCATGCCCTCTCTCCCTATCTTCCAAAACGGGTTGGAATGCCATCCGTGTCACAGGACCTGCGCCCTAGGAGACCTCAGTGGGGAAACTTGACACATTGTTTAGAGGGTTCCTAGTTGGAGGCCTCTCTTCTGGCGGAAATAGTTCGGGAGTTGACCTCGCCCTAGATGGCTGGTTCTTCCAATGGGGCGATCGTTGACCAATTGCCAGAAATTAAACCATATTCTCTCCCTCTTTGAAGTTTTTCTCAGGCGTCATAGGACCCCGAAAACTCACGGAAAAAGACTAACCTCCTGTTCAACCTGATGCATCATTGAAGGCCAAGATCTTCTCCATTTCAGCTTGTCCCTTGCCACACATAGTTTCCACAAGTTTGCGTACTTTAAAGACAATAAAAAACAACCACATAAGCCTATTACAAAGGGATGTTCAAATATAAGCAATATTTAATCTCCCCATGCAATGCAACTTTAAAAAAGGCCTATTTTCGAGATAATGTCTTCTACATATTTTCGCAAATTGAAACCACGTGTTTGTTAACAAAAACAACAAAAGCCAATATTAATTTCGAATTAAAACCACAAGCCTTTATTCGAAAACCAAGTCATCACAAAATTTGCCTTAATTAAAAACACGAAAATATTGTGGTAAACCATGAATAGCGACAACGCTGCGTAGAACTATAACAAGACTTTCAAGCTGGGTATAATGCGTGTGGCTCTAGTCCTTGCCCAAGGTTGCAAGATGATTATTCTTTTTTTTTTTACAATGTAAAATTACATAAGTTGATAGTAAGGAAAATATTTTATACAGAATTTCGGTATTTCTTTGATAAATTTCGAATTCCTCCATTACCCCCCCAAAGTCCCATTTTACTTCAGCTGGGGTAATTTACCTCTATTTGCTGATCCCTGCTTTAATGGATTTGCAGTGGACGCCTAACTGAATGGAAGTAGCCTCGGAGGCTCGTCTCTTCCAGTCCACCTTTAGCTGGATAGTATGCTTGGCTCGTGCCACCTAAACACTCTCTCGGTGTATAAGGTTTTGCAACCACAATACCACATGATGCAAATGCACCATGTACACACGGCATGATGGCTCCGTTTTTTTATTTGTTATAACTACCTAATTTATACCTAAATACTTTGCTCCAGCATTTAATACACGTCGTTATGTCACTTAAGGCGCCTACAGAACTTAACCTCAGGAGGTGCAGGTCCCTTTAATGACAGGTTTGCATTGAGTGATTTATTTTCCGCTATCACTTCATAATTCTCTGAGTGTTGTATAAAATTTCTGATAGATATGATGTAAATATCTGAAAAGAGGGTACACTCTCAAACCTCTGGGGAATGGCTACTTTGCTCGCTTTTCACTAATCGGGAAGAGGTCTGTCTACTTCTATTGATTTCCGGCCAATTTCTTTAAACTCTTGCGTGTTAAGTTCATTGAAAGATTAGTAAATATTAGATTAGCTCTTTTCCCCGGTGATTTAGGGCACTCGACTCCTACACAGTACGAGTTCCTTAAGTCCCACTATGTCGGATGCTCTACTACGACTAAAAAATTCTCTCTTCGAGCAATTCCTTCGTACACAGCACTACACCATATTTTTTTTCCAATTTTTGGAATTCCTAGAATTTCGCACGCATATACTTGTATTATAGAGACCTTCCACAAGATGGAGGCAATGGGACGCCTCCCAATCTTTTTTTCTGAATTAGTGCGAGATTGTCAATTCCACTTATGTGGAGGGGGGAGCCCTATTTGCCCCAATAGAGCGTAAAAGGGGCTTCCTGGATGGAAGTGTCATCAGGGTCATACTCTTTTCTCTGAAGATAAAGGGTATTAACACGTAGCTGCCGTAAGATATTCTCGGTAGACAACACGTGGACGACATTTATACATCTTTTGGTGTGGCTCAGATGCCAACTCTGGAGTTTCGATTTCAAAAGGCATCCCTTACTATGCTATAACCCACTCTTTTCGCTTTTATTAGGCGACACCACTATCCATTGTTCTAACAAGAACCTGACTGTTTCCTAAACGGGGCTTGCCTCGAAGTAGGGGATTTATACATTTTCCCTATTTTATTTTACACCGATTTCCTCACCTGAGTGGCTCATATTAGAAGCCTTGGGGCATAAATTACCCTTGCCATGGACATTCTTCGTTCTATTACTTTTAGCCCTTGGGGTGGAAATATAGATACTGCCTTACTTTCTACCCTTCCTTTCTTTGTTCGAAGTGTAAACACGGATGCCGAATCTTACGCATCATCAGCCGAGTTCAATGCTAAAAGTGGACTCGATCAACCACACCGGTCTTACTCTGGCAAGAAAACCTTCAATGTCCCTCAATTGAGAAGCTTCATAGATTTTGGAGAGATGCATCTCTCTGCTTCCTGCTCAGAATTTTATGTGAATTTGCGCGCAAGCCCGGCGCCTCTCAGTCGCTAACTTCTCTATTCTCATCCGTGACCTATCTGGTTAGTAACTATGACGAAGATGGACTCCATTCATAACCTAAACTATTTTAGTTGAGAGATTGGAAACCTCTTAGAGAGGTTGGTGTTTCCCTTGGGCTGGTAGTTCCTCTGTTTCTGGAGCAGGGTGGCAACCTGAAGGTTACAAGCTTTAACTATTTGTCATTGATTCCTCTGTTCCAACTGAATCGACAGTGCAGTGTGTATTGTGTTGGAATTTTTGAAGAACACTTCGTGTCACGCTTTATTATAGAGAGTGCACACGGATGAGTTGTTCCAGGAGAGGCTATACATCAACGCGCTAGCCTCTTTCTTTAAAGTCAGAAAGAATCTAACAGTCGCTACGTCCTTCAAAGCGCAGGTGCTCGAGTTCACCGCACTCTGAACAACAATTTTTGTTTGTTGAATATTCTGCTAATCAATGAGTCTCAATCTGGAAACCATTAAGGTTTATTTGGATATGCACTTTCTATTCATGTGAGTCATTATTGCGCGCTTTCATTTCTAGTTATAATAATGCAACTTTTTTAGCTCCCGCTAAAGCTTTTGACAAAATTTGTCAAGTTGTTGTGCAAAACAATTTAAAAAATCTCTGTTCCTTCATGAGACATAAAATGACAAAGAAATTAAAAGACTTTTCCTTCAGAAATTGTATGCATACATATTTTTTTATCTGCCCAGGCAGCCGTGCCGCGCACCTTAATAACTTCTCAGGCAATGCGTGTTACCCATTTTTGTGCCCCTTTCATCGATATACTATGGAGGCAAGAAGCTCGCCTTAAGAAATAAGAAACAGCAACCCCTAGCCCTTTAATGACCCTGAAGAGGAAGTTAGGAATAACCTGTAATATAGAATAAAGGAGCACTAATCAAACTTAAAAAGTTTGAACGGAAATTCCCTAACTTGCTGGATTGAATGAAAAATTTACTTTAATATTGCTGCCCAAAATGGATAGGAAATAATTGTTTACCAATGTTATTTTTGCTAATTTCTAAGGAAATAATGTTCTAACTCTAAGTTATTGTCCACTTAACCCTTTCCCCGCGGGTGAAGTATTTGAGCCGTCATTGAAAACTCCCACCAGTAACGTGTGACGGCGTGAAGCCGTCATATATTTAACTGCTTTAAGTTATATCCCGTTTTCGAAAAGCACATTTATTTTGTAATTGTGGCCACCTTAGCTGTTTATCTTGAAGGACGAGTATCTGGCAACTATTCAAGGCTCAAAAGTAGGCTGAAGAAGATGAGGATTTCGATCTGGAAATATTCAGTAACAGTGATGATAACTTAACTGAAGAAGTTATAAACATTGCAAATACTGCCCTGGGTGATTTAGCTTGAAGCGAGTCATGAACTATCCTTAATGACTGCATTTTTCCCAAGACTGACAGGAAGGCATTTCATTGTCCCTCATCAGACAAAACAGAAATTAATCCTTCAAAGCGATGCCGTGTATGATATTTCCAATGCATAAGAAAAGATATGAGATAGGTCTGTGAAATTTGTACAAATAAACAAGAAGTATGTATTGTACCCTTCTTTAAAATGTAGCATACTCAACTGAATTATTAAAGGTAAAGTTTGATATCTCTGATAATTTATTTTATTAAAAGGTTTGATTTTATTTCCCTTAATAAACAAACACTCCCGTTGTAAATATATTGATATATGTATGGTGCTTTATGCCTCGACTAAAATAGTAACACTTTGTTCCATGCATTCCGCGCATTTTTGCGCAGGCGCTTCCGTCACTGATGTTCGGTTCGTGTCCGCAGCGAAAGAGTTAATGGATAAGGAAAGTAATTCATAAAGTGTGATTAAAGCTTTACCAAATGACTTCCGTAAGCAGGAAACTTTAAGTACTATTAGGCACTCCAACTATCTCGAAAATAAGGGGATTTTGTTAAAATGAATCTCCACTGGCACCCCTTCTGTAGGATGAAAACCTGGAAGGTATCATTAGGAGAATTTTCTCTGATAACTTTAGCGGCAGTATAAAAGGTGGTATTATTATTAATATAGAAGACATACGTAACGCGGCAAAATAATGAGTAGCAAGAATTGTGCCTGATCAATTAAGATGCACGGCAGGCTAAACTCTGGAGGTAAAAATAATTACGTAAGTAAGCCGTGTTTGGGGAATTTGGGGAATGGAGGATCAAAACACGTCAGCATTGGATCCGATTAAATGGATATATCTCTCCTTTCTTTGCATCATTCCAATATTTTAAATATTTTTTCCAGATCCACGATTCAAATGTAGTTGCTGAACCTCTGGAGAAAACACGAATAGTGGAGTAAAGGAGGAGGAGATAAAGACAAGTAAAGGAAAATGTGCAGAAAATGAAATTTATCCAGTTGATTAGATTCTAAAGAGCAATAAGGGTAAATTTAAGAACCTAGTACAAGAAATGTTGGTAAAGCTAGCAAATTTTATATTTGGAACGTATTTACCATGTAATTAATAATTTTGATCCGAGATTGGACCAACATGAGTTTGGTTTAATACACCTCTGTCACAAACTGGGGTCAGGTGACATGACCAGATTCTTTAACCCCAAAAGTTTATAGCCAAGGAGAGAAGATGCGTTGACTTAAAAAAAAGGTTTTATTACAAATGTTTGATAAATGAATCGACTTGAAAATGCCGATATATTCGAGAACTAAATTATCCTAGAAAGAACCTAAAAAAATAATTACAACTTTGAATGGCCTTTTGTAATATGTAAAAATATTTGGAGTATGGACGACGCAAGAACAAATATGTACACAAAAATAACGCACGTATGATATTCCTATCTATGAGACCACGGAGAAAGAAGGTTGAGCCACAGAGGGAAGCACTCACCGGTAACGTAACTACAATGTTCCTACACGTACAAAAATAAAGGGGCACTCACGACCACCAATATCAGGCCTAGTATGGGCCACACAAAAACAAGGACACTACACACGGTTGTCCTACCAAAGATGCACGAAAGGCACAATACTCGCGGTAAACCCGCACAAAAATTCAAAAGGGGTACAGCTCTGCCAGTTGTCTTACACTAAGTCAATCAATCACAATAAACTTAACTCAGGGTAACCTTAACTCACGGTAACCTTAGCTCACGGTAAGCTTAACTCACGGTAAACTTAACTCACGGTAACCCTAACTCACGGTAGCCTTAAATCATGATGGCCTTAAATTACAATAGCCTTAAATAGCAATAGCCTTAAATAGCAATAGCCTTCGAGACGCACGAAACCGAAAAATAAGTACACGAAATCCACTCTGCTCCCAAACACAACTTTCCTCTCCAAGCACAAAAAAATGGTCTGCCTTCTGTGAAGAATGAAGGCCTCGACATTGAATTCCACGGAACACTAACAAATACGGATCATTCAAAATCCCAATGCTACATCAACATACAATGAAAATTCTTAACTCCAGACGTCAAATGCTTTATTTTATGACAAAACCGCAATAATCTTAGTCTATTTTAATATTTAATAAAATAATTAGGAGGGAAACTGGCCGATCAAAGCGAACGAAAATTCTGGAATTCCTTTGGATGATGTGTCAGCCTCAATTATGCGAACGTAGGTCCCACGATATCACGTCACAGCCCTCGTCAGAAAATTAAGGCAAATTATCAGATATTACGTTGTGTCATATCCCCCCACTGAGAATGAATTTACCAATAAGATTTATCCTAAACACACACGTTGGATCCTGATCGGCGGGTAATGACCCATGGCCGCCGATCCACCATGCGTTAGAAGTCTTCTTCGGCTGGCTGCGAAAACCGTCCTTCTTGGGCTCACCTACAGGCTCCGATCTTCTCCATGTGGTCGCTTCGTCCGCTTTAGAAGGTCCTCGGCGGTCGTCCTTTCGCCGAGTTTCCCAGTCCGTTGCTATCCGCTCTCTCGCCAATTAGGACTCCGGTTACGTCCTCGTCTCTCATGTGCGCCTGGAGGACCACTTAAATTTTCGTGGCCCACGTCCAAAGCCTTGATCCCGAGGACCTTTGTCAATGTCGCGAGACGTTTGCGCCCACGAGTCGCGCTGTGGGGCACTACGCCAGTCATTTCCTTCTGTCTCGTTGATTCTGCGGGGAGGAGAACCCTTCGCCGATGTGTCTCGTCCATCGCTCCTCCAGCGCTCGTTGCCGTTGCGGGCCGGTGGGGGCTTCTCCTTGGTCGGATCCATGCACCGGATGTCCCGGCTTGACAGGAGCTCCAACAGGGGCTCTCGCCCTTTATCCTTGATACGCCTCGTGTCCATCTTTGCCTTTTTCTTATTGCGCCACGCCATATTCTTGGTGGGGTGCCAAGGAGTCGACTTGTCCTCTTTGATTTCGCCATTGCGCTCGGCGTCTGAGAAGGTAGGAATTTTCCCCCGCTGCAGGTCGCCCCCCTTGCGACGGATTAATCGCTCTTCCTCCTCCTTTGAGAGTTCCTTTTACCAACATGACTAGAAAATAATGAAAATTATGATAATGCAAAATTGTATACATTCGCAAAAAGTCTCCGTAGAATTTTTAAGTTGATCCGGGAACAAAACGCAGAATTCAGCTTGCGCAAATTCTTTTCTCTTTTGTATTTTTCTTTCATCTACTTCTATTTATTTTTATTTTCCTCTCTTTTGACTCTTTTTTTCTTTTTCATCTCCTTTCCTCGGGTTCTATTTCCGCTTTCGCTATTTCTTTTTCCCGTCGGGTTCTTCTTTCTTTATCTTCCAGCTTTATTTTTATTCTTCTTTCTTCATCTTCCCTTTCTATCTTATTCTGAATTCTTTTGCCTCTCTTTTCAACTGTTCTATTTTTTTCGTTTGTTTTACTTTCGCTCGGGAATCTTTTTTCCTCTATATTTATTTTACACTGTATTTAGTCTTCTTCTCTTTTTCGGTTTATCCGTATTTCCATTGCTTCACATTCTCTTTTCCCCCTCTCTTCTTATATTTTCCATTTCTCTGTCAACCTTTATTATTTCTTGTTCTTCTCCTCTATCCAAATCCTTTTTTTCTTCTTCGCATTCTATTCTCAGTTCTGCCATGACGTAGTCATGTATCCCTTTGTCTTCAAGTCCCAGACTTTGGGTTGATGGTAAAAACTTTTGACCTGATCCATTTTCTGTTTGTCCGTCGAATTTTTCTTGCTGTACTCTCAGGTACTTATGCCGCCACTCACCAGGTAGCGCGCAGTCTAACTTACCCTTAATCCCACAACTATGCTGATTGTCATACCACTCCGACAACAAATTTTCCACTTGGCCTAACAATTACCTTCAGATTTTTTGCACCCCTAACTTTACCAATTGTCCTCTCGTCAATGATTCTCTTATTCCTGGTATTCCTTTACGTGTTGGCTCTTCCTTAATTAGACGCTGCTGGATTCTTTCTAATAAAAACTTACAGACCTGACACCACTTTTGTAGCAGAATGCCCCATTTTATCACTCCACACCTGACACCACTTTTGTCGTGGTATTCTTTGTGGTCGTGATATACTTCTTTGATTAAGTAGGCTTTGTTCTAAGAGTGCTAATTTTGTTGTTTTTAATGAAGAACCGCTTCAACACGTAAGGATAAGAAGGAAACACACAGCAGTTCCAAAAATAAACTAATTTTTTTCAAATTTAACAATTTATTACACAAAAACTAAACATGAACCACAGAAATACTCCGAAAATTAAAATACACAATAATTACTTCAATTAACTTGAACCTCTAAAACTGGCTAAATTCGATACGCACTTGAATATACAAGAATTAGGCAAATTGTCTCTACTGGAGTTTAAATATCTTGGTTGATCTGGCGGCTGGTTTGAGTTTGACCTTAAACTCAATGAGCCCCAGACACCACAGGAATCTGGTAGATCCTTGGCCACGTGCTTCGACCTGATTGTTGGAGGTAGACGAGATCACGAGGTACTTTGGCGAGTGTAGCAGATGGGGGTCCACACGGTACTCCAGGGCGGGGGTCTTCATGGGAGAGAACAATCACGGTGCTTTAGGCGTCATCAAGGTAGGCAGAGCCTCTCTGGTGAGAGTAAGTCGAACTTGGTTCTTAATCCAAGTTAACTAAGAGTTCGGTGTGACCACCGGGTAACGGAGAGCTTTTCTTTTTAGTTTCATAATTCCTCATGGACGAGGACTGTACTCGAGGGGAGTCTTCTTCGAGGGCGAGGATCGAGGAGAGGGGGTTTCTCTTATGAGCATTGTTGAACTTGAACAAGTTAACTTAAAGGTCGGTTTGGTAACCAGGAAATAGCTCGAGGATGAGCTTCTTCTTAGTTCCAGTCTTCCTCAAGGGCGAGGATAACGGAGGGGGGTTTCTCTGACGAGAATAAGTTGAAATTTGTTGCTCAACTAAGTTAACTTATGAGTTTGGTGTGGCCACCGGGTAACGGGCTCGAGGTGGAGCATTTTTCCTCTTCCTTTCGTAATTCCTCAAGGGCGAGGAATTGCCCTGATTTTTAAGATACACCAGGATATGAGGAGTCTCTCTGACGAGAGTAAGTTGAACTTGAACAAGTTAACTTAACGTTCGGTTTGATAAACAGGGACTAGCTCGAGGATGAGCTGCTTCTTAGCCCCCTAGGTAGCCCTGCCTCTCTTGCAGTGGACTTCGTAGTCTGGCGACTCACGTATTCTACCTGTCCAGTCTCGGTAGCCAGGCCTCAATCCGAGGACTTTGTAGCCTGGAGACTGACGTATTCTACCACGTTTTTTCCAAGACTTTGTTATTTATACCTTGTTACCCCACTGGGGTAGGGGTAGGAAGGGAGCGGGCTTGTGGACGGGCCGCGGGAGGGTTGTTACTCTAATGGTTTTTCTCATCAAGTCTCAATTCTGCTCCAGCTGGCCTTCGAGTTTAAGAGAAACGCTTCTCAAATTTCTTACTTGAGGTGAAATTGAATATACTCTCGTAGGGGAGATCTTGCAGTTTAAAACCGTTCGGCTTTTCATAGCGACGAGTGGCGAGTTGCTGTGGTTACGAATTTGACCCACGGTGCTGGGTCTGGAGATGTCTTTGCGGTTACCGTGCCGTGTCTCCACTGAGAGAGAAAGGGGGAAAGTGATGATTCTCCTACAATAATAATGTAATTGGAATCACCTTGACTTTCAACAGCTACAAGCAACATCTGAGCCAACGTGTAATCAGATAAAAACCACAAGTACGTAAGCTTTTTAATTGCGTGTAAAGCACGTGGGACCTAGAGCATCAAAGAGGATACTCCCAAAACAATTGTGAATTAATTGTAGGCAACTCTGCGACACGTGAACAGAAGAAAGGAGTTTACAATTCAAAATACTGGCAAGAGAGCAACAAAGGTTTTGAATTTTCTACAGCGGATTGCCACTATTGGATATAATGGCACAACTCATGTATACGTGTAAATAAGAGTACGCAACGAGATATTTAGAGCTAAGACACTCACGTCAAGCAATCTACGAAAAAAACAAAACTTAAAGGAAATAATACATCAACAACAGATTCCCGATAAACAAACGCGAAACCCCTTAAAATATTAAACAATCTTGCGAAAAACCAAATTTCGACGCATTTCTCTTTCTAATCTACAACTTATACCAACTTTTCACTCAAGTAACTCTAAAATGTCATTTTTAAAGTGGCAAAGATGTTAATACGAAGTGGTTTGATTTAATTCCTCATCATTTTCAGCCTCTTAAATTGTATTCCCGCTTTTGACGGCAGATAATATTTGGTGAGAGGCATCCTATTAATGGTGATATAAACCATTCGTCTCTATTATTTTTCCAAATTGTTGCCACTATTTTTTCTTGTTTTCCTATAATCTTCTACATTTACATAGCTTCTTATATCCAATGTCCAAATGGTCCGCTGCTGCTAAGGCTTCTTTCCCAAAGGAGAGAGAGAGCTTCCCAAGATGTAATCGTGGGAAGCTGATCTTGAGCGAGAAAAATTTAGAAAGAATAGTTCAAGTTGTAAAAATTTTAAGATCAAAAAACCAACCAACAAGTCATAAAGAAAAGGAAATTAACAAATAAAATAAAGAAACTAAAGATAAAAAATTATCCCCCTAAGGAGTTCGAAAGATCAATCGAATGATTGCAAAGGAATGCACTAAAGGAAAAGAAATATTGTAACTGAGGGGGATAACATCTGCAGGTAAAGAAGAAAAAAGCGAAAGGAGAGCAAACTTGAGACTGTAAATTGAATGTGGTCATCCCAAATTAGAAATATTAACGCGCATACTTTATGCACAACTTGACAAGATGGTCATCTTTGGCTATAACACATTACTAGCTACTAAAGATTAATGTAATAAAAGATAAGGGTTGCCCGTGTCCCACCCTAAACAAAAATACTGAAGATCAACCTAGAGAAGCAGTTACCTGAAAAAGCAGGAAATAAAACCAAGAAATCATAGTCTAAGAAAAGGCACAAGAAGACTTAAAGAGAATAAAGACGAGATAATAAAAAACTTAGTACAAGAAACGAAATGAATAAAAGAGAGAAATAGAGCAGAAAAGGAAGGGAATAAGGAATCAAACCCATTGGACCTAGCTGAAGAACGATACATGCATGTTGCCTCAAAGTAAAATAATGATCCAAATAATAAGCCAGTTTGAATCAAGATACGAAGCCTATAACTTTAGTCTAAAACTAAACTAAGCGTATTCACATCACTAACGCAAATCGAATACAAATTTATAAGGAAACAATTTCACTTAAGTTAAAAAGGAAACATAAGAAAAAAACGAGACTAATCAAATTGTCAATCCCCCAAAATGCCAAACCATAGAAAAATGAAGCCAGACCCCAAAAATATTAGAAGAAGGAAAATAAAAATAGAAATAACTGTTCCAAGTGGCAAAGTAACGATTAGAAAGAAGAAGCGTTTTGAAAGATTACATGAAGGAAAAATAATCATAAAAGTACAGAATATAAAATGAGCTGGGCATAAATCGCTACAAGGTATATTCAACAACATGAAAGCTAAGCGAAATTGAAAATATATGAAAAAAAGATATAAAAATAAAAGAAAAAAGATGGTCTGAGCTTTTTTTTCCCTAACCTATTACGCTTTTTAGTGGTAATATTCACTTGATTAATGAGCAGACACGTGTATGGTAAAAGTTCCTTTAGAGCAATGGTTCTCAATCTTTTTTTAGACATGGACCCTTTTCCTTTAAAAAAAAAATTTAGGGCCCCAAAGCCTCTAAATTCTTCACTAATAAAAAGCAAAGGAGTTGTATCAATAAGTAAAAAAAAAATACAAAATAATTATTCTTATTTTGGAGGAAAACTTTTAGTTTAAACTAATACAAATAAATTATTTAATGGTTAAATTTTATAGAGCATTATGTACATTAGTAAATAATTCATAATATACCTTTAAAAGATGAGTGAGTAATTAAATAAAAAATATAGATTTATTCAATAACTAATCTTGCTCAGCGAGTTTTTTATATTCGGCTCCATCGATGTCAATGATAGTCGAAAATCACCCCTTTGCCCAATGTCGAGTCTATTACGAGCTTTTGACAATAAGTGAGAAACACGACTAAATCCTGATTCAACAAGGTAAGATGATAGAAAAGCAATGACGTAGAGTTGTGCTTTATCTCAGAGGAGCCGATACTTTTTAGACGCTTCATTTGTTTTCCATATATCATGCTTCCCATCTTTAAATTTTGTCTAAAATATTTTATCACTTTGTAGTTAAATGAGGGTTTCCTGTAAATAAATGTCTACATCGGCAACATTAACTTCGAAAGGAATTGTCACCCAAGTTGGTATATCCATCATGAGTATATCACTAAACCGAGCTTGCATATCTTTGCGTAAATTTTCCAAATATTCACAATACAATGCAAGATCATCATCGTGCAGATCGCTGCTAATTTAGGCCAAACAAGGAAATTGTTCAAATGCACGACGTCTCATATTAATCTTGTACAACTGTAGCTTTTTTGGAAAGCAGTCTTTGTACCTTTACTGTATATTAAGTAAATTGATTTTTTCAAATATATCTAATAAGTAAAGTACATCACATTTAGTTTCAAGGAGTTGTTTTCCAAGATGCGTGATGGCCAGAAATGAGACAATAGAATCCCAAAGTGCAATAAAACGATGAAGACAATTCACTTTTGACAACCATTTCACCTCAGTATGCATTTCAAGACGTTCAAACTCTTCTCCATTTTTACTACAGAATTCACGAAAAAGGGGTCTCTTAGAGAATTTGATTTAATGAGGTTAACCACTTTTATCACAACACTAAGGGCATCATGTAGGTGTCCACCCAATTTCTTAGCAACTAAGTGTTGATGGTGTATCACAGAGTGTATGTAAAATACTGCGGGGACAGCTTGTTTCAAGTGAGCAATGAAACCTTTGTATCTGACAGTCATGGATGATGCACCATCAGTAGCACATACCATTATGTTTTTCAGTGGAATATTGCTTTTCTTGAAATATGTAACAACTTATTAAAAATATATAACCTCTTGTGTCTGTCTTAAGACTTCTGGCGAAAAGCATTTGCTCTCTGGGTCTTGGATCATCCATAAATCTAACATATGTTAGTAGAATTACTCCATTATATCCTAATATTGATTTATCAAGATGAAGAGCAAACTGTTTTACTTGCAAGTTAGCTATTAATTGCTTTTCAACATCCTCTGCCATTTCATCAATGCGTCGTGACTCAGATGAGTTGCTTAACGGGATGGAATTAATGATTTTACTTGTTCTTTGTTTTCGAACTGATGAAATTATAACAGATACTGCTGGAAAAATTACTGTTTCACCAAAATTATGGAGTTTTTCAGCCTTAACTATTATCTTGCTAATTTCATTAGATACCAATAAACCATAATTTAGTTTGCTTACTTGGCTGTTAAACAATTGAACCACTGTTTTTGTTGGTTGATAATCATCCCAGAGTTTTCTAAATTATTCTACTGGTTTGTCTTTCTTTTCACTGTGCTTGGTTTCCATATGTACTCCATAGGTTACCAAGGTCTCATGTTTGCATTTGAAAGTACATTCATGCATATGAAATATATAAAATATATAAAAAAAAATGGTGTTATAAAATTTCATTGTTTTTTTACTGCTCATAAATTATCAATGGCAAAAGTTAATATTCGAAAACACAAATTGGCATCCAACAGTACTTCATAAATACGCGAGAGAAACGGATTTTTTTATGCGCATGCTTCTGGGGCTTCTGTGCATTTGACATGGGATTTTATTTCAATTTAAAATCTTTAGGTAAATTATAATTAACTTATCCTTAGATGTTCCTTTTTAGTTTTGTGTTCTCTACTCCTTTTAAGCAGATTGTTACATATCGCTGAACATAATTGATTTTTCTATCGTAGACATCATAGTTACTCAGGTTTCTTCGTTTGCAATCTCGTTGTTTTGAATTCTTCCCTTCGTTCTTTGCTTATTTTTTGACACCAACAAGACAAACCAGCATAAAATTTTGCCAAAATAGAATATTAAAGCTAAGTAGATACTGCATTAAATTTTTGTTTTAGAGATACTGACAACAATCTCAGCAAGAACGGGCATAGAACTTTCTCGTATGTAAGAAATTGCCGCCGATTGGGCTGAAGCGCTGTATCTATCCCCATCAAGGTTTTGCATCTTTCAGTCTCGTTATCCGCACACAGCAAATTACAACACCTGTATCATCAATGCGTCTTGACAGCACAAAATAACCAACCTTTCAGCTTATTTTGAGCCTTGTGATTAAGCTAATATTTCGCCTAAGAGGTTATCTTGCCCGCTTACTCCTCTGGAGGAGCAGGTACATGGCCCTTGTGTTAATAATTGTTTTGCGATTGCTATTCGGTGACGAAAACACAATACTACGCGAATATTTTCTCCACTACCCATGAAACCCGGCTCCTAGTGCCCTCGGATTCACCAGTGATTGCCATTGCACGAACCGATACCAATTACTTATGTAAGTTGCAATCGCGTTTTCAGAACACTTCAGATGGTCCAAGAATAGCTTAATCTTATGTTTTGTGTTTCCTTACATTATAGAATACAAATTTAGGGTAAAGTTTGTTCACTTGTCTCTCTCAACATTGAGAAATATCTGGACTTTTCAAGGCTATATTAATCATAGTTTCACAAGGTATATAATCCTGAAGACGTTATCCTATATTATATTTGTTATTCTGACCGCCATGTCTCTATTAATTATATTTTTCTCTCTTCTTTAACATTCCTTCTTCCGCTTCTTTCTGAACGGAGTGAAAATGAGCATGTCTATAACAAAGATTCCTGCCGTTTTTTAATAAAATCTTTAGTAAAGTGTGTTTATAGTTGAAGCATATATTGATTTAGTTGAGATAACTTTGACGAACTATAATTTTGGGGCACTCGTCGAAGCGATTCGTTAACATTTCCTAGCGTAATATAATTTAAGGAACATCTCGAGTAGAAATTTTTAAAACGGAATCCTAAAGTAAATTTTGGAACATATATAGTTTAAGGTTGCAAAGGAGAGGAATACTTCCTGAACTGGAGAATTTGATATTACATAACTCTACCGGACACGCGAAGGTTCCGCAAAGAAATCAAGTACTCTTGATACCTGAGCGAGGTTTATAAGATTTTAAGATGTCAAAGCCGCCAAAGCCCGTGTGTTTCAATTTTGGGCCAGCTCTACTTCAAACTACACCGAAGCACTTAAAGTTTGCATCTAAGCGATACTTAAAGATCTTCATGCTTATTGATTCAACAACGATCTCCGGCAACTCGTTCCACGAGGAAACTACCTTGTTTGATAAAAAATCTTTGGTATATTTATCTCAAATCTTCGTTTCTTAAGTTTGTATCAATGGCTTCTGGTTCCTAAGGAAGCGTCTGACTCAAAAAAGGTTTCAACAATTTTTATTTTATCAAATTATTTAGGATCTTGTATGAGTTATCCTCTTAACCTTCTCGTCTCAAGTGATTGCAGGTTGAGTGTTTTAAGTCTTTCTTCGTAGGATGTTTGACGCAGTCGAGGTATCATTTTTGTAGTACCATCTTAAACTCTATCCAACATTTCTATATCTTTCCGCAAGCATTTGGGGGACCGTACCGAAAGCTTTTTGAATATCTAAGTAGATTTCATTTGCTGATCTTTCGTGTCATACTCTTTGATGATAGTTTGAAAAATTCTATCAGATTTGTTTTTCGTGAAACCGTGCTGTGATTGGCTTATGATACCCCATTTGTCTAAATGTTCGACTATTTTCTATTTTATAATAGATTCGAGCAATTTTCCGATTAGAGATGTCAGGCTTATTGGCATATAGTTGCTTAGGCTTTGTCGGTCAACCCTTTTAAAGATAGGAGTGATTTGTTGAATATTGTGGTGAGTGGTTTGGTTATCGTTTCTTTCAACTCTTTCAGGTGGCGAGAATGGATCAAATTCGGACCTGGCGATTTGCTTAGGTTTAAATTTTCGATATGTTTGATTATTTCTTCTTCTGATACCTGAATACTAGTCATAAATGATTCTTCTTCGATAACTATTGGTGCTTGAATGTATGGAATGGTGTCGATGTTTTCCGTTGTAAAAACTGATGCATAAAAATCGTTTAAAATTTTGGCAATGGCATCCGGGTCATATATTAAGTTTCCATTTTGCTTTATAAGTGGGCCAATTGAGTCATTTGCCGTGTTTCTGTTGTTTACATACTGGCAGAACATCTTTGGATTTTCTTTTACATTTCTAGCTAGCTCGATTTTTTAATTCTTCTTTAATTTTCTAATTAGATTTTGACACCGCGTCGTAGTTCTATGTATTCGTCTGGACGTGCTCCGCAAGTATCTCTACAACGTTTATATGCCTGAGTTCTCCTTTGGATTAGATCTCTTTGTTCCACAACTTTGGTTTTACCGTAAAGTTTTGCTTATGATGCCTTTGTACGTATATTTGGTCAGCGTTTCTGAATTTTTTTATGAAATCATTCTACATTGTAGTAACGATGTTATTATTATTTATCCCAGAACTAAGGGCGTTCCTCCACACACGCTCAAAGTCTTTAAAACTTGCTTTGTTAATGTTAGGTACCAGCATACAAGTTGAGTATGTTTGAACCTGGTTCAATTTTAAATCTGAGAGAACTGTGATCGCTGACTTTAAAATTTTTACAAAGTTTTGGTTTAGCGTTAAAATAATGTCTAGGGTATTATATCCTCGCATTGGTTGTTCAACACATTGCAAAAAGAAGTTATCATCTAGGATGTGAAGTAGTTGTGATCCAACTCGGTCAGCAGTAGCATCCACAAAGTTTACATTTGGAAAGTTAAGGTCACCGATTATTATTGTAGCTGTGGATCCAATAAGTTCATGGGACGAGCGGAACATAAGATGATCTGACATTTCCGTCTTGGAGGGAGCTTTATAAACAACGACAGTGTTGAATACTATATTTCCAGCAAATGATTTCGCTCATACAATATCCCCATCGCTATGATTCTCCACGGCAACCTCGATGGGATTTAAATTTTATTTACAGTACAACATCACACACTCCGCCTTCTTCTACCAACCATCTCCTTGAAAAAAGAGATTGTAACCTGAGATTTTAAATTCAAAGACAAAGTTTCTATTAAAAATATCCGAAAAAATCTCGGAAATTTCCATTAGATTGACGTTTTCATTTTCTACAAGAAGGTTAAATTCATCGATTTTATTTCTAATACTACGTGCGTTGGCATAATAAACGTTTAAGGAGGCTGGTTTTTTATTCGGGCGTCGAACGCTGCAATCTGCTACACTGGTTCTGCGTCCTGAGACTGACCTGAAGGGAAAAACCTGTACAGCATTATTTAAGACTCTGGCAAGTCTTGCAGCTGCAACCTGATTTAGATGGAGTCTGTATTGCTGGTACAAGTCTTTACGCTCGTAGAAGTCGTTTCAAGTTTCGATGAAGTGCACTCCTTTCTCCTGACAAAGACCTTTGACACATTATTGAGGTAAGATGTCGTTCCGTAGAAATTGATCTGAAAAAGAAAGATTCCTACTCTTTTCTATCTCTTTACGCATCAGCTGCCGGTACTTTGCCAGAAGGTCTCCAGATCTGGTAGAAAAAATATTGTTAGTCCCAATGTAGATCACAAAAGCCATCTCCTGCGTGGATCCATTCGTGTAATCATCGAACAAATCTATCAGGTTTACGACCCTTTCCCCTGGGTAGCAGTATCTCCTCCTATTTGCAGGTCGCCTTACACAAAGTTGTTCCAGTTGTTGACTGAAGATGGAGTCTCCCACCAGGCGAATCTCAATTTCCTTATCCTGTGAGTCGTCTGAAACAGAAAATTAATTTACCATTATTGTCAGTAGTCTCCTTTTGCACACGTCTCGAATCCGATGCACCCGTGAGGCACGGAAGCTGCTTCACGCGATTTCCGTGTTGTCTGACTTCCGTGGGGCGGTCCAACTACTGCAGTTCTCTCCGGTCCTCATTTTCCGTGGGTTACAGACGCTGCAGCAGGTGCCGCTGCGTGCTCATCCACTCTCTGGGCACTTCCTGACACCTGCGAGTAACTAGGCTGCCCGTTTAACCAAATTCAAAGATTGGAGATGATTTTGTCATGATAAATAACTGTTTTGGTTCGAAATTTAGGGAAATGGCATATACTGTGAGCCATGCGGTTTGGCTCCTCCATGAAACTATAGATCTAAAAGTCAATACACTATGATAAAATACAAAACAGTAAATACAACTGTAGAAGAGGACTTATAGATAGAATCGACGATCGAGAGTTAAATCAGAGTAGGGAAGAATGTAAATTAATCCAGGATACCTTAGCGCATTCTTAGGAATATTTCCTCTGCCCATTTCCGTCAGGTGTGTGTTTCCATCTCCTACGTTTCAAAACATATATACCTTCGGTGTCGGTATTTCTTTCAAATATTTTTCTTCTTTAATTAATATTTCCTTTGAATCATTCATATAGACAATACTGTCGTCTTGACAGTTCATTTTCTCTCATAAGCAATGAAATCATAATACCTGAGCATTATAAGACGTTACTTTTTGACTACCTTTAGCAATGTTTACTTTGATATTTCAGCAAAAAATATATATATATAGTTCTTTCTATAATAATATTTTCTCGTGACCAGCAATAACATTACCATTTCTCAAAAATACCAAAATCCATCTCTCTATAAGAATTTACGTTTCAAGCGCTCTCTCTCTCTCTATATATATTATATATATATAGATATATATATATATATATATATATATATATATATATATATATATATATATATATATATATATATATATACATATCTATATATATATAGAGATAGAGCGCTTGTTAAAGACCAGGTTGTATTCGACTTTACCAATGTTCTTTTAGTGTGTTATAACTGGTCGAATGCATTTTATTTCCTCTTATTTAGAAAATTCCAATTATTTTTACAATTTTGAGCTGCGAGTTTTTGCCTTTCTTCAGGCATCTTCAGAGTGAAGTCTTGATTATTGTTCAGACGGGATTGATGGAAAGTTTTTAATGTTTCTATTCGCGTTGTCTTCTATAGTGTTGAGGTAATTGTTTGGTCAACAGCAAAGAATATATTTCCTCTTCTTTCTTTAATACATTTCATAGGTTTGAGTCAGAGTACGGTTTACATTGTTTTTAGCATAAAAGGTGTAATACTCGCTCCGAGCTTGTTCGCTCTGTGTTATTTTTGAGGATGGTAGTGTTTTCAATAAGGGTCTTTCCTGTATCTTTAAAGGATCTTTTACAATGAACAAATTACAAATATCCTTTACAAGAATTTTTTACTTCGAAAAAAACGAATTCTGAACAATACAAGATTCTTCCTCCTGCAATGGTTCTTTAATTCTATGACTCAATAAATAGCAAGTTTTGTCTCGTAAAAGGCATTAGCAGCAATTTGGACCCAGTTTAAAGAGTGGTGGCCACTCTGTTTGTATCCTCTAGGAGGTAATTTCGTTGCGTTAAGATAGAGGCCTGATTTTTTAAATGATTTTCGTGAAAAATTAAATAACCTTAGGAATTTCCTCATATATATATACATATGTATATATATATATATATATATATATATATATATATATATATATATATATATATATATATTATGGTACAGGGAAATTTCGTATGGCTGCAATTCTTTCAGGCAGATGTGATATTCCATCGAAAAGTCGGAGATATCCTAATAATTTGTTGCCCATCTACTCCTACTTGGCATTTCTGTGGGCCAACTTTAAACCAAAGCCAGTAGATGGTCGATTAACAGCTTTGGGTGTTTAGGTAAGTTCTATGGTCTGGAGAGTAACCAATATAAGGTTTATAAGAAGTAAACGAATATAAGTTTTGTAGAATAGACTCTCGATTAAATTATCCTGACGTGACGTCTTGGGAATGTGAACCGTTTCTTGACGAACATCTTGAAGAACAATGGCTGTTCTAACGTTGTTCTCTTCTGAACAACAGGGGGGATGAGAACCGTCTCTTGCCTACGGGCTCAAAGAACAATGGCTGTTCTAACGTTGTTCTCGTTCTGAACAACAGGGGGGGGGGGCCTTGTGGACTTGGCGTCTTAAAGGCTTGAACCTTGGCACTCAAGGGATATTGTCCTCTTCTGGACAATAATGGTGGATCTCGAGGTAGAGGGCCCCTGGTGCACAAGGTGAGACCGGATCGGCGTGATGTCTCGCAAAGATAATATGGATCAGATCTGATCTGCTTTTTTCGGGAAAGTTTCTTTCAAATAGTCGGAGCCATCCCCTTGGCGTAGGGGACAATGGAGTGGGGGGTTCGAGGGACTGCCCCAGCCACGCCTTGGAACATACCTTATCTGCCCATAAGCCTAACTCAATCTGGTAATATCGACGTATGGGGCGAAACAGGAGGGGGGGCTGAACCTTCTTGGTTAAATATTAACTGAGGCGGCGATAGTGCGCCCTGCTTTCTTATCGCAGATGCACCTAGGTAGCCATGTGTTCTAACAAACATGTGATAGTGACTGAATTGAAGCGGCCTCAGACCGTTCTATCACAATAAGATCTCCTAAGACTTCAGTAAGAAAACACACAAGTGTTTGTGAAGATAATCTTATATCAATAAGCATGTAGAGCAAAATGTACCAACCAAAATCTTGGTTACTTAGGTTGTATCAATACTAGAAGCTTCCACAAAAAATAGATGTAAAGCTTTAACAGATCAATTTTGAAAACTACATGTGAACCTGCGATTTAAGCTGTAAAATCCGTGACGAACGTAATTAGCTAGGTATCGGCCTTATTTTCAGTTTAAGGTACGGAAGTCACACATTGGCCTTTACGTCCCATCTTTCTTAGAACCTAGATGTAATTAAATTGCGGCTCTGTTTTTCTAAAGTCTAATGAGGGAGGCTTAAGTAGAATGGGCTGCATCATGTAGGCAACCTCGGAGTCTCGGAACGACGAAGGAGAGATGTTGGCTTATGTCCCACCAATATGATGTTAGTGGTGATTGTCTGCCATTGTTACAGATCCCAGGGCTAATGAGGCTAAAAGGAAAATGATTTGATAGCTTTGAATGTCCTTCTTTCTGCTCTCAATTAAAAATTGAGTGCGTTACTTCCATGAGGTCAGCTGGTAAATGGAAAAAGGACATATTAAATTTGGTCTTTGTCGATACGACATTTCAAGCTTCAAACCCTCCTGGCAAATATTGAATCATTTGAAACGCCGAACAATTTAAGAGGTCCTTGGTAGAAGACTGGTGGTTGTTCTGTTGGTGTGCTATGAAGAGTGTGTACAAAGTATCATCTTGATTGATGAGGTTGCTTGATGCAGATATGAAGAGTGTAAAATTGTCACAAAGGGTCACTAATACGGTGTTTAGTTATGTAAACCCACATGAATTATGTAATATATTATAAATTGTTAACAAAAGCAGGTAGAAATTCTATTTGATTGTTCAAACAAGTGGCTAGAGTTCGCGTGAATAAGCAGCTTGAAAGTGGACGGCAAAATTGTCATTAGGCGTGGGGCGAATGTGGCAGTGAGTGTCGAGGCGATGGAAAAGGATCTATGATTTTATCTCTATCACAGGCACCCTAGAGCTTCGTGCGGCGTGATATTGCCAAGTGAAGCAATTTTGTAGTTACCAACAATATATCTGTAGCATATCTTGCTGGATATTATGGTCTCAGGGTTACTACAACTCGATCCCGGTTTTATTGCTTTCTTTATTTAGCTAACATGGAAAGAATTCAACTAAAATTTCGTACAAAGTTTTTCATTGAATTAACTATGTATTTTAATGCAAATTGGAAAATGAAACGTCCTGGAGAAGATAGCCATTTGGAGCAGTGCCTTGCCTCAGGAGAGCAGTCTTAACTAGGTTGGAATAATAACTCGGTGGGACATTTCCCCACGCAAGAGTTCTCCCTTATGCATAAACCCATGAGGTGAAAAGGACCTTGAGTAATCATAAGGAGAAGAGACTTCAGTAAAACAATTTAACATTGAACGATACTTATGGCGTAATAAATGAATAAGTCCAGGAGTAAAAGTACTCAGGAGGATGGGGCATCCACCGACTACTCGCCCTTGATAATTAATAACAGCAAATAGAATGTAGTATATGCAGCCGTATAGAACAACAGACAAAGAGAATATAATACATCGTGTGAAACAACTACACATTATTTGAGTGAGAGGTTTCAGATTGCGATGCAGTATTATGATATAATAAATTAGAACATTGCTGTATCACTCAAACTAAACTTTCTCATGAGCATTGTGCGGAGTAATAAAACTTGCACTGACCTCACAGATGTAGAATATCAAGAATTTCTGTATAATCTAATGAGCTTTCCTCTCAGGTTTAAAAAAAAATATTGAGAGCAGTACAGATGGAGAATGTGGTAAGGACACTTGGTGTGAGAAAGGTTGGAAGAGTGAACAGCGTTTTTCTAAGACGTTTTGGGTGTGACTGACAGTGTTATAAGGTGATTTTGGCATAGAAGAAGAATGGCCTAGAATTGACTCGTGAAGAGAATATACGAGAGGGAGGTGGAGGGTGTGAGAATGGTGAAAAATAAGTTTATTGTGAGAATGAGGCTGACCGAGTATGAAGTCCATGATATTGTGTATGATACGTATGTGTGTGGTGGGGAGAGGGGCTTGGACCCTTCCTCACTCGGATCAGGCCTAACTGGACAAGATGGTACAGCTCATATCGGCTCTCTTTCTCTCTCTCTCTCTCTCTCTCTATATATATATATATATATATATATTGAGATGCTAAACGGCCCAGTAAACCGCTGTTGCTATGTATCTATCAACTATCTCTTTACATATGCAAAATTTTTATTTATTTATTTATTTTTGTATTTATTTATTCCATATTAATCCAATGTACAGCAAAAACATATTACATTTTAAATCTTAATGCCAAGTTACTATAAGTACTAATACATACAGGATTATTTATGGGCCCAAAATAAGTCAGTGACTTTTAGGGCAGAAACTTAAGACTAAGCATAAAATTATCAAGTCTAGAAATCCCTTCATGCTTATACAAATATAAACAACTTAATATTCACTTGAGAATCTAACCATTGTAATGATTGCAAATAACGAATAATTATATAATTTAAATTTAGAGATAAATTAAAAAACTATTTTATTTCCAGCGATTCTTTCAAGAGGTATGTAGTTAACATAGTCAACAGTCTTATATAAATAATAACATATTTATAATGTATAAATCAAAGTAGTAGTACACAGTATAACAGTGTACGGTAACAAATAAATACACAATAACAAAAGCTGAATAGAAATTTAGTAAGCCGAAATTATATTGTTTTTAAGAGCTTTTTTGAATTGAGCTAAATTGGTTTGGGATTTGATATTGTCGTCCATGCCATTCCATATTTTGATAGATTTGTACAGAAAGCTACATTGAGATTTTGATTTTGAATACAAGGGTGAAATAAATTTTGTTCTATTGCGGGTTCGGTGATTATGGGTATTATCAGCTGTTTGTAACATATTAAATATATAGCTATTATAGGAACACTTTATTGTTTTGTAAAGGAATAAGGATGTTTGAAAAACAAATAAATCACTTCCTTCCAAAACTCAACTTCATCTTTTTGATAAGATTGAGCGAAAAAAGAACTTTGGAATTGGTGTTCTGCAGTACTCAGCTGTGAATACGAGGATTCGGCATTTCCTCTCACGTTCTACCATTATAACCATTGTAGTTTGAGAGCGAGTTCCTAAAAAAATATTTCACATTCTTGCCAACTTATGTGCAGAATAAAATACATTCAGAATACAGAAAAAAATACATTCAATTGTAAAATTATCTTGACGTGCAGGTCGTTCTAATTTAAAATTTAATCTATTTTCTTTTAAGTTTATGATGCCCTCAAAATATAGTATTTTTCAAAAAATCATAAGAAACGTAAAATTTGAATAAAATATGTTACATAGTATATGTAATGTTGATTGTTGATGGTGGTGCATCCGTTTCGAAAACATGACTAACGGAACTGTAGTTACAAAGGAGGTTTCAGTTACTTGTTTTAAATTTTGAAATGATTTCATTGATTTGCGAGAATAAAACACGTAAAATCTAGATATAAACAAGTTGGTGAATTCTAAAGTATATAATACTCAAGATGCTAAAAGTTCTATTCGCAACTTTCATTGACAAAGGTGACCAAATTTCTTGAAATGATCCAACACGCTCTTTCCCTAGCTATATTTTTCTAGTGGAATAATCTAACAGAATATTGAAGAAGCGAGCATAAAAATGCTCTTGTAGTTTATTGGCAACTTGCTCTTTTGATGCATATATACATAGATACATAAATATATATATATATATATATATATATATATATATATATATATATATATATATATATATATATATATATGTATCGAGATCAGATAGACGAATGTTGTTTTAATTTGAATTTGAGAACTTTCTCCTTTAGAAAGTGAAAATACAGCCCTAGCAACAATTGTTTTCTTCGCTTAAATTAAAAAATAATATCAAAACTGGCTAACCAATCTCAGCTTAAATTATTTTAAACGCCTTAGTGAAACGCTGTTGCTATGTATGTATCTATCAACTATCTCTCTAAATATGCAAAAGTACCATATAAATGTATACTTTAACACCCTACGTACTAATATTAATTAGCCAAGAAACAAATCAATCACTTCCTGCCAAAATTCAAATCCATGATTTTGATAAGCTCGAACGAAAAACAAGGTTTGTAGGTAGTGATCTGCAATCATCAGTTGTGAATACGAGGATTCGTCATTTTTTCTCACGTTATACTTCATACAAAATATTACACATTCTTGCCAACTTCTTTGCTTGGTGTATTATACATGTAAGACAAGGTTTTTGTAGGAACAGTCTCCCTTATTTTTGTGGCGAGAACTGAAGAAACAAAGGGATCCTTTGAAATTTATATGTTCTCTATATGTTCTATATCGAACAAATCGAACATTAGATTGAATTATTGCTTGTCGTGTCGGAATCTTAAATATACAAATTATGACATTGAAGGTTTCAAATTCTTTCTAGATGAGTATCTAATTTACATATAACCTTCATCAGTGAAAATAAATAGAGCGGAATTACCTGTGGGCGATATTTCACCGATAATTCAGTTGAGTAGGGGTCGGATAAAAAAGAAGCGCTTTGTGTATTTGTAGATTCGCTTCTGTTCCGCAGAAGGAGTAAAATCCATTATTTTTCCTGATTCATTGCACAATTAGAAAGGCATAAGTGAAGGGAGTATAAAAAGAATTCATGTTTGTCTCCTCATTCACTTCATTCATCATTTGGCCAGTATCCAGCGTAAAAACGCTCTTGCTTTATTGTAAATTGTTTAATAGAGAAAAGTTGTTTATCCATCGACTACAGCGTGTCTGCTTCTTTTGAGGCCTGTAACGTCTAGCACAGCAACTTCGACGAGTTGTAGTCCTCCATAAATCGCGTGTGGTCCAGCTTGAGGAAGGAATTCACCCGGAACGTGTGTGCGGCCTTCACTTATTGAAGGTGAGGGTGGCAAAGTTGATTAAATTTAAAATATAGAGACAAACTTTTATGTTAAGACAATAAAATCGTGTCTAACAGCAATAAAGCTATCATTTTGTCCTTTTTTGATAGCGCTATAACGAGTGTAACAGGACTTTTCAATACTAGATATGTTATATGATTTTTTATGTTTTACATATCAAATTCAATACTCTTAATTTGTATCTTTTTTTCTTATATAATAATTGCGTATACTCAATTCATTAAACGTTATTAGTATTGTAGGGTGGAGTCCAATTCTACACGCACGCACGCATTCATAATCCCATTCAAACACATACACACGCACACGCTCATGAGCGCACACATTAACTTGCACCTGAGTCCCCCCTAACTATTTTGTCGCCAAAATTTCTTTCTCAAAAACTTTTCCCCTTTCAGCTCTTTAACCCCATCATATTCTTCAATATGAAACCCATAAATGTACTGTAAACTATCAGCATTCTCTTTATCATCATTAACTGCAACTAGGCATTTTATATTATCGTACGTTATTATATTTTCTGTCTGAGTCTTAATGGTTAATCCTTAAGCCCTAAGTATATAGTTCACGCCACTCGGCGTTTGGATACATGCCGAATAGGATTTGGGACCCGTAGAGCAGAATGAATCTCCATACCCATCGTCACCCTACACATCTGTGATCTCATTGGTAAGATCAGCAAGGAATTCCTAGCAATGAAGATGCCAATATCTGTGTCACAGTACAACAACCGTTCACCAAACGAATCTAAAATTTCGTAGAGCTAGATTTGAGCATAGGCGTTTGTGAATACAGCAATTGGAGTATTCGTTACGTGGGAGTAAACTTCTACATGATCGGGATTTTCCATTTTCACTATGTATGCATTGCAAACTACATCTAAAGAGTTCACAATGTAATCGTCGTTTTTGATCAGGTCGATTACATCATGGTCCAAACAACAGATTACCGTTTTCATACCGCAGAACCTCTGAGCGAACTTTTCCCTGAGATTGTAAACAAAGAAAATATCATCAGGATTAATAGGCTGTATTATTATTATTATTATTATAATCGCATTCAACTTTTAGAATTTCTTGACTTCATATTCGCTGTAGAATGTGTTAATATTTCTAAAATTACATTTTAAATGTAATATGTAGATAGAAGCAGAAAAAACTAAAACTAATTGCAGGAAGAATTCCTTACCTGTTTACAGAGAGCTTTGCTCGAAAACGCTTTCCTCGATTCCTTTAGATGTTGTCTATTTGTTTGTTTTTCTCCTCAACCTGATTCACCCTATTCACATATTCTATTTTCTTCTTCTCCGCAGCCACTCCTCGCTGGAATACAGAATCTTCTAATTTTGGGGGGAACAAATGTTTTTATATACTCTGCGAACAGACCATACCTCTTTTCAAACTTCCAAAACTTCTAAATTTCCTTGATCTTATTTATCTTTTCCAGTGCAAGTGTCAGTTCATGGGTTGTGTACACTCGGTAAATGATACGTTGCTTTTCAGAGGAATCGCACTTGCGTAAGTTCTGCTAAGCGCATGTGGTGCAGAGTGTGAAAGAAAGTTTACCATCTATTGATTGAGAAAGAACTGGAATATACAGATCGTTAGGAGGGAAAACATGAACTTTTACGGTGGAGAAATATGTCTCATTCACAGCCAGGATAAATTCGTTGATCGAGGTGATTGTACGGGATATGGAATGTTTTTCATGCAATACGAATATAAGGATAAAAAATCGACGGAATGGATTTTCACACCTTCGGTTGGTGGGTAGTATAATATAAATGTGTTACATCTGCCGTCAAAACATGCACTCTTACATTCAATACACCATTCACTACATCGGCGGAGATTCTATCAATTGTCTTATGTCTTCTTGGAATGGTTTGCATCATGGTCTCAAATTCACGCTCCCAGAGAATGATAACATTGTTTTTGCTACCGAGAATTCAACCACTCTCTATTGTGTGGTAGTAACTGTCCAACGACCCACCTTCACCAATAAAAACATCTTGTTTGAGATTACAGGCCTCTTTCTGACACCCATGCCCTTAACATCCATGAAAGCAAAACACAGCTCCTCCTTCTGATGGTGAAAACCCGTGAGGAAAAACTACTTTCCTACCCACGGAAAAGATTCTTTCACCACCGTTTCTTGTATGGAAAATCAGGATTCCTCTAACATGTTATTCAAACATAAGCCAATGTATAGCCTTATAAGAAAAATCTATGATTTCTTCCTGTCGATATTTTCAATCGAATTTTCTGGTAAGACGACATCATTATACACCTTGTAACGCAATTATCCTATGCAAGACTAAATAGAATCAATGTTAAATCTTCTGATGAAGAAAAGTTTAAACTTCCCGAAACGCATGCGAATGATAGAAATATCCTGAATGCAATACTTAATACACTCTGTACAAATATTGTATTCTTCTTCTTGAAAATTCGGGAAAAATTACTGTCAAAATATAAATTTTCTTCATTCTTCATTTTCTCATGGTTAAAATACCTTTTTTCAGGAATTGGGTCAATATAGTTCAAGGTTTTTCCTGAGAAAAAAAAGTAACCAAAATAAACTTTTTCCATTTCAAGGATTCCTATTGTTTTGGGCAGTATTTTCAGTGATAAGGGCATGAATAGGACTGATTCATTAGAAGTTATGTCTTGAACGAGCTTTATCTTAAAGACTTTTCGTCCCCGCTTCATTTGAGCCCAAGTAAAGAGATTAGGATTAAAATATTGAAGCAGTTTATCATAGATCAGTTGGCCATCGATGTTGGCATTTTAATGTACCATCATGTATGATTTAACATTTTCTAAATATCCTCTTACAAGGGCAGTTTTCACCATCTCTTTCGAAAACCTTGTTCATGGACCACAGTTGTCATAAGATTCATTCTTTTTATCAAAATGGATTCCCAGATTAGCTGCATAACTAATATGTAAGGAAAAAGTATGAATGATCACACTCCTGTATAGGTTTCAATGTCATACTACACGGCATTCCATTTCTTGACCATCGGCTTCTTCGCCCTCTTAATCCAGCACATATTCTCTGCTTGATCCGATTTATAGTATCTATAACATTTAGAACAGAAAAAAAGCTCACACTCATGTCATCTTATCCAGTTTGCACCCTGCATGATTATCCGATTACATCTACGACACTTACAATTTTCACACAAGTATCAATCTTCCTGTGCGTGTCAAAACATGATTTGTTGTAGGATTATCGATTGCCTTCATTACATAAAATCTCACGATATCTTTATTCACCACAATGCCCAAGACACTGACTGCCGACCCATTAACAATCATTTAGATGGGCTGTAACGTTGTCATGGTAAGTGTAGCAAAAAACACACCATCATTTAGAGAAAGTACCTTGTTTTTCATATCTTTATCACTAGTGTTTGGAATGAGATAGTAGGTTTCACTCTCAAGCTCAATCAATAAGAGTGGGGCTGATTTTAGAGGATATTTTAGTCAAATGGACTAATTTAAATTTTTCTTCATCCCCTGGGGCCGTAAATACTAAAATCCTGCATATTTGCTCGCATTCTATCAATTAGAACTGATTTACATTGACAGCCTCTTTGTAAACAAGATTATATTTTCTTGCTAACTCCTGAGATTCATCTATTATTGTCGGAAGCCAGAAGTTTTGTAAAAGACAGAATATAATGACATCTAATGTTCAATTTGATCGAAGTAAAGCATATATAGAACATATCTCATGGTCTGCAGAATCTTAGATATAAGAACTACGAGATTGGAGTTTCCAAACTCTATATTATGTGAAAACTGGAATGCTGTCTCGAATTGTCCCATGATATAATCGCATAGTGTCTATTTACGCAGTTGAACGAATGTAATGTGTAAATAATTCAAAACTTATATTTAGACGATTCAATATAGGCCGTGAAGGCTCACGCACTACTCGTCCAAGACCAGCTTCTTCTGTTTTTTCTACGACGATACGGTATAAAATGATGAGTAGGTTTCCATGTCTGCTTTATCTTAAGACTATAATTTTTACACGAGAATTTTTTTCTCAATGAAGGAAAAGATTTACTTACGTATGAGGGTATGAACTTCTACAAGCTCATTTACTTGTCCATCCTAAAAAAGAATGGTGATGTTACATGAACTATTCTATGTTTGAACGTTCACCTTCTATTGCTAGTTATACATCTTCATCCTCGGATCTCAGTGTAATGACATCGTAGGTAATGTTGAGAACGGCAGGTATTCTTTGTCGATGAAAAACTTTATCATCCCCATCATCATCATCGTCGTTTTCGTTAGGCACACTAGTTGGAGAAAAATTAATTATGGGTAAAAAATCACCAACGACACATTAATTAGATGAAGGCTAAGGTGAAGAAGAAGAGGTTGGCTTGTTTCGTTAGATTCGCTTTCGTTTTGCAGGAGGTGTACACATCGTTTTTGATCTAAGAATAGAGAAAAAAACTTTGGAATATAGTTATCTGAAAGAAACTGGCTCATTCATTATACAAAAGAAAGAATGAGTGAAGGAAGTATGAAAAAAATTTAATTTGTGGAGTAAAGATCTTTTGTATATACTATCGGAAAGAAGTTGCCTCATCCATTATACAAAATTAAAGTATGAGTGAAGGAAGTGTGAAAGAAATTAAATTTCTATCCCCATGTACTTCATTCATCATTGAGCCAACGTCTAGTGGAAAAACCCACTTCTTTTTTCTTATACTTCGGAATAAAGATAAAATGTTTTATCAACGCGTTGATAGAATCATTGGTGTTACACATTATAGCTGAAAAGCTATGAAGTATTTAAAAATGAAGTAAGGTTTCACGAAAGGGTGTATGATGTGTCATCTTTGGATCAAAGAATCCATACACTCCTTATTTTAGATGACTTAATGTAGAGGAGAGATGCAAATATATTATATATATTTACAGTGACCTCCCACCATAAGAATATCTCCATATTTCTAGTGGTTCCAAATCTATTTTGGAAAAATACTTATATGCGCGATATTGCCTGAAATCTTCACAATCTCCTCTTATTTAAGCAGCGGAGAGACATCTCCCAGATAAATATATTCGTTACACAAATAATGCCTGGGGAACGGATCAGCTTCATAAATATATATAAAGAAGCAGTCTCAAAGCCCATGGTTATTTGCTCTTCAACATTAGTCCGAGAAACACTACGATTTACATTACGGACAGGGATATTTTCAAACTAAATCAAAAGCGGATATCTTTAGAATGGGGCATAGAAGGAAAAGATACGCGTATCTATTTCACACCCTTCCCACACTCTCTAAAAAAATGAAAAAATCAATTATAGGAAACATTCTAGTGATTTTGTCAAATGTGTATGTGAAATGTCTCTTAATCTAATAGAAGTTAATGTTCTAAGAATATCTTTGCAGAAGCAAAAGATATCAGGATTAAAACGGTTGATACTTATGTTAGCTCTGAAGCCAGGACATCTATGTCTAAAGAAAAACTAATAAATCATCTTTTGTACCAATCAATTCTCTGTTCTAGCAACTATTCTCACCAACCTTCTAAGATGAAAAAAATCATTGTTCTTCACAAAAAAGAGAGAAAAGTACCCTCCAACTTAATCCCACCACATTAAAGACTTTTATCTTTGGAGAGAGAGTTAACCAATATCAATATAATAAATATTTCGCACATCACACCAGATGGACGTGTTATACTTTCCCTAGAACACGTTGGAAAACAATTTTAAACAGTATGATAAGGTTGTGAGCACATCTAATGTTAAAGTTAATGAGAGTAACAACGATAAAAAAACGGATATACACATAAAGTACTAGAAACACTGGAACCTAGTCTTCGTGAAAGAGGTAGATTAATTTATCATACACTAAAAGATACACAGGGATTCGGTTAGATTAATGATGGAATGATTACCATCGATTACCATCGATGCTTAGTTAATATTATCAACCTACTCAATGATATAGTTAGAACGTGGACAAGATCACCACTCACCTTCTGCGACGAAGTAGAAGTAAAATTAATATCTTCTAATTTCCTTAGAAAATAATACTCAGACATCAACTTCCTCTACATCAAGCTCAGTTGTTTGCGCAAACACACGTTGTACTTCTCTTTATCGTCAACAACAAAAATTTAGGAACTGGTTGAATTATTAATCAATTTTACCGATGAAAGATGGCATATAGATGGACCAATCAAAGGATTGTAAAAAGTTAAGTGGCAACTTCGCTGTTATTCGGATACGAGAAAATGTAGGAAAATTCAGAATGCGTCAAAGAAGCGCTATCCTATAGGACTTTGTATCAGTGGCTGTCCAGATTCCCTCAACTACTCACACGTAAAAAGCTATATATCGATTCCAGGTCAAGTAAGTTATACGACAAGAATATAAAATTAATATAATTAGTCAGCCTTTTGAAGATTACTAGAACAAAATCCGCCTATGTTAGAGTGATCTTTGAAAATACCTACTAAAGAATTCGCTATAACGATAAAATATTTCTTAGTAAAGATGAGTTTTGACTTGTGTTTAGGGCAATACACAAGTTAAAACATGAAAATCTGACCTTTGTAGATCGACTGGTGAAGGAATACCGTGTAAAACAGCTAAAGTGTGCAGTGAGGGCAAATACAAACAAACTATTTCCAAGTATATATTTCGGTATTTATGGAAAAAGATGAAGAGTTCATTCCTACACGATTTAAAAACACGCTCTACGATGAGTATGAAGTTAATACTTTTCTAAATCTTGAAAACGAGTTTCACCAAAGTTTAGCTCTAATGTAGTGCTTACAGAATGCGGTTGATGCTTGTTATCTTGCATTCAGCAATGGACTCAATGAATGTTGAAAACTTCAACCTACCTTAACAGAAGCTGATTATATAAAAGAAATGTATCGTTTGATAAGTTCTATTGTTTTCTCAACAGGAGAGGGAGCATAATAGAACTTTTAAAATAATTTGTCCTAAGTGATCTTAACGACTACGTTACCATTACATGTAAATAAAATTTAATAGAATATCTGTATATCAATCAGTCTCGGCATGAAAGTCCAGAGGATGAAGTGTCATTAGCCTGCGTCATCAAGACTTGCAAGAAGAAAGTTTAAGTTTACCTTAGATAAAAATAATTTTTATTAGAGCCTGATTCCATAACAAATATGTTTATTCAAATTCTAGCTCTTATAAAAAAACCTTGTGATATTAATTTTTATAAATATAATTTGGATTAAAACTACACATTGATAACACTGTCTAACAATTTAACTTTTAGTCGACTAAAAAGATTAGGATAACATTATTTTTAATGTAGTTTTATGTATAGATTTAAAAAATGGAAGTCATTTTTATCGAAATGACTCCAGGTTTTTTAAAGTTGCGAATTACAATTTTTGTCAAATTTCGAAGATTTTATTGAATTTCATTCTTTTATTTTTTATTTTCAGGTTACTTAACTAAATAAAATTTGAAATAAAAGCAACAATTTTAATTAAAATGTGAAGAGGACAGTGTAAAAATAGCCCAGATAAATTCTGCTACATATGTGGTTCAGTAACATTTTAAAAAATCAAAGAAAGATTTCTTCTCTAGTAAAAAAACTATCAAATTGTATTTTTGATGTAAAGATGGCAACCAAGCTAAACCATGGGCACCATATATACGTTTCACTGCATGCTATAATTCATTATTAAAACGATCTAAAGGAAAAATAAAAAACCTTCAATTTGTTGTTCCAATGGTATGGCGAGAGCCCCAAGATCATGCCACTGACTACTATTTCTGTTTGATAGACATACTAATGAGTAATTGTTTATTGTCCACTGTACATCTGTACCTATATATTGAAGTAGTATAATGTAATGAAATATTTTAAATTATATAATTAATTAAGTTTAGAAACACTTTATTGTAATTACACATATGTACATAACTTTAAATTTTATGGATATAATTTCCATACATTTAGGTAAAACAACGAAGTGCGCTACGTCTGTGGTATATCCCAACCTTAGATCTGCTATTCGGCCTATACCTCACTCAAAAGACATTCCAGTAAATGAAGAGGCATTCTATTTTTAATTGGCTTTGTAGTAGTTTGTTGGTCTTCTACACAGGACTTGAACATGTGCACTAAGAGTAAGAAGTGGTCTGAGGCATATCTTCAATTGTTTACACCAAATTCGATGAGAAAGCTGGGACGGAGGAGATTTAGTGCATGCAATCCGACACAATTCTAGGGAATGAAAGTCTGATACCTTCTCTTCTAGAGGCACATCCCGAAAGAGATCATTCTGGAAAGGTAGATACTTTTCTTACCTTTCAAATGAGAAGGGCAGGTATTACCAGTATGGCACACTTCCATCATTCAGATTGACTCCTGATGAAAGACCTTTTCTTAAAGAATCTAATAAAGTGCCTCTTCAAATTTCAAAAGAGAATGTAGCACACAACCTTACTGAATGATGATCAAACCGTGTGGTCTCTGCATGGCTCAGCTGGTGATGGGGGAGGAGAAAGCAAAGATGAAACAAATTCCGGTCTCCAACGAAGTCAAATGATCTAGGATCAATGATTTGCCCCTCGACGTGTTCGATCAAACCGTCTCAGATATAAATTACAGCCCAGGTACGATCAGACTTCAAGTGAACGAGACAACTAATATCGCTAAAGCCAGTTAACTGCTTGTGTTTTACTTTCCTGTCAAGCAAGAATAATATGCAGAAGAATTCCTCGTCTGCAAAAAGATGCCTTCAAAGACCAAAGCTATGGACGTGTTTCAGCTGGCTGATGTTTTCCTTAGCTCCCACACAATTCCATTTGGTGTCCCAGCCCTGAATTCGGACAAATCCGGATTTACTATGCCCGGAAGGAAAAGTTAACTCATGTCAGCTCATCACATTGTGTTTTGCACTGATACTCTTTGGCATCCGAAACCCTCCCTGTTTTCTTGAAAGAGGTGCTAGACTCGATACTGAAGACCGTGAATTTGATTTGTTCGTGGTCTCTGAATCATCGGCACTTCAAAGTGCTCTACGAGGAGGTAATTGCAGATCACAAGGTTTTGTCCCAAGTTCTTGAAATGAGTGATGAGATAATTTTATATTGAGGGAGCACAAAGGGACAGTAGCACATCTATTCAAGGAAGACGACTTTCTGCTTAAAGTTTTCTACCTTGCAAATGTTTTCAGTCACCTCAATTACCTGAATCTTTCCACCCAAGGATACGAGGTGAACAAAGTCGTAGCTAACAAAATGCTGATGGTATTCAAGACGAAATTGACATCTGGAAATGGAAAGCAGAGCCAGGAAAGTTGGTAAGTTTTCAGAACTTGGACAAACGTATCGGAAAAAGAGAAAATAGCGAGGATCTTATGACCTTTCAACGTCAGAAAGGAAAATGAAGAGTATTTCCTTTCGAGACGGGATCAATCTAACTTGTATCAGTCAATCGTACCTTGCAAAACCTGATGATGAAGATGACCTTGAAGTCCAGGAGAACCTAGTTGAGTTAAAAAATAACGAAGGTGTTAACACTCTTTCTAAAGCCCTGCCGTTAATACAATTTTAGGTAAAACAGATCATGGCTTTCCCAAACCTAGTAAAGACTGCAGTAAAGGTGCCCTTACCATTCGCCACCACTTACTTATTCAAGGCCGGGTTCTTCGTGCTGTTACAGATAAAAACAAAGCAATTACAGTCTGGCATTCGAATCTGATATGCGTCTTGTACTAAGCTGGCTGCGCCCTAGAATTGAGGATGTGGTTGCTTCGTAAAAAGAGGAGTACATGTCTCAAGTAGCTCACTGTCTAAAAATAGTACATAACAAATACTGTTGTGTACCATAATGTAATGTGAAAAATCTACAATAATGTAATGTCTACTGTTTTATTCATTTGTTTAGTGAAATTAAATTAAAAAGTTTCCATATAATTCAGCTGTTTGTTTGAAGCCATCATGTTTTCTATTTTGTAAAGGAAAATTAAAAATTAAAAAATGGGTGTAGTTGGCTGATATTCGAGAAAGGTTATCAGGTTGACTTGGAATTTACTTTTTAGGTATCGGGGCTAAAACCTTTAAGAACTAATGTACTAGAAAGAATAAAGGCCATTAGTATTACTATTCATAGAATTTGTACAGCATCACATATTCATATAAATCATGAAAGTGGATTGAAATATTAATTTAAATGAAAATGAAAATTACTTTCCATACTGTCCATATACACACAGTCAGGACTAAATTTATCTTGGTTCAGAGATTTGCTTATTTTTATTATTTCACATGGTCATAATGAAATAACGTCTATGTAAGACTCTTAGTCTGTGATATATTCAATATTATACAATATTAGGAATTAAATGTGCGTAATTTGTGAGCGATTTGTGCTTTAATTGACTTTAACCTCCTAATTAACCTGAGGGCAAGGCAGACCGGCAAATACCCACCTCACCCTCCTTACAGGTTTGGTTTCATTCGCTTAATTTGAACAATGTGTGCGCCGGTATTTTGCCTACAGATGGTTCATTGACATACATAACATGATCTGACGTACAAATGAAAGCTGATCACAAATAAATAGGAATTATTTTTTTCTCATTCTTTTGGTGCCCTCTGGAGAATGCCGCCCTGGGCAATTGCCTATGTGGCCTATATCAAATAAGGCCAATGGCCTCATTTATTATATTTAAGCATAATAGGAAAAAGTAGTATTGTTACAAATGAAAAAAAATATAGTTATAAAATATTAAAAACATCCTGAGCATATCCCCTGAGGTAGAAACGAATTTAGAAAGAAGTACTCTGTTTTTTGAAACCAAATAAATTTAAATTAAAGTTGACGAAGTTCTATGCAGAGGCTTTTCTGTAGTAATTGAGGCCTTCAGGGACAAAATCTTTTTAATTATTCTAGAATTCATTTGGTTTTCTTTAAAGGAAACTTACTTTGATATTGCTATTAAAAACCGTTCTTTACACGTCATTTTATAATATACTGAATCCTATATTTATAACTCTAATTCGGAATCAGTTCAATAATTTTCCTCTATTCCGGGTGAAACTTCAATTCATAAATCGTTTACTTATTATTATACCACACTCTTAATATAAGTATAATTGCTCAATATTGCATTCTGCATATTGCGTTCTGCATATTGCATCTTCATGCCAATTATAGCCTAAATTGGAGAGCGGGAGAAAATGCTTTCTATATGAGCCTTTCTCTTCGGTTTCTGTACATTTGACACATGATTTCAATTTAAATTTAAAATCTATAGTCAATTTTACTTAACCTATCATTATATATTCCTTTTTGAGTCTTGAGTTCTCTAATTGCATAAAGAAGATTGTTACATATTGTCTGCCATAATTGACTTTTCTATCCCATTAATCGCAGTTACTCGGGTTTCTTTCTTTCCAATCTCTCACTTTTGAATTCTTTCCTTCATACTTCTTTTTTTTGAAACCCAGGAAAGAAAAAAGCATAAAAATTGGCCATCATATAATATTAAATAAGAAAGCTGTTCAGGAGCTCTCGTTAGCCAAGTGGATACTGCATTGATTTTCTGTTATAGAGCTACCGACAACAATCTCAACGAGAACTGACGTAAGACTTCAGCGTATGTAAGGAACTGCAGCCGATTGGGCTTAAGTGCTAGGGACATCCCGAGCAAGGCTTCACATCTCCATAGCTCGTTATCCACTCAATGCAAATCACAACGCTCGTATCATAAATGCATCTTCATGGCCAAAACTAGTCAACCTATCCGCCTATTTTAAGCCTTGTAATTTCAAATATTTTTCCAATGTGGAGTCGTATCCCTTTACCCCTGAGGGGGAGCGGATACAAGCCCTTTCTGTTAATTATGGTTCCACGATCACAATTCGTTGCCAAAAACACAATACTAAGCGAATACCCATCCAGCCATGAAATGCAGCCCCTAGTGCCTTCGGATTCACCGGCAATTGCCTTTCTACGAATTGATGGTTCAAGAATAAGTTAATCTTCTTTTTTGTGCTTTTTCTTAGCTAACAGTGTAACAAATTTGGGATACAAATTTGTTCTAGTCTGTCTCTACTTTGAGAATATGTTGAGCTTACGTGGTTATATTACTCATATTCAAATCTGGGAGATAATCCTGATGACGTCATCCTTGTTTATATCTGTTAATCTTACCAATGTTCATATTAATGATGTTTTTTCACATTTTTTAACAATCCTTCTTTTTCTTACTTCTCTCTCTAGGTAGTGAAATGAGTATGTCTATTACAAGCATTCCTGCCATTTTTTAATAAATCCTTAGTAAGCTGTGTTTATAAGTAAAGCTTCTATAGATGTAGATGAAATTCATGGTGAAATTACTTTGATATATCATAATTCTTAGACGCTCTTCCAATCGATTGGAGGAAATTTCCTATCGTGATAAATTTTGGAAAGTCTCGAGCAGGAAGCAGGGTCTATTTGCGGGGTCTTCAGATTCGTGAACTTTATTTCTTATAGGGCGCTAACATCACGATGACGTTCCTGAACGAGATTTCCACTCATCTTGAGTCAATGACCCCTAACGTCTTCGGGGACTATAAATTATCGCAGTCGGGGTTTAGTGAAAACGCCGTATGGACCATCCACTCATAGACACAGGAGTCGAATCTTTATAAGCCTTCAAATGAGACACGGACACCGGTATATTCCTAGTTGCCACACGTTACAGACCACCCTGCCTACAACTACAAATAGATATCTCACTCCCGCTGCTAGTATATTATGATCTACTCTGCTTCATGGCGGAAGCAGAGTATACTAATTTCTATCACATCAGACGATGCGGGATGATATTTGATTGACGCCCCTAATTGATTAGACGAACACGAAATGGGTAGTGTTCAGGAACCATGTTGTCACACACACCACGTAACCTAATCCTCCATGGTACCATTTCCTCACAAATAGACAACCAGTGGAAGACACTCACAGACATCATCGAAACAGGACGTAATACGTACTCGCCACTTAAAGACACTTATAAAACACTTCATATTTTCAATACACACAAAGTATCATCACGGCAGTGACCCCTGAAAACTAAACATTACAATTCTCCGAGCTAATATCCTTCAGTGCCTGCGGCTAGATAGAAACAGTCAGGCGTTGAACCGTCTCTATTCATAGTGGCACGTCAGGAGAAAGTTAGGCACGCCGTCCCCCCCGAATACAAATACACAATCGCAGACTCACAAAAACGGATGACATCCATGAACATTCAGGTCCGATTCAGACCAAGTACACACAAATGGTCGACGAAAACACACGCGCAAGAGCAATTCCAGAAAGTCCGAGATGGTAGTGCTTCCATGCCAACGAGCTGTACCCAGCCCCCTTGATCGATTTGGAGCTACTCGATATTACGATAACATTAACCATTCCAATCACCATGGAGACAAAAAGCTACATAACAAACCACCAAAACGAAGCTTCAACTCCTTCGGCCTCCCAACCACAATCATAGGACCTTTGCCAGAATCCATCTATACAAAGTTAACATACCTCTATAATGCACTTCTATCCACTTGGTGCTTTCCAAACGATTCAAGGACTCGCACAACACCCTAAGCACAAATAATATAAAGACCCCAAACAACAAAAAAAATGAGAACTATGGCTGCTCTCTTAGAGTACTTACGAAATATACTCGAACGAATGGTTAACAGCGCCTATGAAAATTAATGGAGAAGGAGAAATGGTTCTCTCTTTGCCAATACGGCTTCAAGAGGAGCCGCTCTACCGCCGCAGAAGGCACCATCGTTCACGACATCATACAAAATTCACGATGTCGAATAGGGCTTTGATAAAGAGTGGCATAGGACAAAGTTGAAAACTCGCAAACAGCATGCGGATGCCTATCTGCACCAGAGGCTTCTTTCTTACTTGCTTACAGACAGAGAGGGTTGCATACGATATAATAACATAATATCAAGACAATGTGCTGGTGTACCCCAGTGCAGTGTATTAGCCCCCACATAACGACACCACACGTCCAGAAGATAACGGCACACACACTAGCGTACGTGGATAACGAGAATGCATGTCTTTTTCTCTAAGCCCGCACCCAGAAACTATGAGCTCTGAGCACAACCACCAACCTCACTGATTACCTGGATCGCTCCCTCCCTTACAAAACCGTTCAGCCTCACGAGTCAAATACCCCAACACACATACCATCAAGCACACCTCACACCTGTGCATTGAAAGTGGCCTATCTGCCTCCTACTATCCCTTGTTAAGTCATTTCTGAAACCTTTCTCTCTCCCCGGTTGTTTGTTTTTACTTGACTAGATCAATCCAGCCACTTTTCTTTGTATTCTTATCTTATCTTGCCTTGTTGCTCTTCACTCACGTCCCGACTGTCTTCTGAGTCATTTGGCTTTTTTAACTTATAGCTTTAATCGTTAATACCCTTTCGTTTTCAAAGATGTGGAGGGCTTGGGTATACAAAACATTGATACTGCGTAAGATATTATATATTTTTTACAGTCGCTTTGGAATTTTTCGTGATTGCTCAATAAATTTCTTTAACTTGCATATCTTTTACCCTAGCAATAGTCGAATGGCACTGGGGATAAGCAGCTAGACAGAAACAAAACATTCCTCCTATAAGTCAAAGACTCAATCCGATCACGGAATGATTGAAATTTGTTTTAAATGGTGTCTTGTGAGAAAGTCTGTGTGAGTCATTAAGTAATGTCGTTTAAAAAAGTATTTGACCCCCTTTTTGGTTGGAAAAGCTAACTAGGGTGATTTGGTTTAGGCGAGGCTTGCCTCAAAGTGAGACTTAACCCCTTTGGAGGGTCTGTTGGAAGCGGAGCATGTTTCGGATTTCGGAAAGAGATGGTATTCAAAACATTTGAGCGTATTTAGACCAGGAATAAGTGTTGGCTTGGAAAATCAACGAAATTATGACCATTACATTTGATTATGAATTTCTAGAGTTTCTTATGTATAAAAAAAACACATTTTGGCAAGTGTGGAGATGGTCACGAATTGGCTCATTCTGACCGTTAGGAATTACTTAAGGGAAATGGGTGTATCTAAAGGATTTGAAAGAATGGACGAAAGAAATTACAAACAGATAATTTATGTGCTGGTAATGTGCCAGATCCTTCTATAATTCGAAAGCGTTAGGCAGGGAGAACGTTGGCTAATTTATTATAGGATTGGTCAAGTGAGGAAACGGAAAGCAGGTAGCTGTTGAGCGTAGAAGGATAAGAATCAACGACTCTCTTACCCCTCCCATTCTAAGGAAAAGTAAAAACATATTAAATGCCAAGAGTCCAACTGAAATAAAAAAATAGTTAGAGCAAAAATGATCCAAAAGTAAGAGATAAACGTAATGGCACTATGTACCGCGCTGACTTTACAGGTGCGAATGCTTGAATCGTTTAAGTAGGAGCTAAATCGCACAAAGATAGAACCTCGACATATTTGTGTATATCAATCCAGATATAAAATATTTAGTTAAATAGATTGCTTTAGGCTTATGGTTCTGTGACGTCTACTTGCACTATGCTTAGCTTCGACATTGGCAGCGAAAATTGACTGAAGCAAGTTGCTAATTTATTCATGCGCGTTTGCGGAAAGAGAACGTAATTACGATCAGGGGGATTATTTACATCTTTGCGCATTCGAGGCTACATATATGCTTCGTAATTATAGCCTTTAACAACAGAATAAGGCAAAGGCAATGGAAGAGGCACCAGGACCCTTAGTCCACAAAAATTATGCGTTCAGGCCTCGGTAGGCAGAGGGAGAATAATCGAAAGTTTTTTCCTCCCACTCAAGAATGGATTAATAATCAGGCAGCTGAGTTGATCTGTGACTAGCAGCGCACATTCGATCGTTTGAGGGACATGAGAAAAATTTAGTTTTAACAACGAGAGTACATTTGAGAGAGAGGTTCGGTTAAATAGTACCATAAGACAATCATCATTCTAACCAAGAGAGATCTAGTCCGAGTTCGGGATATTTTTTTGACATAGCATTACCCAGGGTAAGATGAGTGGCACATGAACATGAAGGTGTTCTACAAATTGTATAGTGAAATCTTGAAGTCGAGCCACCAGAGCAGGGTGAGGCTACTTGGGTGATAGATATACCTAAAACGCCTAGGAGTGAATAAAATGGGTTACCTTGGAGCTTGTATACTTTAAAAATTGTTTTATGTCAGAAAAAGCAAAAAAGACCTCTTCTCAAAATGTACATATTTTTGAAAGCACCTGTCCAATACGTAATGCTGTGACCTTCAATGGGTGCCATAATTCTGTGCTTGAATTTATAGCAAGTTTAGTCTTGTGAAAGCCATTTACAGCCCTTGGGCATGATTTAATGGGTAGTTGATTCGTTTGTGTGTGTCCTCTATGAGGTCGGTTAGTGGCGGTAAGTTACTGGTCGTATTTTTTACATGATTCTAGTAAAGATTTAATGAACTTAGGAAATAAATTTATTATGGCTGCAGCTGTGACAGGTTGAGTTGAGATTCCCTTGATGTTTGCGATTAATCCTAGAAATTCTCACCGATCTACTGGCAATTGGCATTTGCGTGGGGCAAACTTTAAACCGATGGAAATTAGATGGTGAAATAGTTGCTTTAGATGTCTGTGTGAGTCTTGTGGTTTAAAGAGTAGACCAATATATCGTCTATAACCTTAGTAGGCTGTCGCAAGATGTAGTCCTTAAAAAATGTCTATAAAAGAGCAAACGAAAAGAAGATCTCCAGGACTTCATTAATAAAACGCTCAAGTTTTTGTAAAGAAGACCAACCAAACAGCTTGGTTAAACAGGTTTTCTTGACCCTCGAAGCCTGCAGGAAGGTTAAATGGCAAGCTGTAAATGGTACGAGCGGGATTAGAAAGGTATCGGTGTTAGTTACATTTTAAGGGACGAAAGTCATTTATTAATCTGTAGGACCCATCTTTGTTAAAAACTATATGTAATGCATTTGCGACTTGTATTTTGGCCAGAGACAAGTGACGCGGGCGTCCGAAGGCATGAAGGCCTGTTTGTGTATTAAGTGTTGAGTATAGAGAGAGCATCACTCTCTTTTCCAGGCGACCGGATTGAACTTAGGTCTAGTAATAATGCGAGTAAAAGTGTATTGAGGATTTTTGGAAAGAATCCACGGCTGAAAATAGGTCTGTTTACCTTTCCTAGTAAAGCCTTAAAAAGGCGAAGTAAAAGTAAACGGCGTGGGACCAAAGGAAGAAGTGCCATGAATACATACTCTCGGACATTCCATCCCTCATAGCAAGCCCTTTTAATTCAAGGATAAGAGAAGAGTGTTGCAGGAAGTTGTATTATTAGTAGAATCAGGATATATAGCACTAAATCTTAAAAGATCAAAAGCTTTAGGGCATAAAAGGGTACGTGGCATAAAGTACAAAGGCTGGTAAAGTAAAATAAATGGCATTGGATAACAAAAATCGAAAATGAAGTTAGAGGGGTATAATTGCAAACTATATCAGAAAGAAAAAGGCAGGCCGTATTAGAAGTCGTAAAGGAGAATTAGTGCTGAAAGAGTAACAAGGAGTAACAAGGAAAGAAAGTACCCTAGGAGACCTTACGGTCCATTCAAAGAGGGTACCTTTGGACTAGCAATCGAGCAGGCACATATCTGCTCAATTGTTTTGCGTCCCCTAACGGCCACTTTTCAAGACTTTGTCTAGTTTTGACTTGAACTGGTCAACAGATTCACTGTTGACAACTTCCACTGGAAGTGTGTTCCACTTATCGCAGATACTATACGTGAAAAAATTTCTACACAGATTACAGTTGTAACGCTTCAGTTCAAGTTTGAAGCCATGATTGCGCGTTCTGTTCTTACTCAGTGTGAAAATATCCCGGTAGTTAACATTGTCGATCCCTCTAAGTATTTTGAAAACTTCGATGAGCTGACCACGTAGCCTACGGGTTTCCAGCGAGAACAGATTTAATTCCCTTAGTCTATCCTCATAACTTTTATGTCGGATAGAGTGGATCAGCTTGGTTGCCCTGGCTTGTACGCGTTCCAACCTTGCCAAATCCTTACGAAAAGAAGGACTCTAAAATTGTAAGGCATACTTTAGGTGCGGCCGAACGAGGGAGTTGTACAGACGAAGTACTATTTCCTTTTTACGGTATCAAAACTGGCGCTTTATGTAGCCTAACATCCTTTGGGCTTTCTTCTCTGCCTCAATGCACTGTCTCGGAAACTTGAGGTCGCTAGTAATAGTTACACCCAAGTCCTTCTCAGTGTCACTCGATTCAAGAGCACTGCCCTTAAGGATATACTGAGATTGGGGGTTTCTGTGGCCAATATGCATTACTTTGAATTTGTTCACGTTAGAAGGCATTGGCCACGTGTCCGACCACTTCCCAATCTTCCCAAGATCTTCCTGCAGGCGGGCAGTATTTCCATCCTGTGCAACGTTCATACCCAGCTTGGTATCGTCGGCAAATTTTGAAATCTTGGCACCATGTCACCGTCTATGTCGTTGACCTAGATGATGAATAGTAGTTGTCCCAGGAAAGAACCTTGAGGCACCTCGCTAGTAACGGTTAACCACTCAGAAGCCTGTCCATTCACCACTGTGCGTTACCGTCTGCCACTTAGCCAGTTCTCGATCCAGCTGGCTACTTTTCCGTATATGCCCAGCGCTCTCACTTTCCGAAGAAGGCAGCGGTGTGGTACCTTATCAAAGGCTTTCTGAAAGTCTAAGTACACCACATCCACCGACTTGTCCCGATCGTGCTCACTGAAAACGAAGTGGAAGAATTCCATAAGGTTCGTCAGGCATGAGCGTTGCCTTCGGAAGCCGTGCTGGGAACTCCTCAGTAGCAAGTTTGACTCTAAATACGACGTCATTTTGTCCACCATCGTGCTTTTCATGAGTTTACCGACTATTGAAGTCAGACTGATAGGTGGGTAGTTTGACGGTTGGCTACGGTCTTCTTTCCTTAAGATAGGAGTCAGCTCCGCTTCACGCCAGTCTTGAGGGACGCATTCGGTCCGGATTGACATGTTGAAGATTGCGCTCAGGTGTCGTGACACTTGATCGCAGACTCAGAGTTCCTCAAACCACTTAGCCGCCCTTATGCTGGACTTCACTCTCCTTGCTAGCTTCCGGTATTCGTCAAAGTCGCCCTAGATCTTCGGTTACTGGTACACAGTTGTCTTCTCCCTGAGCAGTTGGCCGATTTCTCGATTGAACCACTTTGGTTAAACAGAAGACTAACAGGGACATTTCAAAGGGATTAAACGTGATTGAAGACTCATGAACTTATTTTTGAAACTGTTCCACGAGTCTTTAACAAAATCGCACACTTCTAGCCTCGCGTACGTCAGTCCAGCACAAAGAACTGCAAAGTCTGCTCTTTTCAAATCGAGTTTCGTCGATTTACTAGTCGCAGGCCCTGCCTTCGGGACTTTGACTACAAATCTAATTGTTCGGTGGTCACTGCCACCGAGCTCTTCGTCAACAGAGAGATCCTCAACGATTTCATCCTCTGAGATGAAAACCAAGTCGAGGATATTGTCTCCTCTCGTCGGCTCTCTCACCCATTGAGTCAGAAACTCGTTGTTCGCGAACTCCATGAGTAGTTCGTTCTCGCCACAGGGTTCTCTGGTTTCCCAGTTAACTTGTGTTGAAATCACAAATGACGATACACACTCTGTCTTCGACAAGTTCTCCTAGTAGCTGGTACAGATTCTATCCTTTTCAACGAGTTGGGCAGGAGGTCTATAAAGCCCTAGGGTCCTGTATTTGGCAGGACCTATCTCTAGGTCAACACCTAGTAGTTCATGGTCGGATACGATGTTGCAATCCGTCAAGTTGAGAGTATCCTTGACATGCAACATCCCCTAGCCACCCTCTCTGTCTGGCCTATCTTTCAGGAAGAGCTGGTAACCGGGAATTGTGAATTCACCTTCCGGTATTCGTCAAAGTCGCCCTAGATCTTCGATTACTGGTACACAGTTGTCTTCTCCCTGAGCAGTTGGCCGATTTCTCGATTGAACCACTTTGGTTAAACAGAAGACTAACAGGGACATTTCAGAGGGATTAAACGTGATTGAAGACTCATGAACTTATTTTTGAAACTGTTCCACGAGTCTTTAACAACATCACACACTTCTAGCCTCGCGTACGTCAGTCCAGCACAAAGAACTGCAAAGTCTGCTCTTTTCAAATCGAGTTTCGTCGATTTACTAGTCGCAGGCCCTGCCTTCGGGACTTTGACTACAAATCTAATTAGTCGGTGGTCACTGCCACCAAGCTCTTCGTCAACAGAGAGATCCTCAACGATTTCATCCTCTGAGATGAAAACCAATTTGAGGATATTGTCTCCTCTCGTCGGCTCTCTCACCCATTGAGTCAGAAACTCGTTGTTCGCGAACTCCATGAGTAGTTTGTTCTCGCCACAGGGTTCTCTGGTTTACCAGTCAACTTGTGTTGAAATCACAAATGACGATAGACACTCTGTCTTCGACAAGTTCTCCTAGTAGCTGGTACAGATTCTATCCTTTTCAACGAGTTGGGCAGGAGGTCTATAAAGCCCTAGTCCTGTATTTGGCAGGACCTATCTCTAGGTCAACACCTAGTAGTTCATGGTCGGATACGATGTTGCAATACGTCAAGTTGAGAGTATCCTTGACATGCAACATCCCCTAGCCACCCTCTCTGTCTGGCCTATCTTTCAGGAAGAGTTGGTAACCGGGAATTGTGAATTCACCTTCCGGTATTCGTCAAAGTCGCCCTAGATCTTCGATTACTGGTACACAGTTGTCTTCTCCCTGAGCAGTTGGCCGATTTCTCGATTGAACCACTTTGGTTAAACAGAAGACTAACAGGGACATTTCAGAGGGATTAAACGTGATTGAAGACTCATGAACTTATTTTTGAAACTGTTCCACGAGTCTTTAACAACATCGCACACTTCTAGCCTCGCGTACGTCAGTCCAGCACAAAGAACTGCAAAGTCTGCTCTTTTCAAATCGAGTTTCGTCGATTTACTAGTCGCAGGCCCTGCCTTCGGGACTTTGACTACAAATCTAATTAGTCGGTGTTCACTGCCACCGAGCTCTTCGTCAACAGAGAGATCCTCAACGATTTCATCCTCTGAGATGAAAACCAAGTCGAGGATATTGTCTTCTCTCGTCGGCTCTCTCACCCATTGAGTCAGAAACTCGTTGTTCGCGAACTCCATGAGTAGTTCGTTCTCGCCACAGGGTTCTCTGGTTTCCCAGTCAACTTGTGTTGAAATCACAAATGACGATACACACTCTGTCTTCGACAAGTTCTCCTAGTAGCTGGTACAGATTCTATCCTTTTCAACGAGTTGGGCAGGAGGTCTATAAAGCCCTAGGGTCCTGTATTTGGCAGGACCTATCTCTAGGTCAACACCTAGTAGTTCATGGTCGGATACGATGTTGCAATCCGTCAAGTTGAGAGTATCCTTGACATGCAACATCCCCTAGCCACCCTCTCTGTCTGGCCTATCTTTCAGGAAGAGCTGGTAACCGGGAATTGTGAATTCACCTTCAAAATCTCGGCTTGAAGTTTTTATCCACGACTCCGTTATGGCAACTATCTCAGGTTCTTCTGTGGCTACCTGGCCACGAAGTTCTAGAAACTTGTTTCTGATAGACCTCGCATTAAACAGAAGAACTTTGAGGGAGTCCCCGACTGTAGGACTCCCTATTCTCTTCCGTTTCCCGCTTTCTTTCTCTGTGGCTGGGTTACTCCCCTCTTTGTGACTTAAGGAAAGGTCGTTCCTGAAGTAACACGGGTGTACTGGCGTACGTCCTCATTTACTCGGGGTCTGAAACTTCTTTGGGTCCGCTCCACAACATCCTGGATCATGTTCGCGAGTGCAGTTTTCCCTTTAAAGGAAAGATGTACTCCGTCCATTTTGTACAGGTCATTTCTCCCGTAAAAGGTGCGGTAGGGGTATACAAAAAAGACTCCTTCCGCCGTACAAAGATCTCCCAGGCGTTGATTTATGGAGACGTTCCTCGCGTGGGCATTGCGGGATGGACATCGTCTTGGGAGTATCCCGATCACGACACGTCTGCGGGTTTTTAGCCCACAGTCGTCAACTCCTTCCATAACCGTGGTCAGGATCTTCCCGCTGGCGCTTACTTTACCTCTTTGTAGGTAGAGATCGTTGCCACTTTCCATGAGGGTAACTACTGAGTTCTCAGAGATCTGAGATTTCTCAGCCTCCACCCTTATTTCTTCATTCCCCTTTCCTGGAAGGCAGCTTACCTTCACACTGGTGCGAAAGCGGGCCGCTATCAAGGGTTGTAAATTCCACGCTTGGGAGTCACCGATCACGATGACCCTCGCGCATTTGGGTTCAGAGGACAGAGGCTTACCTTTCATTATGGGCTCTTTCAATTCCTCTTACTTCCCAACTTTTTGGGGTTTTCTCCTTCTTTTTCTTCTTCGTTTTTTCTTCTGTTTTATCTACTCTTTTCCCTTTCATACTATTCCTTTTTTTTCTTTTTGACGCCCTGAGTAACTCCAGCAGCTGCTGGTTCTGGGACGTCGGATGGTTGGCCTATCTCTATCGACGCGGTGCATCAGGGCCCAACAAAGGAGCCATCCGCGTGGTTAGGAGTTTCTTGTTGCTGTTGCTCTACCTTGGTGGCTGTAATCTCTGCAATGATGGCTTCGAGATGACGGATTTGAGTCACATGCTCAGATTCGAGGATTTTCACCTTTTCTTCCAGCCGTCGTGTTTTTTCCTCAGAAGATTTAAAAAGTTATTTAAGCTCCTGAAGTTCTGCCCTTAGGACGCAGTCCGTGCAGATACTTCCAAGTTGGCATTTTGAGAAACACCCCTCCGGAAAATCTACTCACCACCTGTCCTTTTGGCATGTCGAACAGGTATACTTTAACGCACCAGGTCCTTTCTTTCCAGTCATGCTGAACACTCTATATCTCTGAATACTTTGTGACCACTCAATAAAAAAGAAAGGGGGTGGTGAGTTCGCCCCGCGTGAGTCGCTCCCGCCTATCGATCGGAGAGGTTTCGGATCTTTCAAAAGGCACGCTCCTTGTGCTGCTGTTCGTCCGACCGAGTTGTCAAACCTCGGCGTGCCGTGGCTCCCAACCAAGCAGTACTGAAGGTCCCTGAAGGGGCCATCGATATCTCACCAGGTGAACAACGGAGCACACCCCGTACTAAAATCCTACTAGTTCCCTTCACGACGGCCAAGATCTCGGAGCAGCGTTCAATGGATATCCCGCCACACCAAGAGACTTGACCCAAGGCTTTTTATTGGCCTGACAACCAACCTGGAAACAAAGGGCCGTCACCTCGGACCGATGCTACCTGAGGCACCCGTCAACGGTCACTGGGAATTGTCAATAATTACGCGCCAGGGAAGGGGTTAACGGGGCACTACCCTCATTTCATTCATCGTGCCCCAACGCCTAGGAAATCTCTAGTCCTAGTCTCTCACAACCAGTGAGCATCGATTGGCGTTGTTTATAGAGGTTCCAAAGCCTCTCTTCTGACGCATGAGGTAGCTGCCAGGTCCTTATATGTAAATAGAAGGAAAAAAGGGAAAGAGTGACATGATGGGAGTAGGCTTTTTATCTTTTTTTTGTATAAGTGGGAGAGATAGGATAAAAGTAAAAAAGGAGAAGGATAGAGTAGAAAAAGAAAGGAATGACGCACTTAGTCTGGAATCTAGTTTTCGACCAAATCGACAAGGGAAGCCCTATAGGGTTACCCAAAAGAGGTACCCCCGCCGACATAGCTCGAAAAGTCAAAGGTAAACACAAGCTCTCTTTTCGCCACAAAGGCGCGTCACCTCTCCCTCTACTTTCTTTATGAAAGTTATGAGAGTTCAGGGGCACTGAACTAAGATGAATCGCAGTCTATTGTTATATGGCATGCGTGAAAGTGATGCGCATTATTTCAGACATAGTGCAGACAGAGGCTGATAGTCGACCAAAAGATAACGCACTCATATTGTTGACGAACAGAGGGGGCATATGAGGGCGATGTGGATCACATCGCTACTCTTTAAATGTCTATGTATGAGGCATGGCCGCCGATTCTCAGGCGATAAAGGACCATCTTAAAGCTCGCACGATGTTACTAACAGCTAGTGAACGGTAAAACCGATAGCTTAAAGGAATGCAACTTATTCCCAATCCAACCATCTCATTCTGCCTGCCAGCTGACCAAATGTAGTTCCTAATAAAGGGATAAATGTCACGATGAGGCAGATTGCAACGAGCTGGTGTCCGGTTGGCTGCAATTCGAGCTGCTTCATCGTCACCCTCGTTAACCTTGCCTCCAACATGACAAGGAAGCCACAAAAAAGTCTAGTTTGTATCTGGAAGATTTAAAGAAACAGTAGTGTATTTTGGATACAAGGAGATGGTTAGAAGAGAAAAGGCGAAGAGCGTATAATTCACTCTGCGAATAAAAAAAAGTGTAAAATGCAAGGTGGAATAAAGGCATATGGCTAATAAAACTGCATACAGTTATGCGGTAAAAATGGAAGCTGATCGCGATAAGGATTCATAGACTATATATCCTGTGGGACCATAGCATCCCCAACACTTTCATCCGTCTTTAACTGGTCTAGTAAAAGATGATATGATGAATTTTGAGATGCTGCTTGTTCAATGAACATGACAGGTGCCACACGTGGGTCAATCAGAGACTTCTTTATGTCAAGAGCTTCATGCAAATATTTTAAAAAGGCAATGTCCATCGGGGACTGGTGGGGAAGAAAAGGGCTTGATTGATTTGGGTGGACCTAAACGGAAAAAAGCGTTTGGTTACTTGAACTACCAAAGGACAGTGATTTGATGCAGACCTGTCTTAAGCGGCAATATACCCTAAGAAAAAGACGTTCTTGTTGATCTGTTAGCAAGAGTGCTGCTGAATACAGAAAATATAGACAGAACTAGAGGTGGTAATAATAGACTGGGAAAATGCCACCCTCAACAAAAATACTCGATATTGGTAAATAGTGAAATGCGCGACTGGATAAAGTGTAGGCCGATTTAAGGATATGATCCAGCATTCAGAGAGATGATAAATAACCCGAGAAATACACTACACCTCTATAGCTTCCACAACTTGAGCCTATCTCTCCCACAACATGTATGGGAGACCATGTTTAGTAAATCCATCTACCAGAGAAATCTCCGTCGCAGGTAACAAAGATGTGGACAAGTGATTTTTGTACCTAAAGTCATCCAATTGTATCTCTAAAAGAAATGCCAAGGAGTTACCAGGAGCAAGTGGGAGGTGGGTAACTTTATGCTTCCGGTGAGAGTGCATTGCTTCGTCTCTGAGGCAGAGAAGCGGAACTCTTTATGAAAGGTTCCGAACAAAACGGTATCAACCACTAAATAAAGATGGCGGGCTGCAGATGGTGACCATAAGGCGAAGTAATAAGGGGCGAGGTCATCAACGAATAAGGTTGCAGACGCCCTTCGGGCAGAGATTATGGGAGGCTATTAATTGTAATTACGAATAAAGTAAACTTAAGACACTACACTGAGGAACACCCTCCTCTTGGACATATAGATGAGAATAAGTGTTACAAACTCTGACCTTAAAATATGCGGTAGCTACAAATACAGGTGAAAGTCCCCTCAATACCAGGTTTTATAACTTGCGGAAGACTTCATAGTCCCATGTGTTGTCATAAACCTTTTCGATATCAAAGAAGACAGAAATCCCATGGAAGCAACGAGCAAAGGACTCACGAATAGTATCCTCCATACGGACAAAAATATCTTAGGTACTCTGCCCTTTTATGGAAGCCCGACTGGTATATAGTTAGGATGCCATGGTATTTGAGAAGCCATGTAATCGAGCTTTCACCATTTTCTACAAATCTTACCAATTCAGCAGCTGAGGGCTAATGGGCTATAATAGATAGGAAATAAGCTATCTCTATCTGGTTTCAGAAATAGAAGAGATTAATGCCGTTCTCCATGTAATATGACAGAATCCTGGGCCAAATCCAGTTAAAAATATGTAATAAAAACGATTCCATACATAAATGGAGATGCCCGAGAAAGTTTTATCGGATATTTTTCAGACTTAGAAGCTTGGGGGCCCACCGAGACAGAGCTGATCATATCTAGCCGGTAGTGAACAGGAAGTCTAGAACTCATGTCCACTGCTAAAAAAAAAGCAGGGCTTCGCCCTCCAGCTTGGGTTTGATACGTATAAACGCCGTAGGGTAGCTCTTAATGCTACTAACTTGGGGAAAAAGATGCCAATATATCAGCCTTACGCTTTGGTCAAGAGTCCTCAATCATGACTACATCAGAGCAGAGAGCTTTAATATATTATATATAGGCTTTAAAGGCGTGTAAAGTCTCTGAAATGACATCAGGAGATTGGACCTGTTTTGCCCGCAGCGGGAAAAGAAGAGAAGAGAAAGGTGGTATATTAGGGAACTAGACTTGGGTCAGAGTAGAAAAGGAGGGTGATACAGCGGAGGGTGGTAATACTAGATCCAAGAATGCTGGCGGAAGAAATTGGGTAGTATACGGGATACGTGAGCGAGCAGGTCATGTGTCTGCTGCTATGCGTAGCACATCGGAGAACCTGATGGTTAGGGAGATGAATTAATCCTGGACTACTCGACCGGCCTACACCTTAGCAGAATAACGGAAAGCTAAGATCTCTTAATCAACGAGAAACATGCAACAATTTGAAGAGAATACCCTCAGGTACTCTCAGCAGTTGGTATATAGGCAGGGATAGTCACACGAGTGACCATCTTATGCCTGCGCGCAATCCACGCATACACTGGGGTAGGGGCAGGTTATTCTCACCAGGGTGATGACTTTTTGAGTCTTTTGATCAAAAATTATTTCCTGTAGCACGAATGAATGAACTTTTGCCTATGAATGACAAAAATTACTTTTATTCCATTGAAATATTAAAAAAGGTCACGCACAAACGACTTTTAAATGTAAAATAGGCCATTTTAGCATTTTATATGTGTTAAAAATATTTATATTAATATATAAGTCATCAAACAGACTTGTACAATAATTTATTTACCATAGAATTGTATAGAATTTTCCAGAAAATCATCACGTCATCGCGTGGGCGATTTCTGTATAGTTCCAGAATTTTCTTCAGCCATATCGTGTGTGGTATATAAGCCAGATGTTTAAAGCGGGTAGTTATTAGTTCAGTTTTAACGGCGTTGATATTATTAATGCCTGATTATAATTGTTGTTTATTCTGCTGCGTTTATTTTAAAGAGATCCTGGTATTATTTGGTAAGCTTCATTTAACTCTCTAACTAATTATATAATATAATAGCATATAATATTTTTTTAGTGTCTGCATCCTCTCTTATTTTTTACAATTGTAATTTGCTTGTTTCTTAATATAATATATAACAGCTCAATAACTTTTTGTTTAATTTCTTACCTATTTATTATTTAGATTTATTTTCTATTTCAGTTGCTGAGTACAAACGTGTCCTTCAAGAAGAGCTTTTTTAACACGGAGAAGAACAAGAAAACCTAGCAGCATCAAAAAGAGGCAACGTGGCAGTTTATGAATCACCCTTAAGTGAACGGAGTTCTATGTCTCTGAAAATCCACTTCGTTGGATGCTTCAAATTTCTTGAATCCACCGACAAAGAACGGAGGGAGAGGATCGGCTTAATTGTTGTGGAGCTAAAAGCCCTATAGAGCAAAGCATTGAACTTGCCGCATGTATCTGATCAAGCTATTTGTGCCAAACTAGAAAACCTCCTAAAAGACTATGAGTACTGCAGAAAGAAACAAAACTTTAATTCTTTGGAAGAACTGTTTGACTTGACCAAGGTGAAAGGCAACTGGTTGTGCAAAGAAGATGAGAACCACTATAAACAGCAAATTTTGACCAAAGGCCAGGTTAGTTATTCCTCTGGAAACCTGCTAGTGCACGTTAGAACTCTCGTGCCATTCTAACCCTTCTGGCGTTCATTCTGATGCCTGGCACACGGAGCAGGCTGCGTACAATCTGTTCATTCATTTCTTACTCATAGGCTGACCATTGATTCAGCACCCACTTGTTCCGCGCTGAAGATTTTTATGAACTATCTGCAGTTTTGAATGAATACCAACAGGTCGCAAATGCTTGAAAACCAACTGGAAAATAGATGAATCTCCAATCAATATTGCCCGAAGCAACTAGTACTGTGAGCGTGCGGTCAAAGTTATGCATGACTTGCACTGGTCCTGCCGAAACAAGGACAACCTATCACTGAGATTTATCCTGTCCAAGGACATTATTGTAACTAATTTACTTCCTTGTGTGTTTGATGACCCTATATAATGTTATATATATATATATATATATATATATATATATATATATATATATATATATATATATATATATATATATGTGTGGCTCATAAGCTTGTGTTCAATCTTGTATATTCTGCCAGTGACTTCAAAGCCCTGAAAGTAACATTTTATATAATATTTAATTAAAGCTCATCAAATTATGACACAAAGATATGAGGTTGTAAAAAATTCATCACTCTAATGCTCACATTACCACACATATGGCAATTGAAGTAGCCCGTTGCATTAGATATATAGGGTTTGTCTGGTATTCGTAAGTAACCAGCCTTAATATGCAAACGTTACGAATATCGTTTGTATGTGCACTAGAATCACACCAACGCTTTGCTGTTGGCTATGAATGTCAATAATCTGCTGGCTAGCCAGTTTTGACGTTATCATCTTAAGGTCATAGTCCATTAGTTCATTTTAACTGATCACACACTACACAGTGCTGAGGTTCGGTTGTGATGAGGTGGCAATCTCAGAGCTAACATGAGTCAAGAAGGCATAGACACAATCATGTTGAAGCGGAAAGTGACCTTCACTACTAAAGCTCCATCGTTACGGGAGCAGATGCGGCGCGGTTCGTTGCACCGTTTATTAAAGTTCTCACTGACTTCCAAAATATTCAGTTTTGATAGAGGAATGACGTATTTTGTTAAAAGGACCAAAAAGCGGTGGTAGGATAAACCAGGGTCCACCTGTTAGGAAAACCGATCAGCAGCTAAAATACAAGAAGAACTGTAACGAGATCCAGAAGCGCGAGGAGAAAAAGACAAAAACTTCTGCGAAGTAAATTTTGGTATATGTTTATCCATTACTCATATATTATTTAGGGTAGGCAATATTCCGCAGTGTGGAACCCACCTACGCAAAGAATTCACCACTGGGCAACCTGGAAGGTATGGAGGGAAGAGTGCACTCTTCAACTAGAACCATCGTTTTAAAAACGGATTTCTTTCCTTCGAGGGCACAAAGACCTTCGCACCAGGCAGCCGCGGTACGGGAACCCACAACACTAAACTCAGCGCGGTTCGGACTGTTTAAAACACACCTCCGCGAGGCATGAGTGGCGAAGAGATTGCAGGCATCTGAAGTTAAACATCGAACACGCAATAGCAGCCTCCCATTCATTCAATTACACAAAGCAGCCGACCAAACAGATACACTTAGGCGCAATCAATCACACCTGAGAAAGACATTAAATAGGGGAAGGAGATGGAGGAAGATAGGAGGATACCACGAATAACATAAAAATGGGAACATAAATTAAAGTCGATGAGGGAAGATAGATGTATATATAGTAAAACTCCACCTCGCAGTCCGCTTTAATGAGCGGGCTGAGCGCTCTCTCCAAAGACCATGCAGGGGCATGGTCGTGGCGATCATCTTGAAACGCCAAGACTGTGGAAGGGAAGATTGCACTTAGACTGCCTCCAATATAGGGCAACCAAATTCAGCAACTAAGAACAGCTATGGGGGTGACCATCCAGGAATGTAACTACTTATACATGGAGGGCATCAATGACTGTGTGGAAAGAGGGATGAAAATTCTGACGACGAAAGGTTCCGTTCATCATTACAACGTGAAATACGTTTGTCAAAACACTTGCATTGGCCAACTTATGACTACTGAGTTTAGGGTGTTTGAATTACCATGAGGTGTCTGGATAAGGCACATGGGTGATACTAGTAGCTGCGGAAAGCTATAAGACTTCAAATGGTTCCTCCCGGGTGTCTTTTGGAGCGAAAGAGGAACGAGAGACGTAGATTTCCCATTAAATGAAAATAAGAAGATAGAGAATGGCTTCCCTCAACAAGGAAACAACAGGATTACAGATAAGAATGGGCTTCACATTTCATGTTCTTGTGATACTATCAGTCCTGATTGCTCAATGCATGGATATCCCGTTGAAGAGCAGCCAGACCGACCCAAAAAAAGAGAACGCGAAGGCAATCCAGTTTTCTATATCCCAGAACAGGCTTTTTCCTCGTAACTCTTTGGCTAGAATCTGTAACATCTCTATGAGTTTGTCAATCTTTACTTCTTGCAATGGGTGCACATGGGTGAGTATAACTCCCAAAAATCAATATGTTTAGACATTTTAGGTACGTCGGTAACTGTTTCAGGGCTACAAAACGTATCCCATGCTTAGATGAAATCGGCAGTCACTGCCGAGCTGCCGAGGGGTTGAACTTCCCAAAGCGCGTACTGGATTTGTGCTCCTTGAATTGAGACTAATGAAAAAGACTTGCTGCAGGATGTAGGCAAATTCGGTGTCTCAGCGCACCTGAAGGAAAGATCTGCGCGTCAGTCCCACCACGGTTATGTTTCTGTTGAGGATTTACCATCGTTACTGATCCGTAAGTACGTTAGTCTTGCAGGTAGTCTTATCTTCTAGCAATTCAATTAATAAGTGCTCTGCTTCTATGAGGTCTGCTGTTAACAGAGACCGGTACGAAATCAACTTGATTGCAAAAACTAGTGCATTATATGTTTTCAATTTTCAACTGGTTGAACTTTAAGTAAAAAAGAATATTAGTCAAAATATATGAACTTTTAAAAAGGTTTGCGGAGTTAACTTGAACGAGTCTTAAAGTTACAATTTAGACATAAAGTATTCCAGTTTCGAAAATTAACCTTCAAATTTCTTGAGAATTTTATTTTGATGAAATAAATGGGTATGTTTGGATAAGACGTAGAGGATTTTTATTGTCTGTATGAAAAGGAATTATTTGATAAATATTTTATGTGCTTCAAAATTTCATTATCAATTCAAGACATACATCTCAATACCCTTCAACGAATATTTTATTTCAAAATTGCATCCCCCAAAGCCTCATTTTCCTTTTAATTTAGCCTTATAGTTATATCAAACATATATATATATATATATATATATATATATATATATATATATATATATATATATATATATAAATATAGCTATATATATATATATATATATATATATATATATATATATAGAGAGAGAGAGAGAGAGAGGAGTTTATTTAACTGCAATCTACTCGGTGAAATATGATCTCTCAATCAAATTATTGTTGCTATAATTGAATCTGATACAGAAGCCAATTCCTGAATTAGATTAGGAAGGGAGGAGAAGTTTACATATTCATTCCAAGCGTAACATTAAATCCAATTTAAAGTGTTATGTTGCCTGAAAGACTATATTTGAAGGTTATTTGAAATTTAAAGACAAAACAAAACTACGAATAAAACAAAAAGAATAAGTTATAATATTTTGTTACACGACTTTTGTTAATAATCAGGGCTTTCAAGCGTCATATTTGCTTTACTATTGAATTCCACTACTCTTTAATGGCAATTTTGCTTTATCAATCCTTACAATATATCTAAAGCTAGATCTTATTTGTTTGATTTTGTTAAAGGGCATTTTATTAAAACAATCGATATATGTGCAATAGTTTTCTGGACTCTCACTTTTGCATTTCATTTTTCAAAGGATTTTCATCTTTCTCTGTTTGCTCAACTGCTGACTTTCATTACACAATTTGCGGAAGACGTTTAGTGGTCACACGCCAAGCATCTGATCACAGCTGACCCTGTGTCTAGCAATACACCGAACAGAAACATACCAAATCAATTGGTATAAATACATATTCTGTATAGTAGATAGATATACCAAATTGGTCGAGGTTCTAAAATAGGTCGTTTTAAATTATGTAGAACAAATATAAGCGGTTGTCCAAGCATAGGTTGCGAGATATCCAGTGCACATAACAATCATATCTGACACTTGGCCTAACTCTGGTTCTCACTTATTCTCTAAATTCACTCGTTCTCTTTGCATTCACCATGTTTATATTTTTACTCGGAATTAGAGGTAGAAGAGTGTAGTCGAGTTGTTTCATAATACGCTTAAACGTTCTCTGTTTGCTGGCAGGTTGTCCACATGATCATAAAAACAGAGTTGCTTATTGCCCAATTCTCTTATCTAAGAGAAATTCGGGTACATCACAAGCCCTGGCATTATACGAGCACTACATTGGTCTTTGGTCAACACTTTCTATACCTCCATTCCTCTCGGTGAATTTGCAGAAGCATTCTAAACTCACATTAGGGAATTGCGCCGCACGTCATTACGCTTTCTCATACTTAATACGCAGATTCATATCGATAACCAATTATGTACGTGTGTTTCTTATACACATTTGAAACTCCGCAAAATTCTTCCAAAAAATTAATGGCCATTTTCCTGTTAATTTCCAGATACGAATGATCTGAGGATCCTCGTGATCAAACATCTGTAACCAGCTAGGCTTTCACTCTAACCTCAAAAGAGCACAAGGGCCATTTTGAGTCTTGCCTTCCCGCCAATGCAGATAGAGAAGGTGCTTTTTGTGACCAGAGAGACTGTCACATTTCTCTTAAATGATACTCCTTCTTGATACCAGCTACCCTCTCACACGGAGTCTACCACATTCATTACTTGGCTGGAATTCATCTTGAAGTATTAAGGAAATGACATATATTGGTGCAGTTGTTTACGCTGATGGCCATTCGACATATTCATCCGGTAATAAATATACATAGAATAGGGTATTTTAATTTTAGGTTGATCTAACCTCTATTTTATTTTGTGTCCTGGTGCTGCCACCGACCGATGGCAGGGCAACCCGATGATGGCAACACCTAGCAACCTCAAACCTGTCAGCTAATTTAGTGTCACAGTAAGATAAACCAATCAGAGATCGTAGTTTCACGTAAGCTGCAGCCACTTGACTTTATTAATTAATAATAATTCCTACCTTCCTCGATAAATAAAGATATTACACAAATAGTGTATTATATAACAAACTGCTCTAATACTCTCCGTATTCATCATGTAAAAAAAATGAATTATCAACAACGAATGAAGAAGAGAAACAAGGTGAAAGTTTTTATGCCTTAATGTATTCATGAATTAATATTTTATTTATAACACACACATCAAGCTACAACCTTGAAGGAGGGGGCACCAGTAAATGTAGAAAACTACTCAATAGACTAGTTTAAAAAAAGAACAATAAACTAGAACAACAAAATAGCAGTGAAACAATAAGAAAAGATGGAGAAATAAAATAAGATACTAACTTACATTCTTTCTAGTTTTTACACCTTTCTTGAACCCAATAGCACAGTAAATCATTTTAGAATTGATATAAATAGAGGTAAGCATCATTTACAAAAACCTACCACATAACAATGATAACAATGTAGCTTGGAATTTGCCTCCTTGAGCACAGGGAACATGAAATGGTGTCCCCATTTGTGTATTCACATGGGTAGGTATAGAGCCCGAAGCTCTCTTATCCTAGAATTTTTTTCTCTCAAATTATCGTACAGTATTGACCTGCAAGCATTCTTGACAGTTTCATCGGAGCGCTTCTTCATGTTAGGTTGCATTGCGCGAATGTGTCCTGTTTGGAAACAAAAGAAAACGACTTAATATTTTTTTCCGACAGAATTTAAAATTAAATAACAAGGTGAAGAAATTCTATATAACTTTTGTAAGAAGAAATATGTAAATAAAGAAGGAAAGATAAATCAAGTTAATTTGGCTGGAAAACATATGCTGGACATTATAGAGCGAAGATTGGGACCCAGAGATCAAACTGCTGGGGTAGGGGGCCTAGAAGGCATATAGACCTTTGGATACCAGCCGAAGCGAAATGACCGACAAAATGGAATGTAAAATCAAATCAGGGTTGCGTGTTAAATTGTTTAATAAATATTCTACATCCTATGTTCTGCAGAACAAACGTGTTCGATTTGAAAACAAGCTCTTGAGCAAAAGATGCGCGATAGGTTTCTTTGTGAGTCGTTTTCGAGAATGAAGGAATTTTTCATTATTTGTTCTTGGTGGTCTAGTAAAAGCCAAATACTTTATTTAGGAATGTTTATATTTTTACTGCATTCGGGTTTGTTAGGCCTTCAGCATGCATTTTTAATATTTTTTCTTTAGTAATTCTTGTCTCTCTTGCACAGGGTTTTTTAAATCGAGCCATAGTTGCGAAAAAGGTCAATTTAAATCAACCTCTTCTCTTTTACTGATTTCTATTTTCACACACTTTTTTCTTTTCCTATCCTCCTTCCACGTCATCTGCCGTTCTTTCTCGTTCTGCATAATAAACATAGTCTGACTTGGTGGAGTTGGGCTTCGTAGAATCTGGAGGGTTCGACCGGGAAGAGCGCTTGCTTCCGATAAACTTATCCATTCTCCACAAAAAAGATAAAAGTATAACATGGCCACATTTTATTTTTTATTAGCCGTTATTGAAGTGATTTTCTATTTATTTTATCCTAACTTCAAATTACTTTTCAAAAGATTATCTTTTTTCCTCAGTGTCGACTTTCTGAGTTTGGATTAGCGACAAGTTAATAATTTAAGACAACGCTTTTCAATATTTGATGCTATCGAAATTGAGTTAAAATTTGTATACCTTTTCGAATTCAGGGTAGTTTAATTTATGATTACCTTTAAGAGTATTCGCGACCTTTCATATCGGAGACTTTGTTTCTAGTGTATCTGTAATAGTGAATCTTGCTTCACAAGTTTTAAACAAGCTAAGAATTATTTTATAACTCTCCTGAACTAATGATTGCCTTAATCCATAGTTAAATCATAGTTATCCCACGGTAAACATTTTCTATTATTCATTTGTGACTATTTAGGTAAGAATGAACTTTTGTCGTTTACGAAAGAAAGCGCGAATTTCGGAATCAAAAATTCCATAATACCAACTGAGTATCGGAACCAAAAAGGAAATTACTAACTAACCGTCCAATAATAAAGCGGGTAGCATGATTTGAGCACTAAACAAAATTTTCACAAAACGTATGCTGTTGCATAAATGATTACTAAGATATAGAAAGATCCATGTCAGTGGAAAAAGCAGTGTTCGAAGAAGGCAAGCGTGTTAAAACACTACTCAAACCTAATCCAAAGGGATATTTTCCTCCACTATAAATTATTTAGGAAATTAATTATTTTTACTACAAACTCTGAGTAATGAAAATATTTTATGATACATTTCTAAACTCTATTTCAAGCATTTTCTCTATTTATTTTTCCACGATACCTTAACAAAAATATTTCTGTTCACCGAAAAGCCACATTTTTTATTAAAACTGCTATTTTTCATATGCATTCAATACCTGTCACTTTTGTCTGACTTTGGATTTTTCTATTTAGTCTTATTCAACTGATGGAGTTTATTTTGCACTGAATTTATTTTACAAAACCTTCCTAGTTGATTTAATACTTTCTTTGGTTATACAGTTTTTAAAGACACATTCCCTCTAGAGCCATTTAGAATTAAGATATAAAATAATTTCAAAAATACCTTGATTGAACAGCGGATTTTTGTGGCAACTTTAATTTGAATTGAAGAAGGCAGAATATATTTTTAAAGTATCCTGAGTAAAAATATGAAGATTTGAATAATCTCTCATTTACATTTTTCACTTTATTAGCTTAAAAATAGAGACTTTAGAATAAATAAATACATTCTGTTATAAAAATTTTAAGTAAAATATCCAATTTGCATGCATAATATCCACAAAGTTCCCAAGGGACGAAAATACTGGACCTGGCAGTTGAGGGCAGATTCATATTGTAAGGGAAAGGGACGCCAAGAAGAATACCCCCTTCATTTGTTTTTTCAATTCCTTCCATCCCTATGTCTACTAAGTAAACCACCACGTGGAGTAAGCTCTGTATCCAAGGAGAAAAATAAAAGAAGAAAGAATTTGAATATCGGTTAAGCTGGCCCCTAAATGCTTCTACCTTGCCGATGAAACGCTAATCTCCATAGTAGGGAAAAGGATAGCTAAAAGTTCCCACTATTAAGAGGATTAAGACCTGTGTCGAGCGACATAAGCTAATCCTTCTAGGCGCCAGAAGCTTTCTACCAGGCGTCTGTGCCTTCCAGCGATCGAGCACCATAAAAATGACCGTCATATAAATACCCTGTGTTTTGGAAGATGGCAAGATTGAGTTTCAGATCTCATCGCCTTCTGTTCAGATCGTGTGTCTGTTTCCCCAAGTCCATGGTATTCGCGTATACCATCGAGATTGGATCTCACCAGGCAGATTCATCTCTTTTGTGGAGGCTTACTCTATTCAGAGCAAGACTCGAATCATCGTTTCGTCCCGGAAAGACTTGCCGAGATTCCTCTCGTCTTATCTGGAACCCCCCGTCAAAGATCTCCAGTTTCCCGTGTGAGATTTCACGGCGAGACGCGTCACAGTTTCGATTTTTTGAAGGTTGCACTTCTCTGGAGCAGAGGTGCCATCGTCCGTCTTCAAGGAGGATCGTGAACCCCCTCCTCTTTAATCCTCGTCACTATCAGGATATTCGGCTGAGAATCATGACCATTTCCTGTCTCCATTCCACCGCACCGACTCGCTAAAGGAGTCTCCTTCCTCGAGGACTCCATTTAAGGTAAAACGACCCCTAATTGCATTTCCCGTTAATCTACCCGCTTTCCGACTTTTAAATATTCCTTCTGTATAACTGATTTATAGTATCCCATTTAAAAGCTAATTAACAAGTAATTAGCGTTACCCGATTGCCAATTTTCTATAGTCTGTCAGTATTATCCTTATTTACATTTCCTATATTTTCCGTATGTATATATATATGTTAACTAGTGACTTATTAAAATTATATTTTTGGTTTTTGGTTTTTACTCTTTACATATATCTTTGAACTGCAACTTGGTAGACTCATTAAACGCTATCGGCCCCTTTATTAAAATCACACTCTTATACCTAGTAATCAACGGATGACTTTTAAGTAGTGAAGGCCGCGTACCTACATTAGAGTATATATGTGGATATGACTGTATATATACATATTTTCGTGGCATTTATCTCTTTCCTCCCAACCAATAGATACATATATATATATATATATATATATATATATATATATATATATATATATATATATATATATATATATATAGATGAATTGTTTTGGGAGGTGGCCTATTACTCGACATATATTATGCCAAATTAGTCAAATGTGGTGATATCCAAATTAAAAAACTAGTTAGTATTCATTCCAGTATCCGGTAGGTATGTGAGAATTAAGGTACATTCAATATACAACACCAATTATTGGGCTTCTAATAATATTTATTACAACAGCATTAAAATAAAAATTTCATTTACAAGTTAGGAACAATTTTAATACCACTGAGGTCTTTTATTTCCCTGTTATTGGACAAATGATTTAAATCGATAGGGTGGAAAATGAGCGAATTTATTTCAACCTTTAAGGTGCAAGTTTGGTTAGAACTCTGCTGACATTTAAAAATTCCTTGTTTATCTTAAGGAAGGAAATATTCTAGACTAGGGAAATAATAAACAAAATATATGGGTAAGGTAGTAATGAAGCTATATTCAGCATTAGGTAGCATGAGTTGTCAAATGTTGCTTTGGTTTAGGTTCACAACCGATTACCCCCATCTGATCCACAGTTTAGTGGTATCTACACCACGGGGAAGTACAGAGAAGCGGCCGAATCAGGAATAAATCCTTTAAAAGAAGAGACTCGTTGTGGCTTGACATCTCTCAAGTAGAGAACGATATTTCCACTCCGCTAGAATGGCAAGTACACTGCTCGTCTATGTCAGATACTCTCCTAGCGCTGTAACCGGGATCGCCCGCAAACCTCGAGATATCAGTTGAAACTGATACCTCATTTTTGTTTATAGTGGATGCGGAATACGAAATATTGTGATATTCTTGTGCACTTCAAGGCTGTAAGAACATAAGTCCTCTAAATGTGCTGAAACACATTTCTTGAAGCTGACGTCCTAATATCAGCCCTAATGAGCAGATCCCTAATAAAATTTGAGTTCCTGAGATTATTATTCATTATTAGAGCAATGTAACTTTTCAAGAATTTAGAGAAAGAGAAGATACATAATCATTCTTGGCTTGATATATATATATATATATATATGTATATATATATATATATATATATATATATATATATTACATAGATATATGTTAAACATATATCGGGTGATCCAAAAACACTTCACTAAATTCAAATTCCAATTACTCATATATAATTGGATTTAAATAAAAATGCGGAAACAGCAACCTATGTATATGTATTCCATAATATCTTTGTAAACTTTAACAATATAACTTAAATAATATTACTAAAATTAAAAATGTGATATAGTCACTAAAAAAATTTGCTTGCCTATTGCTCCCGAAAACGGATAATGTATAAAAAAAATAAATATCAATAAATCTTTATTTAAATAAATGATCAATACGTCCAGCTTCTTATTCTTATTATTTTTTTCTATCATTCTTTGCTTTGCTTTTGCTTCGGGAAGTCCATCGAGGTCGATGGTAACGGATGCCCTCATATATGAACCTCCAGCACCAGACAGCCATCACCGTGGGGTTGGTTAGGGTCGGTTTGTTGAGGAAATTGAACCTGCACTTTGTTTAAACGGGTAGAAATGTGTGCAGTCCTTGGACCCGTATCTTGACCGAAGGGAGAAGGATCCTGGTAGCAGAAGAGGGTCGAAACGACCAGGTTTCATCCTCGGATGCAAGGAGCTGCCGAGACACCAGTCTGTTGGTGCTGGCCTATAGGCAGTCCCGATCGTGGTTTATGATTGAGGTATCCTTCCTCTAGCCTTTGCCTAAAAGGGTTGAGCCCACAAGGCAGTAGGTTCCCGTGAGGTGGCTGGTATGCGCCATGGCATGTCCACACAACGATATGCCTGCACACCGTACCTCTGGGACCCACTGCTGCTTCAAAATCCGAGACACGAGACACCCAGCTACCGTGTGTGGCCACGAGGAAGCACAACAGGAGTCTTAACGATGGAAAGGCTATGTACTGACAGAGGAAGGCATACGCACTTAGCTTCCATTTTCACCTCAAGGGCTAGATAGCGGCAGAAGTGACTTTGAACAAACCCAGACTTTCCGTTTCCTCCTTAGTTGTGTGCAATGGTAGACTGATAGCCCTTTTTTAGATCGATAGTACTCTCCTGATAATTGAGGTACGACATTTGATCTTCTTTATCTAACCAGCGAATGCTTTTTCCTTATGTTATACGAACACAAATACACACATTCCAAACGTCTTCAATTAGAATTATTATGTTATATTATCACATGCCAAAATATTTTTTCTTAATTTCTAATTCACTAGATTGAAGATGCCATTAATTCATTTTGCTAAAGTGTGGACGATTTCTTATATAAAATTCATGTGTTGTTTTGTTATTATGAGAGGGCACACCATCTTGCTGGAAAATAAAGTTCCTTTAGGATAGAGCTGATAGCAAACAGGAAGCAGGTCGATAGATAGTAGTTCGATAGAATTTGCTGAATTAATTTGGAATTTTTGTGTATTGATAAAATGGATCCTCGCTTTACCATTCCATGACACTGCATGAAAAACCATTGTTTTTTTTAATAAATCTTGAAGTTCATGATAAAAGCTCGATGGAAGGATGTCCTTTTCTTTTAGCGATAAAATGTGTTAATTTGATTAAATGTTGGCTCTTCTAGGTGAAATCATTTTCGTCGGATACACAAAAATTCTTGTATATTGAGATGAATAGCAATCGTAGAGCAACATAAAACGTGTCTTTCTCCGTTTTCTTACATTATTATCATAACAGAAATGGCGCATTCCTGGTGTGTCATAAAAATGGAAAGAACATAGATCACTCAATATCGTCGTTTAGGATAGATGAGTTTGGGATTTTCCTTCTGAGATAAAAAGGTTCTTCTACTCCTATCATTTTATTTTCTGCCGTAGCAATTTTATTATGGCCCCCACTACATGTCTCTCGATCTATTTAACAGTTGTTTTTATTTTTCTAATTAAGTTTTAAAACACTTCTGCGCGTCCAATTTAGGTCTATCATTATATTATATAATCTTAACATTGCAATATGTGGTATAATAACACAACTTATATGTTTCAAGTTAAAATGATGAATGGAAGAGAGAAAACATGCTTGAAAGAAGATTACCAATATATACAGAAGGAGAATCAGGAAAATATAGAATTTTTTCGAGGACATAAGAAAATAATGTAAAATATAACTTTGAAATAGAAGCTAAACGTGCATAAAAATAGAATATACACAGAAAGCTTTTGGAGAAGAAGCCTTTAAATTTAGTGATCGAAAAATGGCGCAAAATTTGAACTTAAAAGTCAGATAAAACGTCAACTTAAAAGTGAATCAAGCACGAAGAGTTTATTTGTTAGCAGGAAGGAGTTGGGTCTTGACTTCTTTGTATAAGTCTGCATTTTAAATGGAGGAATTAAACGGAATTATTGGAAACCAAAAGATTTAACGCATCGGTGGCTAATAGATTTTACATTAATGAGTGTAATAAACAAAATATTTATCTGAAAATATTGCTCCATTTGAAATGATAATTTATATAAAAAATGAGATATAACTGTTAACAAAAAAGGGACATGACTAAATAATTGGAAATATATTAGCCTCTTTCTAATAGGATTTATTGTGCAACATCAGATCAATCACTCGTCGTGAAACTAAATTATAAAATTCCTATCAGCTTACTATTCATTTTTTAATAACTAGTACTCATACAATAAGTTAGTTGGTAATTATTTCAATAGTAAATCATGCCATAAATATCCAATAAACTTATTACATTTAAATACATGAGATATATTTAAACTTGGTTGAGTAAAATAAACGCAATATGCAGGAGAAAATGCACACTATTAAATGGAGTTGTTCGCTGTAGTTAACTGCTATGTAGGGCGAGCGTAAAATTACCGATGCAAGCGAAAGGGCATCAGCTTAGGAAGTATAAATTTTGCTAGGAAAATCAAATTATATTTTCTAGCATGTAAAAAACAATAGAGGGAAATTAAGTAACCATTTACATATACGTAACACCGGGAAAATAATCAAGAATTTTCACATCACAATGAGAAAACTTCACTTTATATACACAAACCTTACTTAGAATTACCGCAGACACAAAGTATATATATATTACATGGAATTTGATATATAATATATGTAAGTGAAATTAGATAAAAAGAGAAATTTATAAAAGAGGCAAGTACCTCATCATTCAGCGTGCCGAAAAGCATTGATACAAACACTACCCGACCGGGACTTCTCATTCGGTAAAATAAATATTGTGAAAGAAGAGACAGGACCGAGCTGATATGACAAAAAGAATATTACCGGAACTGTAAAATCAAGTTTTATGGATGATTGTAATCTCTGTCATAGGATCAAATTTACCTAGGAAAAGCTCATTGTGTACTCCAAGAAACAAATCTGTCACTCTCAGTTTCTGAGTTTCTGATTTATGTCTTTTCCAAACCTACATAATGTACAAAGAGTCTGAACATGAAAATATAACCATTGTCAACGGTCATATTTATGAGTTTGATCAAAATTCAACCTAGCGATGGCAGTAAAACAAATTTGCTCATATCTTTGACATATAGAGCAAATATATCACAAATCATCATATTTAATATTTTCATTCAAAGCCTGATGTCAATTTACATAAATTTCAACAAGAAACTAGATAACTATGGGAAACATTTTAGCATAAAAGTTGACACTAATTCCAAGTACTTGTTCATGGCTTTCATTATGTAATAAAAAGGGATGTTGGTAGCCAAATTAAACAATTGTCAGAATAATATTAATAACAATATAAGGAGCAAAGTACCAAACTACGCTGTTTTGATGCATAGTGATAGAAATATTACAAAATAGTGGGATAAAACAAGAAGAAAATGTTCTGGTGTTGAGTAGATTTCATCTATGATGAGAGCAGTCGATTGGAATAATAAACCTGAAACAGTGGCTTACTTTTATAAGACAAAATGAAGATGTAACTAATAGATAAAAAAGAAAGGCAATACTCAAGCATGGCATATTCACGACGTTGTTCAATGCACAATATCATCACCGTTATTTATCTGGCCTGCATCAACCCCACAATAATATATCCGGTCACACCCCAACAATGACACAATTTGAAAAATAATATCTCAGTAACCTAATTCCTATTTATTATAATTTTCATTAAGAAGATACTTTCAATCTTCTTTTTTTGAATGCAATAAATTGATCTTAGATAGTTTTTATAGTTTTCTTTCACTTCAAAAAAATAACAACAGGGGGTAAAAAAAGAAAGAATATCGAGTGTAAAGATATAAATAATTAGAAATTTAACTTACTTAGAGTAAATGATAGATTAAACCACCTTTTTGATAAATCACTAATCTGAGTATCTTTTCCAAATACTCAAACTTTTTGTTACCTTATTAATACCCATTTCTTGCCAAGATTCACGTATTCTGCTTTTCAATTCTGTTTCAATCAATTTTTCTCTCCAATCTCGGTAAACCTTTTTTTTTACTAATTTACAGATTGAATAATACATACATGGGGTTAAAATTTGGGCTTTGCGGTAGCTACTTACTTTTCTTTATTAATTTTGGCCAATTTCTAATTAGAAACGAGTGTGTGGCGTGGCTTTTATGCAAAGGTCTTCCATCTTTTTTCAAAATATATTCATTTTCTTGATACAGGCAAAAATAATCAGGCTAGACTTTTGTTATCAGGAGCTCACTGAAATTAACAGAATTTAATTTTGTCCTTTCATTATCAATAAAATGAATATCTGATTTATCTGCCATTCCAGGAAACCTCTGCATATATCATAATCTTCTTCGAAAATCTTGAATTTTCATGGTACGATCTGTTTTGGGGAATGGTACACTATTTAGCACGACCGTCGACAACGTCATTTTGGAAGTTTCACGGAATTTCTAAAGTGAAATCTTTTTCATCCGTGATGGCAATATTTTTAACACCCGCGACAGAGAAATTATCGAATAACAGTCTCCATCTTATATTTATTTTCTTGAATATACTATTATTTTTAAGGCATTTAACTTTTGTGTCTTAATTATTCATTGTACACAACTCCTTCCAATATTCAAGATTTCAGCAATTGTTCTTTGCGATAAATAACTTCCTGGTTTATCTTCCTTGAGAACAGATGTTATCGTTATGTAATTTATATTTCACGGTCCTAAAGCTGTTTTTTGTCTTTCGCTTCCTCGTTTCTGTTAGTGATCCAGGTTTCGCGAATATTTTTAGGAGTATTGCCACGGCACGTCTTTTTCTTCTTTTTTCAGGAAAGTCTCGCAATAATCTTCCAGTATTCCATCCCTTTTCACAGTAACAAACTTTAATGAGAATGCAATCTTCTTCTGATAACGTCATTATTGGTATTGAGGAACTGTAAAATACGATATCCATAATATGCCCTGTTTATTCCTGTAGGCCCTTGTAAGAACGTGAAAATTACTGTATGATATTGTACAATAAAATAATATTTTATCTCAATATTCGGGTTTTTTTTACCCATGTTGTATTTCTGTGAATTGTAGGAAAACTAGAAAGGGTATCTAAATTCCGTTTTTGCATTCAAAACAAGGTCTGATGACCAAAAGCCACGTGCTCACACTTATTCTAATTTATGACCTTTAATACTTTCAATAACTCCCGGACTAACCTTGGGAGGACCTTGACAGTTATATTTTTTGAAAGAGAATATAAAACAACATAATGATTTTAAAATTCGTTAGAATTCGTCAACAGTTATGAGGTTATTTCCAAATAATTCCCATGCTAACCTTGTGATGACTTTGGCAATTATATTATTCCAAAGAGAATGTAAACCATCATAAGTGGTTTAAATCTCGTTAAAATCGGCCGAATATTCATGATGTTATGGCCAGAGCAAAATAATTCCGGGGCTAACCTTGGGAGAACCTTGGCGATTATATCACTTGAAAGAAAATGTAAAGCAACATAAGCGATTCGAATTTCGTTAGAATTTACTGAATAGTAACAATGTTATTACCCAAACAAGAAAACGCGAAAAGGGGATCGACCGACATAGTGAAATATAGAGTCGCCCGTGACTAGACTCGCACGTGACTTAAAATGTTAAGTGAAGGCTGATGCATATCCAATAATGAAACAAAAAGGTGATGAATGATGTAGATTCATTACCGCCCCAAAATATCTAGACGCCTATATTTCGTTCTTATAGAAATACAGCCGTTCTGATCCTTTTGACCCATTTGTATTTCCTTCTGGCGCCACGCCATGGTAACTAATTTAATATGATTCAGCACTTATAATGCTTTCGTGTTACCAAATGCATGGAAATTTTTATGAAAACAAATCTAAATATTCAAAACATTTGAATTATATTTTTCTAATAGAATTGATAAGTATTAACCCTTCATAAATTCTATAAATTTAATAGTCTAAAATATTTTGGGCATATCTGCATTGTCGAATCGTAATAAACAGACTAAATTTACTAAGTCTTAAATTTTGTTTACTTTAATTTTGTGTGGTAAAGTTAAACGTAATCAAAATTTTTCCTTATATGTACCCTTAGTAGTTATAATCTAGAAATTGGATCTCATTAGAGCCGACCACACTTTTTAACAAAAAAACGATTAGTTTTAACAAAGATACTTCAACTCAAACTAAGGCAATGCTGACTCAACGAGGTTCTTTATCGTAAAATTTATATGCAATTTAAACCTGAGCAAAGTCTAGAGTTAACGCTAGAGCCGCACGAAATATAATTAATCCTTAACGCCCATTATAGGGAATTTTGACCCATATTACAAACATTCAAATATAATATAAATAAACACTATATTTCAAGCAATGAGGGATAGAAATATTTGATTCATCCACTATATTCATCAAATTGGTATATGAAATAAGGGAGCATACGAATAATAAACTTTAACATCTCCGTTGTGAAACATAACATAAAGTGATATTTTGGGGGGAGATACTTCAAAAATATTCTATTCATTCACAATATGAGCAGATGAAATCATTTATTATAGATGGAAACCTTATGCAAACCCTCTTTATACATTACATTCGCTTTGACTTTGTCGTATTTTTTGGATCTTGCGAATTTTTTTGTTGTGTGATGCGTAGTCACTTATATCACCTTGAACTTTGTCGTTGTGCCTTCGGAGTTAAGACTAATTCACTGACATGCGTTTCAAAATATATCAGATATCCTGATAAAACCTCTTCCCTTGTTCCTCACTGAAAATCCCAGAATTTTCTGAAAATAATGCAAGTGAAACTGAAAAATTACCATTTTCCAGGCATACATGCTCTCAGTATTCTTAAGCTTCAGACTAGTAAATTCATTTCTTTCAGAAGAAAATACTAACATTTAATTTGAAAGTAATCCAAGCTATTACGTCCTTAGTCTTCACAAACTTGGGATACTTCTAAAAGCTTCTAATTTGAAGAATATCAAAATACCCGCATTCAATTTTGCAACCATATATGTGGACAATTCTGGATGTAAAGAAAAGCTGGTTTCTCTGGAATTTGTTACCTACGCTAGATTTTCCATCTAACAGCTATATATGCAGTGGAGAGAGCAGAAATTTCTTTGAATCAATCAATTGATTGGCAAAGATAGTTTGGAATTCATGGAAAAAGGTTTTTACCTGGCCTTTTATGTTATTTAAAATGTTTGTTCTCTATTTGGTTAACTCACGAACGAGCCAAGAAAGCAGCGATGCTTATGTATCCTTCTTGAATTCCATATATGAGAGAGGGAAGCTCAAGATAATAAAAAGTTCTCGATTCCTGATCATTGTAATTAATACCATCGCAACATACATTAAAGATGAAAAATTCATTCCTGATTCTCTCCCAGTAATATCATGTTTTTGCTGCCATTAATTTAGTCTCTCTAGAAGATAGTCAAGGAGGTAAAATGACTTCTTTGATAGTCTTTAAACTTTGCTCGTGTTAATAAGTTAATAGAGTTGGTTAATTGAATCTAGATTATGGTAGACTGAAAGTTTGAGTTTCCCTCATTTTTTATCTCACCACGAGTGAATTTATTCATGTTCAATCTTTCAATAATTCCCCAATTGTAATTTCTGGTCCATTGGGAATTGACTTTAGAGCAAAGGCCACACCTGGCTATTTAACACCGTGGTTGTTTTCTTGTTTAATTCTGAAACGAAAGTAATTTGTGGTTATCCCTCAAGGATGTTTCTGAGCCTATTTAAATGAAAAGTGTCGAAATAGCATCACATAATTATGAAGTCGCAAAAATAGGGTGTATATTTACTTGATAAATGTGATGCATATTTCATAAAATAATCTTAGGAGAAATAGGAGTATTTTAATAATACTTCTTATAAAAACTAAATTCTTCAACATAAACTACCTCAAGAGTCTGAGTAAAAGGCCCAGCAAAGTAAACTAAGTGTATATAATTTGTGGACTCTTACAAATTCATTAAACAAATTTCCCAATTTCACATACAAACATAGCGGACTGGAATGGGCAGGTCACGACTCCCTATTCTTCAAGAATGACATTATTTTGCTATATATAATGAGGGCTAAGACTATTTAGCACCCTGTGGAATCATAAATAGTGTAATTAGTCATCACTGATAAATGAATTCCGTATTTATATCATGAATTTATTTTTAATTATTTTAATACCTAGTTGGTCCCGTTTTGCTTTAATTACAGGTATAATTCCATAATTGTTTATACAATTCTGCTTCATTTGTTTTGTCAAACCTCAGTACTTTTCCAAGCACTTCCACACGTGTTCAATTGGAATTAATTCTGGCTCTGTGGTGGCCACTCCATAGTGTTGATCCCAATTCTTTGGAACTATTTCGTGTTGTAGTTGATTACATGGCATATGGCTTTCTTCTCTTGAAATTCATTATAATTTGTTGCAGTTGTGTGGATTGACTTCGGAAGGATAGATGTCTCTAAACCATGTATCATCATGGTAGTATAACTTCTGGAGTTCATTCTTCCCTCACATAAAACCAACTCTCCTGCCCGTTATGAAGACTTGTAGCGCATACCATAATAGAACTACCTCTATGTTTCATATTTGGTACAACACAAGCAGGATCAAGTGCCTTTCCAACACTTTGTCTGACAAAATATATTTAAATGGATATACATCATTTACATGTGAAACAACATTACAATGCTCTTTATTAGCTACATGTTAATTACATTTATCTGATAACATAAATTTAGACTATTGTTCATTAGGGTGTAAATGTTGCCGATGGGCTTTAGAAACAAACATGTAAAATTATACTAGAATATGTAGAGGCATTGCTTGAGTGACCAGGAGCGATTTTAATATATGGCATATTTCATCTTTAAATGATCGCTTTGCCCAGTAGGGCTTATCGAAGATGCTCAACTTTCATGCATTTTATGCAAAAACAAACACAACCTAGTTTGCTTATTCCATACTTGATGGTAAAATTAAAGATTACAACATTATGATTACGATTGAATTACATGCGATATAAGACTGCAAAATGAATAATGAAATGTTCAAAGTGTAAAATATTAGAAATAGGCAATGCGCAAATCGTCCGCCAAACTCAGTACGTATTTCGAATTGGGAGTACAAGGTTACTTGTGCCATTATCATTAATTTTGATTGAGAATTGATGTTAAAATAAGTGAATTACATATTTTTATATTTTTATATGTGTTTGGCAAAGGAATCGGGCAGTATTAAACTGCAATTTTTTTTTCTGGCAGAAATCCCTTAATAGTCTTACATTACTTACAGTTTATAATAATTGTTTTATTCAGAATAGCAATTTTCCGAAGGAGAAGGCTGCATGTGTTATATTTTGCGTTCAGCGCGAGATACTCACAAATGTTCTTCTCACCCATACTAATATTCTAAAGGTTTACATCAATACATGACAAGAGCTGCCAACGATAAATGAGGAATATCCACCGATCGCCGAAATAACAAGAAAAGATTGCATTGATGTTGAACTTGTTCGGGATAACGCGTCTCTTAAGATTGTGACGCAAGGAAGAATCATTGGAAAGCTCAGGCAGTACAACAAGAAATACAAGAAAATCTTGAAAACGTACAAAGCTCAGAAGAACAACGACAACTACAATAAAAAACTTGAACAATTCAGAGTAAACGCAAATCAAATATACGAATTATAAAATTCAAATGTAGAGATTTCGTCATGATCTGTAGCTGCGTAAGATCAAACTAAGTATCACTCAAACAGAAAAGGATTTTAACGACCAGAGAGAAGCAGGTAAGATTATTATAGGAGGCTTTTATTTGAGGTAAAAAGAAAAGCTACAGAAGAAAATATCCAGGAAATCTGTCACTCTAGAAGGAACAGCATTCACCAAAATCAATTAAACTAGTCACACAATTGTAGAGGCTAGAATGAGGATAAAGGGACGACGACACTGACAATAATAACAAGAATACACCATATACAAGGCACATTGTACAGCTGTAATATCTAGATCGGAGTTCAAACGTCAAAGAATGACAATGACTGTATGAGTACCATCATAGGCGTGTAATATAAGAGTCTTCTCAGATCGAGGAGCAGTTAGAGAATTATTTCTACAAATGACACCTAAAAATACATTAATCGTAGTTAAATTAGGCGTTAAAGAAGCAGAAATCAAGAGAAGACAAAACTAGATAACATTATGACAGACTTGCCTGGATTGTAGTATGATGTTCTAACAGATATAAAGAAGACCTTGAATTTTCTAATTTGTGAGCCATGTTTATCGTACATTGGCATGTAACCGGGTCAAATAAATCAAGCAAGGCTATTTTCAAGGTAATTTTAAATACTTGGTTGCGCGAAGTGTGATCCATGGCAGTGTGAGAGTCATTATTTGCAAAGGGACCGCTGTCAATACTGAAAATAATGGGGAGTTAAGTGCGAACTTGAAGAATTAGTACAAATACCTATTAAATTGCTCGTGTGCTTATTGTATGCTGACGAGCTCCCGTTGCGACATCTGTTACAGCATTTAGATTAAACAACAAAGGAATATAAGTGATTTTCCTTACAGCTACTGCCAAATGTTGATGTGAAGGGCCTGAGCACTAGTTAGCAGTACTCTTGTTAGATGTGTTAAGGTGCCAATGATCGGGCATTTCGAAAAGCGGGAACATTGCAGCAATCACGACGATTGATACCAGCTAAGAGAATCCCATATACATATTTTGATATCAATGCACAAGCCAACAACATTTAGACTAATGTCACATTCATGATTTGAGGTCTACGCCACAACATGGTCTTCTATCAAAATGTAGCCATCATGCAAAGATAGAGCCAATCATCTGCACAGGATGATGGAAAAAACATGATAGCTCAGGTCCTCTCTAACGAAAATCGTCGACGTCGGTCATTCGGCTAAACGGCTACCATGCACAACCCGAGAACCTGCTATTTGTCCTGATCACAGATGATCGACCAAATATAAGGCAATTCAGACTCCGAAGAATCATGAATACAAAAAAACATGTGTCTGCCAAAACATCCGCAGATTTCGAGTGCCACCGCTCAACCTCGAGCCGGTATGTGAATCGAGACGTATAGCTATGGATTAGGGTACGCGTCGATTCCCGGCAGCTTCAGCCAAAACTGAATAATCCATGCATTCATAACTAAGATAGTATCGTTAGCATAAGAGTGGGCCAAAATAATCTAAAATATATAATAAGATGTTTACTGCTATTTTAGGTATTTTTGTGTAAAATTCTTTATTATTTTAAACTTATATCGTTTGGTGATCGATCAAGAGATTGTCTGATTTTAATATTCCTTTTTGCATATCGATCTATTAGTCCATTGCTAACTATTAAATCCTTGGGTAAGTTAATTTTTTTTTAAAATGTTGGATCATTTTCACTCCACATTATTTTTCATGTATACAATTCACTGTATCCTCCTATTTGTTTTGTGGGATATTATAAAACTTTAAACTTCTTTGAACTCCCCAGCGAGGTCAGAAATATAGATGAATTTATAGGGGTGTAAATTTTGGGGGGCAAATCCTCTTCCTTGCTTTAAAGCTATTGGTGTCTCGATGTCGGTTTCGTTTGTTTTCGACAGCATATCGTGAACATCCAATTTTTTATAAAGTTCTACTTGTGATAACCCTTGGCAAATTGATAGATTTTCGCAAAATTAATTATTTATCGCGATATTAAATTATAAATTGTAATAAATCTTAGCTTAAATAAGAAATATTGGTAAAATTATAGTTTTACAAAGATACCATTTAATTACACACTATATAGTAAAATCATAGAAAGGACCAAGCCAAGCTCCTGCCCCAAAGCCTGCAAGAGGAGAGGATGAAGAACAACAAAGATTTAACTTAAAAATCTACGTCTTCGAGGCAAAACCTTTCCCCGACGACAATGAAGACATGACACAAGGCATTAAGAAGGGAGTATACAAATACGAATACGAAGATCCATACTCAGAACGAGAAGTATACACAATGCTAACAACAGGCAAACTTTAAATCCCGCAAGAAATGCGCTGTACGCTGAAGAAGGAGGAATTTAAGAAGAAGAGAATGGGAAGGACAAAATCGCCCACCAAGCAAGAAGAGAATAAGGCAGAGAGAAGAGGAATTAGGGAGAAAAGAAAGCACAAGTAATGGCCCACGGAAGAAAATTTAAAATAATATGTCACAACGTGGCTGGTTGAAACGATAAAAGATTCTCTCTCAGCAATGCGTACCTAAGAGAAGATCCAGACATAATATTGCTAAACAAGATAAATATAAGCCCGACAAGAAAGAAAATTAACATTTTCAAATACACCATAATCAGCAAGACCACTAACGATATCAATTACGACGGCGTTGATATGGCATTGAGCAAGGATAGAGACTACAAAAACTAAAAACTAATAAGTCTAAAAACAGCGACAGGCAACCTTATAGTAGCGACAGGCTACCAACCCCCAAGGAGAGATTTTTTACCCCTGCACAATTTTAAAGACAGATTTGGCCACAGAGACCAAACGATATTTATAGGCGATTTAAATGCCCGTAGTAGAGCCCCCGGCTACACTAGGCACCACAATAGCGCCGGGAGAAACCTCGACTAACTAATAGAAAGAGGGATAGCAGAGCGCCTAGGCCCCGACTTCCCACAATATCTGGGCCAGAACAACGCTGCAAAACCGGACATAGTTTTGGCTACCACGAACCTCCAGTTTAACTATATCATTGAGAGAGGCCCTCCTTCAACTAGCGAGCACGAGATGGTGGTCAATGCTTTGTCCATGGACCCCATCCAAGTCAAGTGCCCGCCGAGAAAATCGTATAGACTAGCCGATTGGACCAACTACGAAGAAGAGCTCGCTAATTACGAACAGAGAGACCTGACTGAGGCCTCGCTGGAGGAAATTGACAAAGAGATCGGCGATATCATAGAGGCGCTTGTCAAGGCTGATAAGAAATACGTTCCTACAACAACGTACAGAACATTGCCAAATTCAAAACGATCAGCACAAATAATAAATCTCAAGAATGAGTATGAAATCACGAGGAACTCAATCGAGAAAAATGGCCTACAGAGAGGTGAGGGTGCAAAGCTGCGATGAGTAAAGGACGAGCTGTTAGAAGAAATAAAAGTAGAAAGAAACAGAAGGTGGTGCCTTTTTGTGGAAGTCATGGATGAGGATTTGAATCCTACTAAAATATAGGAGAAAATCAAAATAGCCAGGGGAAAGAGAAAACAGAGGCCAAAAATCAAACTTCAGAACGAGGATGGAGGGGAGAAGGAACCCTAAGAAATTGAAGAGGCGTTCCGGGAACATTGGAGTAAGTTATTCGATATCTCCCCAATGAAAACGAGGATTTTGACGGCGACCACGAAACAAGAGTAGTAGAAGAACTGGAGCGAAATTGCCTGGAAATAATACCCAACATAACTGCTTCACCAACGCTATTAGTAGAGCAAGGAATCGAGTCGATAACGCTACAGGAGATACAGAAAACGCTCAAGACCACCGAACAGAGAGCACCTGGGGCATTAGGTATAACGAAGGAGAACTGTATACGCGCACCAGCCACCTTTTTGTCGCGGATAGCGGCAGTATTTAACGCCTCTCTAAGGGCAGGATATTTCCAGGATGCGCTAAAAAAGGGGAAAATGATTTTCCTACCAAAACCCGGCAAGCCACCAAACAACTCCGGAAACTTCAGACTAATAACACTCCTGGAAATAGTGGCAAAATTAATGGACCGAACGATTAATGACAGGCTCGTCAAGCATTTGGAAGAGAGGGCACTGATTCCAAACCATCAACATGGATTTAGGAAAAATAGGAATACCGAGACTGCCCTAGCCATCCTGGTGGAATCACTTTCAAAAGCAAAATATGAGAAAAGCTATACTGACATCGTACTTAGAGACGTCCAAAAGGCGTTTGATAAGGTATGGAGAGCTGCCTTAAAATAAAAAATCAAAAGACTAGAGCTACCCTCCGCCCTAACAAAATGCCTTTGCGATTATGTAACCGATAGATCAGCGTTCATTTCAGTAGCAGGCTACGAGGGCCTGGAATTCGAAGTGCTACCAGGTGACCCTCAAGGAACCTGTATAAGCCCAACTCTTTACAGTGTATACACAATGGATCTGCCAAGGCCAATCCACGAACCTACAACCTACATAAAATTCGCTAACGACATCACAATAGTATCAAACAGCACTTACAGACATTTTCCAAACATGGCCAGAATTACAGCTGCAGAAATTGACAACATCAACGAATTCGAGCGTAAATGGAAAATCCGCACAAATCCAGAAAAGTTCTCCATCATTCCTGTAGGAAGACGCCTGACTTCAAGAGTAGAGGTGAAGAAAAAAGATACCAATATGTAAAAAAAGGAACAGTGCTCGGGCTAAAGATCACCCGGAGTGGTTACTGCAAACATATTGCGAATATATTAAACCATGCCAAAGTACATGCAGCACAAATATTTTAAATGAGAAACCTAAACAGAAACAACCTTAGGAAAATATACAACGCCATCTGCAAAGCAACTTGCTCTACCCACTTATACCACTGAACCGCCTCTCAAAATCCAGTGCGATTAAACTACAACAAGTCCAAAACTCAGCGGTGTATATAATCACTAATACGAGAAGGCGTGAGTACAGAAGAATCAAAGATCTTTACAAAGAAATAGAGCTCCCAAGTACGAATGTGTCTTTACACAGAAGAGCAGTGAAGGTGTGGGACAAACCTGATTGCATGATGCCTGACGACGAAAAAAGAGCAATAGAGATACCACAAAACCACAGAGTGAACAACCGAGGCAGCTTCAGAAGGAGTAGACCCGACTTGAGGGAGGAACCGCCCCCAAGGTACACTGCAAGGTAAGATTGCAGAATCAAGCAAAAAAACGCACCAAGGAAATCCGCAAGAGAAAACGAACCAAAGAATGGAAAACATCGACGAACAACAGAGGCGCGATAGCCCCAACAAAGAACACTGGAGAATAGCAAGGAAGAATAAAGATTAGGAAACAAAGAGATGGCTGGTCACCCAGCAATTAACTCTAACTCTTACTCATTCCACTTCACCACTATATCCTAACTATCTTATCCACTATAGTACGACTATTCACTTTAAAAATTTCTACCTTTTTCAAGACGTAAGACGACGTAAGTAAAGAATTCTGGCTTCGGAAATCCAAGACAAGAATAAGTTCAGTTGAATAGGTCGGCAAAGGATATATAGGGCCTCATGGTTTTTGTATAATTGTACAGAGTCTGAATCAGAACATGGCGAAAGGAAGAGAAGCGCTCTTACGAGGGAACCAGAGTATTGGGGGAAGATAAATCTTTGGTGTGAGTAAACGGAAACATGTATAATAAACTCGCAATGAAGAACATTACCTGATTGTAACGTCTTATCAACTGAGGAGTAGTTAGTTTCCTATTACTTTGAGAGTTTATTCATAAGGGAAAAACCTATGAAAGAAAGATTATCAGATGGAGAATGGAATTTGAATGATGAGAGAGGGCTTTGGTTGCCCTGAAACGTGTCAATGGTTTTCAATCAGGGGTAGAATGGAAACCAGCTGAAAAACCAAAGATGTTTGAATCCAATGTTTTGGGCTGTTTATATTCTCCATTATGGTAGGTAGCTTCTGGTGGTGAGGCGTAATCATTATGTTTGGGGTGGAAATTTTAATGAATATAGATTTGAGTATATTTTTATGATTTACTTTTTAAAAACTTAAGGAACTGCTGGTTATGATTTGGGACAATGTTGTCAAAATGATGAGAATTCCTATTTATCTGATAAGGGGAATGTTGTTTTCTTTACATCGTCACTTAGGTTGGCATTCATAAATTTTAACTATAGATTTGTTTACTTGAAATAGCGACTTTGGCGTCCACATGCCATAATTTTTATCTAAATGCGATCACAAGCAAAGGTTGATGTCAAAGTATTGTTGGGTTCCTTTCTACTTTCCTGTCAGAGAGCCCTATATTCAATGACTTCAGCGCTCCAGTCTGGCACTAATGCTAGTGAAGAAAACAATACCTCTGCTGGCCGAATGAACCTTATAATTACTGTATTATTGAGATTGCCACAGCGTTTAATCCGTTTTAAGGAAAGAGCCAGTCAACACGTAAAGGCTCCAGTGAAACACGCAGAATTAACCAAGAATATATCTTTTTAATTAACCAATTAACTCAAAATATTTACAATAACATATATAAGTTTAACAAGGTTTGCCAGAATTGATTAAGGACCTATTACCGACAATAGTCAGGAACAACGTAAGTAGGCTCCACATAAATAAACCAATTGCTAATTACTTAATTTAAAGAGATCTTTTAGTATAACGTTTAGCCACAATTTACGTGCATCTAATCCTAACTAGCAATATGACGGGAGTCACTAAATATTATTTCTTCTTTAGTTAGTTTAGTTACAGTATTAAAAACCCTACTTAATCAAAACGAATATAAATAGTTATTCGGACTTGCATGACCTTGAAAGGACCATGAGTTGTCGGATGTCGCTATATTGGACTTTTCACGCTTCCTTGAGTTGCAGCGGCGGAAAGCAAGTTTTTTCTCGAGATGTGGGGGGCGGGGGGGACGATGTAGAATTCTTCTTATATTTTGATCTCTGGATATACTGTACGTTTAAATGACGGAGAGAGGAGTGGTGCTCTCTGGCTCAAGGATTACTCTTCTGGATAGCTCTTGAAGTCTTTTAGTATCCTCCTCTTCTTCAAGGGGTTTCTCACTGTGTTTTTGGATACCAGATGATTTCGAAAGTACTAAACAATGGAACTTCCTCTGGTCTTACTTCTTATTATCTCCTAATTATTGAGATTGCAATTTGAGAGTCACTCGAAGGTGAACGGGTCTTCTTTTCTTTTGCTCCCGAAATTCCTGTTTGGCAGTAGGAATGATCATCTAGTCAGACTTCTTAGTAAGCCTATGAAGGATAACTTGGTTTGGCACCAATACGAGAACGTGGTGATCTTCTTATTTTTTAGAAGAACGATTTCTAAACTGGGTGAAGGACCGATCTCCTCGATCTAGTCCTCTATCTTCTCTCACAGAATAATCCTTTTCTCTTGCTCCCGAAATTCCTGTTTGACACTAGGAATTGTGATCCAGCCAGACTCTTAGTAAGTCTGTAATGGATAACTTGGTATGGCACCGATACGAAAATGGGACGCTCATTTAAGTTTTAAAACAACGATTCAGAATTGGGTGAAGGACCGATCTTCTTGATCTAGTCCTCTATCGTCTCTCACAGAATAATCTACTTTCTTTCTTTACGGGTTTATTTATAGTCCTGCAACCGCCCCACCTTAGGAGGACGGGGTGGAGTTTCTAAGGGGAGTGCGAGGGGTGAGGGGGGGGGGGCCCGCGGAGCCCAGGTCGGCTTTTTAATCAGAGGCACCGACGACCGTCGCAATATTTCTCCTGGTGTTTTTTTTATCTGGCCCCGCTTTTTAGGGCTCTTTAACTGCGGGCCTCTGGTCCTAGTATGTAATCGGATCTTTTGAGAGCTGCTTACTGCCCTTTTGTGGTTACCTTGGTACAGCAGCTCGCCACCGACTACCTATTTGGCGGGGAGATCAAAACTTCGGCACTTGAGTTGTTAGTCCGACGACTAACGTTCTAACGCCCCTCCTCTTTTGGGTACGTCTCTCTCGCTTTCTCAGACGGTAAACTTTAACATATATGTACGCTTGGCCCTCTGCATGGTGTTATGTTATAATTCCTCTACAGTTGATATATATATTATATGGCGGAAATTAGATTAAGAGAGCTAGAAATTAGATAAATTAGTATAAACTAATATTGTGGAAAGTAAAATATTATTGAGAATTGAGAACAAATTTTGACAAAAACTATTAGTAAGCGTTTCAATATATAGATAGCATTTTGAAAAAAAGATTTTGTTAGTGAGCTGTTTTTGATTAAGTTTGGCGAAAAACTGCTTTAGGATAAATGAGAAGTGAGCTTATCAAATATATAATCCTGATATAAATTAAAATGAAACAAGTTTAATTTTGAATATATTCAATTTCTGAAAAACAACAATCAGAGCATATGTTGTAAGCTGTGTTGTTACGTCATTTTCTAATGGCTATTTTCCAATGTTTAAAATTGCTACTGAAAAAATGGAGTACAAGTTTAGTGGTGGTAGTTTTTTATGTAAACAGAAGTGTTGAATTTCGAATCAACATTCAGTATTACTGAGGTCTAGAAAAAAAAATTTATTATCATTATCACTTTATATTAAAAATTTATTTTGTAGTTGTTGTTTATTGATATACTTCAAGAATATAGTGCGTAGTCATGGCTTTTTAATATAATACAAAACTGAAAACAAATATATCGAAAAAAATACAAAATATATGGACGTAAAATCTTCGGAAATTTTGATTTCATTTAACTTCGCTTTAGTAAGAAAAAATAATAGACATAATAGCCAAATGATTATCCTAATCTTTTTGTTGTATTTTGGAGTTGATAGATCAGGTATTTCTATTTGTTTATTCCCTACTTCGTTTCAATGGTGCTCAATTTTCGACTTTTGAATAACTATGACCAGCTACATAAGAGGCTTTGTCTTGAAATCAATATTACCTACTCTAAGCACGATTTAATTTTAAATTATAACCAATCCTTACACTATTTCATTTGTCAAAGAATATGAATTAAATCTGATACCTTGAAAATAATGATTGAAGTTGTTGGAGCTATTAATGTTTGAAACTTAGAATAAAAGACTATTGAAGAGAATAAATAATTCCTTGACATCCATAGAAATCCAACGATGATTTAGGAAAATTATATTTCCTTAAGAGGATAATGAAACCGTTTATTTTATTCAGAGGAATAACTGACGAGAACTTTGTAAAATATATGGAAAAAATAATGTAAAAGTAAAAAATCATGGGAACAGTGATTGATGGAAGAGAAAAGCTAATTAAATAATATTAATTTTAAAGGCTTTTAACCCAAGATTCAAAATTTTAATACTTTCTCTGCATATAGAGTATTAGTAAGGTGACAGAAAATTTAGGTTTTTGTTTACGCAGCATTTTGGAAATTGCGAAATATTGTAACAAAATATATATTTTAATCTACACATTGTATTCTAGTTATAAGCTCAAGCTTCTTTTGGAAGAAAGTCGCAAGATAAACACAGATTAATTGTTTTTTTCTTTAACACATTAAAAAGACAGAATTGTTTATTTAACAACGCACTTCGTGTGGTCTTTTGAAAACGGAGATAACTGTTATCAATTAGATGGAAATCTTGAATTGAGTAAGACTAACAATGTACATAACATAATTAGAAGACCAGGGTCCTTACAAATTTCTGTTATTGGGGAGTGGATTATATACTAAAATAGATTCTCACTTTGGTGCAGAAAATGGCATAATATTTATAAACACTCAGAAATACCGTTTCTTTTTCCCTTCAAATTCGGAGGAATTAATAGTATTGTCTTATTTTCTTCAATATTTTATAACCCATTATACGAAATACTTCTTGCTGGAGTTTAGATTTTCCATCTCAAAAACAATTGGATTGCGATTATGCACAGATCTCTCCATTCGAGTTCACGGAGCAGAAATTGGATCTGTAAGTTTTACGCAAGCTCCATTAAACCTTTTTTAAAGAAACCTTTTCCCTGCAAATAACTTTCGTTTGAATTGTACAGAAAGCTGCTGGAAGAAGAGATCGCTCATGTGGTTCCTTTAGATATAGGCCTTTTGATTTGGAATATATCACGCCTAGCTAATAGTATTTCTCTCCTTTTTCTCTTAAGGAAGGAAAACCTTGAACACTTAACAAATGTACGCTAATGAAAGTTCGTATTTTTTAGCTTTCATTTCATATGAATAAAAAATATATTATGTCAAAAATAAATTTATGCTACGCTTATCAAGGCTCACTTGACGCCATTCCTCAGTTATATATATGCCACCATTGAGTTTTGGGGTGAATTTTAATTCATTTCTCTTCCGATCTATTTCACTCGATCCATTATAATTAGGGAACTAATTTATTTAGAGACTAAGATGCTAATTTCTATTATGTCTAAGATAAATCTTTTCAATCTGCAAATTGAGTGGCTTTGCTAATACAGAATACTAAAGTAGATAATGTTTAAAAACAAAGGTCGCTATTCTTAGGTTGCATAAAAGCCTCCTTATCCTATATTTACATTGATAAACGAAAATTGAGCATGTTAATATAACTTGTTTCCCCCGAAATATATTATTTACTTACACTTTCTTTATCATAATATTTTTCAGCATTCGTTTACTCGACCTTTTGTTTCTTGAAATTAGAGGGTGAATTGAAAAGAATAAGATTATTTCTTTAATTAAAGGAGAAACAATCCTAAATCTAATCAAATTTCATAAAACATGACAAAAATGATTCTTGACGATTTTGAAATTTACTCATTTCCATATCAAAAGTCAATAATTGTAGAAAACATAACCAGTTATTGCTTAAACTATAATAGCTGAAAATAGTATTAACATTGAAATAGGTTTTGGAATAAATTCATGGAATATATTCCCAAGATTAAGTCTCTGAAATGGTGGAAAGAGCGGATGTCTTAAGATAGTATAAATAGAACGTGATAGTATAATATTAAAATATGAGATAAATGTATAAGAATAAGAGGACGTGATAAATAAATGGAATTTTAAAACACAAAGGAATCAGTGTTTGCGGAAGAAATAAAGCCTGCTCTTTCCAAAAATATCAAAAAGGATAATTACATTTAAATAGAAAAGAAAGAAGATCTTCACTAATTTACATTGACTTCAATTTATTCTTATAACTAAAGGTAGAGGCGGAAATGAATATACAATATATATCTATTTGAACAATAAAATGGACAAGAATTTTCTTAAACTAGTGAGAGAAGGTAATGTTTTATATAAATTTAGAGATAAAACCGAAACATTGAGTGTTATTTTAAATAGAATTTTCTCTATTTGAGATTAATATTTGATCAAGAAATGACGCATTTGTTACCTACCTGCACTCACAATAATGAGTTCACATGATGACTGTATCACTGGGACCAACGCATATAATAACCAATATCGAGAAAAATATAATAAATATAAAAAAGGAATTTATTACGTTGCACTTTGTCTATTCCTTGCCAACCTAGCTGCCTCTCGTATTAGCAAAAGTTCAAAGGTAAGGCCCATCATTGTCTGTTATCATATGGTTTCTACATCGAAGGAAGCCTTAACGATCCCTTGTTTGGAAACTTCGGTATTTCCAAATTTGGTTGATAGTTCTGCAAAATTTCTTGCCTATCCTAGACACAAAATGGCGGAATCTCACAGGCCAATTAGCGGGAAACTTTATTTACAGCACTCAGTCCACCATAGTCCCGCTGTTTATACTTACCATGCCAAATTATGGACTTGAGTGTCCAGTTCAACATCCCTCATTTGAGTAGTGCATCCAGCATTACATGCCACCTTTCTTCTCTACACTTTTCCATTGATGTCTTTCCAGACCAGGGTTAGGGCGAATTAGGTCGACTTTTATAAGGGTCGCTGGGATGTATCGACTCATTGTTCCTAATTAATGTTAATCTCTACGTCCATCTTGAGAGTTCTACTTGGTCGATTTACTTGACTGGATGAAACCCAATTTAAGGAATTGTTATATTTAAAGGCTAGATTAATACCAATTGATGATTGCCAGGAAACCTAAAGAACATCATACCATAGGAGTATATGCAATATCATGCAACGATTGCAATAAAGTTTATATAGGTGAAACGGGAAGAAATCTAGACAAGAGATTGTATGTACACAAAAGAGATATTAGAGTGGGCAGCGAAAGCAGTGGAATATTCTGCCATGTTAGAGACTTAAATCATTCGATCGATTTCAATGGAAGTAAAATAAGAATTAAATCGGCTAACTATGTTAAGAGTAGAATCGTAGAATCGAGCTTGATATCGTCAGTTCCTAATTTAAATCTATCTGAGGGTCAATTTTCTTTTAATCTTGTAATAAGAAAGCAAATAAAGAAAATAGTAAAATGTCAGCCCTTCAATATGTTTAGGCCTAACCCCCCCCCCCCCTAGATTAGCCACAAGTAGGGGATCTTTCACGACCTGACCCTGTGTTATTATGTTTGTATGCACTTTTCTTATATTTTCTATCCAGTGTCAGCTGAAAAAGGGTGTGAGATACACCCAAACTGTTCTGAATTAAATTGTCTTCGGAGAATGTGGTTTAATTCCTCATCTTTTCTTGCGATATTGCATTAATTTTCCTCATATATTTATATATATATATATATATATATATATATATATATATATATATATATATATATATATATATATATATATAAATTCCTTAGTGGTTAATAACATTAGGTAAAATGTTCTATTAATGCATCAATTTTCTACAAGCAAAAAACAACATTTTATTGTAAATCCTGACTGCCTAACCCTTAGAATGCATCTCTTAATTTTTATTCGATTGTTTATTACTGAAAGTTGATTGCTTTGAATAGCCCTTTTTCTCTATCACTTTCCTCTAATATTATCCTCCTTACCCAGACTAGTGCATTCAGAACCCATCAGTTCGCTTAAAGACTACGATAACTTTAAGATCGCTGCAGATATTTCATTGATGATGGTTGTATTTGTTCGCCTTATATAGTTTATCAATATTATTGTATGTATCATAGATGAAAATAATTGCCTATTAGGGATTGATGTCTTCACAATTCCGATATATATATAATGAGCTGCTTATCTCCTTGTCTACGGTAATTCAATGAAGTAAGCAAGTCAGATTACATATATATTTCAGCCAAGACTGAATTATCTATTAATTTCATGGCAATAATTAAAATAATGTTAAATTTAAATTTCGGTTTCAGTTGTAACTGCGATTAATATATTCTAAAATTTAATAATGGCGTTTTGTTTTATGATGAGTAACTGAGCCTTCTATTTTTAAAGTGCTAATTCTCTGACTAAGTTATTCATCCGTCCTTGGGGGAAGAGTGAAAATAAATTTATACAATCAAATGTGTAAAGTAAGTCCGCAAATGTTCGGAGAATATCATTAAAAATCTCCGTACAGAAGATAAAACACTGAATACAACTTGAGCCAGAAAACCATCTTAAAAGAAAAGATGTCACTACACAGTTAAAACAAACGGTAACAAGATGATTATATAAACAGAAATACTTCCAGGCAATTATTAAAAAAAAAATACTCAGGAAATATTTTATGAACTAGATGCCAATTAGTCACCCATAAGCAACAAAAGAATACCTCACAAAGGTCATGTTAAAATGTCTAAAAGAAATAAAGACTAGACTCTATATACCATCCCTAGACTCAGCTAATAAAAGTAACTAGACTGCTTATAATCCCCAGCATTCTGTTTCACAATTATTGCATCGAACAAGTGAATTCTATTTCCTTTATTCATAGGAATAAAAAAAATACGAAAAAAGAGTTTAACACAGTAAATTCCTAATTCGTTTTAAGGGTAGTACCTTGACAAGGAATTAAGTAAAATCTTATTCATATACTCTTCTACATATAAAGTAATCTTAAACAATAGGGCAAACTATGTCACTAACCGATAAGGTACATATCTCTCGAAACCTTTTTTCCACTACTCAAGGAAAGGTTCATAAGTTGTGTTCAAATAAGAGGGGATCCGATGTAGGGAGAGATTTAAGTCATCTTCCTTTTAGGGAGGACGTCTTAACGGGTCTGTCGTGGAATGGCCGGACTCTCTTTCTCTCTCTCTCTCTCTCTCTCTCTCTCTTTCTCTCTCTCTCTCTCTCTCTATATATATATATATATATATATATATATATATATATATACAGATATATATATATATATATATATATATATATATATATATATATATATATATATATATATATATATATATATATATAAAGGACCCAGCAATTAACAGGTACCTGGTACTTCTTTAGTGTGGCAAGAATTGAAATATATATAGAAACGGACTTTAAAGGGAATGATCGTATATGCGAAATTAAATGTTGGCAGATAACTTGGGGAAAGCGAAGTCTGACGTCGCGCAAGTGTATCAGCTAATTCCAACTGACTACGTCTACATATGAACGGCAAAGGAAATTAATTATTACAAGTTTCCACCCGTCGAAATAGAAATAAGAGGGAACGTGAATTAAAAAAATGGAAAGGGTATTTATACCCTTCTTTTTCTATCATTGCATAATTGCTCTCACGTGGGAGTAATTTGCGACTTGCGTATGCCACAGGGTGACTCTCAACGTCGTCTGCATACTGACGAAGGAAAAAACCAATACTCTCGTTGATCGCATCCGTCTGAATTCCAAAGGGCCTACTGATGTCAGGCAACCTGAGGATGGGGCAGATGCCAATTTACCCTTTAGCTAATGGAATTGAGCAGTAGGCCTCGAATTCCAGACGATGAGATCTGGAGACTTGCTCTTGAGCACATCACACATCGGGGCGGCCAAAAATACGAAATTGGGGACGAACCTCCTATAAAATGAGGCAGACCCAATGAAAGAACGAATCTGTTTCTTTGTAGCCGGGAAGAGCATGTCAGCTATTGCCTAAACCTTGTCTTCTTGGAGCTTAAGTTGGTTGTTTCCAATAAGGAACAGCTTCTTACATTTGAGTTTCTTGATTAAATTATCCACAGATCCTTTCGCTTCCAGAATTTGGAAAAGAGTTTTCCTTTGGTTCATAAGTTTTGTTGCTTTCCGTAGGAAGTAGCAAAGACCTCAGCACCGGACTTAAACTTCCTCTCCTTCGAATTGACTTCGAAGTACGTTCGGTACTTTTCCAAATTAACGTCGGCAGTTTGGTATGCAAACTCGCCAATCTTCTCTAGTCTTTCTCGAAGATACAAATCACTTGCGTAAGAATATTGAATTTCCTTATCTAGGTTGGCGTTCGAAAATAACTCCTTGAGGATGCTAATGAGACCTCGCACGTTACGTCTGTAGAATATTCGAAGGAGGAAAATCCAAGAGTAATATGGGGAATCTCCCTGTATGCAAATTTTGCCACAGGCAAAAAGCGATGCCACTTACGGAGCTGCCCGGCCTACTGCTTCTAAAATATTGATTTCAAGGTCACATTAAATTTTTCGCAAATCAGTTTGCGCAGGGTTGAATGGGAGTGGTAAAGAGTGGTTTGACCACCAACAGTTTCGCGATCTTGGGGGAAGGGAGCGACTCCTTCAGGGGAACCGAGATAAAGTTGGCTTAGAAAGTTCGAAGAGCTTCGATATATGCCAGAGGGAACGAGGTTGGCTGAAAAGCCATGCCAGATGGGAAAGGAAGCTGAGGTGCAATAAAACGGCGTGGACCGCATTTTCGCCATATATCATCCTCGCTTTCAACGCACTATGCGGTGATCTCGATACCATGTGGCTACAGAAGGGCAGGATGTCGCCCTTCGACCTTATTCTTATACACGGTGCAATTAATAAAATAACAGCCAATCATAATAGATTTTTTGCAAACTTCTCACAAAGTTTAATTGAATCGACAATTCCAAGCAAAAATAATAATCTATAGTTTGGTCTAAGATGGAAACATTAAAATCGACGATTAATTTTCACAATAATTATAAGAATTTGTACCCTGAGCACGGCTCCTGTTGGAGCATGAAAAAGAAAATCAATACAAGAAAAAAATAGTTTGGGGATTCGTAGAAAACTTAGCTTATCTTTAGAAGAGACATTACACTATGCTTAAAATGCAAACTGTTTGGTAAATTGTATCAACAGCGTTAACTAATGGAAGAGGTACTTGGACACTAAATTGCTAAAAACCCTCAGGCCTTAGAATAAATAATAATCAGGAATGATGCATATTAGAAATGAGACACCTTAACCATAAGGTTAAAATTAGCAGGACACATCGCTAGAAGAAAGGAGAAAATGTGGGCAAAGGAAACATTATATTGAATTTCGATACACATAATGCAATACAGATGAAACTCTCACAATGGTGTGAGTACTATTGCTGAATAGAAAGTGACATCATTATATTCGGAGACATTGTGCTCACCTTTGCCCTTCAGTCACGAGAAACTGACTTATGTTTCTTTGGAGAATAATATCGATGATCATACTATTAATTATCAATTTAATCGATGAGCTACAAATTTACTTTGGTTTTATCCGGCATACCTAGTCGATTTAGAAGGAGTTATACTTCTATAAACATCACTATGTTGTGTGATAATAAATCTTTGCTACATTAGTGCTCGTATTTAGTAACCGTTTTTCATCTTTTTCTAATTTTATAATATATAGACTCATAGAATAAGAAATTAAAAGAGTAAAGTGACAGGACTTATGAAATTTGATCTGGAAAAGTAAAAAAAATGGAAATTTTTTAATCATTCTATAAATGTGACGAACCCGCGTTTGTATCCCTGTTGTTTTGGTAAGGCTTTCTAACCATAGAAAAGTCACTCCCCTCCTCCACAAATTTTTCTCACCTAATTAATTGTATTGGCGGTTAATCTGAAACATCGTAGCGTTTCCAGCATCGAATAATCAGAAAATAGTTCACTTCTCTGCCGCGAAATATATTTCAGTAGAGTAATATTTTAGAATAAAAAAACGACGATATTTTCTTAGTTTCTTAAAATATACGGTTTTAACAATTTTTTCAAAAGATTTATAAATCAAGTGGAAAAGCAAACACAAAAGAGATATATAGCAACTTTATATAGCGCTAATTTAACAAATAAATTTAAGTCTCAGCTGCCATTTTTTTTAGAAATTAAAATTGATAAGATTATGAAATATAAAGAAATATCATCTCTAATATCTATTTTAGCAATTCTGTTCTTGTGTGTCATTTTCTTAAGTGAATAAGGCGTATGAGATTCACAGATCTGTTATTTGGAATTTCCTTAGCATTGAAGGCTAATTCCGACAATGTCCCGTAAAGCCAGATTAATGTTGTGGCTTCGGGTGCCAGCAACATCTTTTAATATTGTAATATGTGACAAAGTATATTTAATCAGTGAGTAAGATGCATATGCCTCAATTACTGATCCTTGCAACTTCGATAAAATAAAGAAATAAGAAGTTGGCATCGATGGATCTATCAATCGTCATTGCCCATGTAGTTTTTACTTTCCTCTTGCTATCGAGATGTCTAAATTAATTTAAGGAACCCTATTTTTTCTCTTCGTCCCTACCTGAAATGTTTTCTCTGATGTATTTAAAGGCCCAAAGAAATGAAAACTGGTAACACAACTCGAAAAAACGCTAAGGAAATTAATTACGTGTCCATTAAAGATTAAGAAAGAAAATGGGTGTGTCGTAGAATGACTCCCGACGATACTATATATAACACTATTCGTTGAGGGAACTTCCTTAATTATCTTTAGAGTGCGTTTTACTGTCTGGCGGCCGATATTATGTATCTTCAAAATGCTTAAGAAGTGGAACCGAGCTCAAGGATAATAATATTGCTATCATTAATAAAATAGAGTTTTATTAACAATAACTTTAAACAATACAAAAACGGAAAATATTGACAAACAGAATGGAAAGGGTCGTGGAGACTCGGGCTAATCCAAGGATTTAAGGGATCAAAAAAAGGTAAAACAAATATGGAGTTAAAGAGATAGGATGGTTCGATAAACCATTTAAAGCACAGGATAGAATTGACAAATAAGGGATCAATACTCAAAAGGTGACGCTTGGCTTACGTAACTTCATTAGGGTGCGGTGGAAGGTACTTGAAGGAATATTCGGTCCGCTGGCGAGTTCCAGCCAAAGGGGGGGGGGATAAGATGATCCTGACGTGGCGTCTTGGGAAGGAGAACCGTTTCTCGACGAACGGCTGGAAGAACAATGGCTGTTCTAGGTTGTTCTCTTCTGAACAAAGGGGGGATGAGAACCGTCTCTTGTCTACAGGCTCAAGAACAATGGCTGTTCTAATGTTGTTCTCCTTTGAACAACAGTGGGGGGGGTGAGAACCGTTTCTTGGCGAAGGGCTCAAAACGAACAATGGCTGTTCTAATTTCGTTCTCCCTTGAACAACAGGGGGGGGGGAAGAACCGTTTCTTGGCGAAGGGCTCAAAACGAACAATGGCTGTTCTAATGTTGTTCTCCCTTGAACAACAGCGGGGGATGAGAACCGTTTCTTGGCGAAGGGCTCAAAACGAACAATGGCTGTTCTAATGTTGTTCTCCTTGAACAACAGGGGGGGGATGCCTTGGGGACTTGGCGTCACTAAAGGCTCGAACCTTTGGCACTCAAGGAATATTGTCCTCCTTCTGGACAAGTGATGGTGAATCTCGAGTTCGAGGTCCCTTGGCGCACAAAGGGAGAGAGGGTCGTGGTGATGTTTTGCGACGAAAATCTGGATCTCCAATCTGATCTTAGTGGTAAAGTTTCCATATAAATAGCCAGGACATCTCCTTGGCGTGGGGGAGAATGGAGTGAAAGCTTGGAGGGAACGCACAGCTGGGCCGGAGAAAAATGCCTTATCTGTCCATAAGCCTAACTCGATCTGGCGAGGTCGGCGTATAGGGGCGAACGGGGGGGACGATAACCTCCTTGTTTAAACATTGGCGTCCGGTAGCTGTTGATAAGACTCCAAGCCTCGAATCGAAGATGCACGTGGGCCTCCTCGAGGTTTTAACTAATATGGGATAGGAGTTGAATTTAACACAGATTCAACTCGTTCTATCACACCCCTCCATTCCAGGGGAAGTTGTCACTTCGAAAAAAAAAGAGAGAAGGGACAACGATAGAGCTCCGTTGTAGGGAACTCGTTTTCTTGTACCAACCGTATCTTCCTGCACCTAACTATTATTACCTCAATACATGATTATTTTGATCTTTAGATTACAGGGGAAAATAAACTTTAATACAATTTAATAATAAAAAAAAAAAGGCATGGAACAATGAAATGAGATAAACTTAGTACATACGGGACAAAATAATTTATACGTAAATTAATAAGAACAAATATATATACATACAAAAATTAGACATTGAGCGTTACAAAATTCAGACATATACATTAATTAATTATATTACAAAAGAATCTTAAATTAAGTCGTATAAGACGGTATATACCTACATGGAGATACTAATCCTATGAATACAATTATTCTACGCTATTCGGTAACGCATTCCTACTGAGTGCGTCAGCGACCTGGTTATCGGAACCTTTGATCTAATTTATTTTAAATTGATACTCTTGCAAGAGTAAACTCCAGCGCATGATGCGGCCGTTTGAGTGTCTCAAATTCCTAATATAGGCTAACGGACGGTGGTCGGTTCCTATTTGAAAATCTTTACATATCAAGTACAGCTTGAATTTGTCTATGACCCAGATAATTGATAGAGCTATCTTTTCTCTAGTGGCATATCTCTTTCCGCGTGGTATTAATTGACGGCTAGCATATGCAACTGGATGACTCGTTCTGTCATCCACGTATTGAAGGAGTACACCTCCAATGCCCTCGTTGATCACGTCGGACTTAACCCCAAAGGATTTTTCCGGGTTGGGCAACTTAAAAATGGGGGCAGAAATGAACTTACTTTTGAGCTGATTAACATGGGAAACAGCGACATCATTCCAACGTAAACGATCGGGGAAATTCTTTTCCTGAAGGGGGCATAGGGGGGCCAAAATTGCAGCGAAATTCGGAACAAATCGCTGATAGGGAGAAGCTGATCCTAGGATCGATCTTAATGGCTTCTTTGTAATCGGGAGGGGCATGTCGGCGATTGCCTTAATCTTGTTCTCGTGGGGACCTGACTTGCTTTGTCCTATTTTGAAACCCAAATATTTGATGGTTTCGTGGGCAAACTGGCATTTGCTGGGGCCAATGGTGAGGCCATTTTCACGCAGTTGCTCGAAAAGAGCTAATAGGGTGGATAAATGGTGATTCCATTTAATTAGTTCTTGGAGCTGACTCTTCTGACGTGGTGTCAGCTGCGCGTCACTATCCAGGTCAGAGGGTTCCAAAGACTTGCCTGGTAGGGAAGGAGGAGGGTAATCGGCATCAGGTCGGATGCACACTGTCTGGATTACCTTAAGGGACTCCGCGGGGCAATCCTCTTCAAGCGCCGATGCTTCGTCCAGTTCTACGAAGGTATCTCCATGGGCGCGTTGGGGTTTCTTTTTTTCTTGGGGTCCAGGGACAGTCTCCGTGTCCTTGTCTGGGGCCTTATCACCTAAGGGTTTTAGTGAATCACATTCCTCTTTTTCCGTCCTAAAGTCCTGGGTAGGGGTCTCCGAGAAATCGGACGGTATCGGGGTTCTGATGGGGACGGGCTCCTGGGCTTCTTTCTTATCTCGGCCTTGAGGAAGGGCGGCCTGAAACACAGGGTCGAAACTTACTTGGGGGCTCTTTCCTATAAGTACGGAACAGAATTTTATTGGTGCTACAATGACTTCAGCCCAGCCATTATAATATTGACACTGCAGGTAACATCTAGCGACGGGAAATCTGTTCGCCCGCCCAAGGTAGTCACGTACCACCGCAAATTTTTCGTGGTTAGAGGCCACTGGGAGGAGTTCGTCGGACACGATGAAGCATGTACATCCTGTGTCCCTGACGAGAGTCGATACTCGACAGCTATCCACGCTGCCCTCCTCATATTTCAAAGTTCCCGATGAACTTTTACCAAAAACAAAATTTACCTGGTGGCCTGACGGAGGGGGAGAAGTTTCTGCTTGGGTCTGCACCACCGGGGGAGCCGGGGTTGCATTAATCTGGTGAACTTGGTGGGCTGGTCCGCTTTTAAGCCTAGAATTTTGGGGGCAATTCCAGCTCATGTGGTTTTCTGCACCACAGGTGAAGCATATGGTTGGTCGCTTCGGGAAGAGAAATGGAGGAGAAGTCTTAACGGGAGGTTTGGAGTCCCGTTGTTGGTTTTGGGGAAAGAAGTTTTGGGGTTTTACGGGGCTCGGAAACTTTGTCAGCTTTCCTGGGAAGGGGCGCGAATCCGTCCTTCTTTCTTCTCGTTGGATTACTCTTTCCCGTTCCTCTCTTTCTCTTTCTTTTTGTGCCTTTTTTCTTTAAACTTCTGCTTTAATCCGAGCTAATTCAACCTGAAGGTCAGCTAGTCTTATCCGTTCCTCTCTATCTCTTTCTTCTCGTTGTATTTCTCTTTCTTCTCGTTGTATTTCTCTTCTTTGCTCCTCTTGAATGTACTTAATTAGTTCTTTTCCGGAAAGTCCACAGGACTCTCCTTGCGCTTTAAAGATTTCGAACGGAGTCATCTTTGCACTTGGGGGCGCACTAGTCAACCAACTAAAATTCCTCGCAACAAGAATTATGCCTCTATAGAATTAGCCTACCTAAATATGGGCACTGACCTATTCGTACTTGGTTTCACAATCTAAATAACCACTGACTAAAATCACAAAAAACAACAAATTATTATAACCGTTCCTTGAGCTACTCCAGCTTCTTAAGTTTAAAAAATAAGGGGGATAGCAATCGTTAAAACAAAAGGGAACTACTATATTCTATTATTATAACGAATAACACTATGCTTTACTCGACTGAGACCAGTGTTTGCAAAGATATAGCGTTAAACCCCACACCTGACACCAAATTAAATAGTATATATATATATATATATGTCGTAGAATGACTCCCGACGATACTATATATAACACTATTCGTTGAGGGAACTTCCTTAATTATCTTTAGAGTGCGTTTTACTGTCTGGCGGCCGATATTATGTATCTTCAAAATGCTTAAGAAGTGGGACCGAGCTCAAGGATAATAATATTGCTATCATTAATAAAATAGAGTTTTATTAACAATAACTTTAAACAATACAAAAACGGAAAATATTGACAAACAGAATGGAAAGGGTCGTGGAGACTCGGGCTAATCCAAGGATTAAAGGGATCAAAAAAAGGTAAAACAAATATGGAGTTAAAGAGATGGGATGGTTCGATAAACCATTTAAAGCACAGGATAGAATTGACAAATAAGGGATCAATACTCAAAAGGTGACGCTTGGCTTACGTAACTTCATTAGGGTGCGGTGGAAGGTACTTGAAGGAATATTCGGTCTGCTGGCGAGTTCCAGCCAAAGGGGGGGGGGGATAAGATGATCCTGACGTGGCGTCTTGGGAAGGAGAACCGTTTCTCGACGAACGGCTGAAAGAACAATGGCTGTTCTAGGTTGTTCTCTTCTAAACAAAGGGGAGATGAGAACCGTCTCTTGTCTACAGGCTCAAGAACAATGGCTGTTCTAATGTTGTTCTCCTTTGAACAACAGGGGGGGGGTGAGAACCGTTTCTTAGCGAAGGGCTCAAAACAAACAATGGCTGTTCTAATGTTGTTCTCCCTTGAACAACAGGGGGGGGGGAAGAACCGTTTCTTGGCGAAGGGCTCAAAACGAACAATGGCTGTTCTAATGTTGTTCTCCCTTGAACAACAGCGGGGGATGAGAACCGTTTCTTGGCGAAGGGCTCAAAACGAACAATGGCTGTTCTAATGTTGTTCTCCTTGAACAACAGGGGGGGGGATGCCTTGGGGACTTGGCGTCACTAAAGGCTCGAACCTTTGGCACTCAAGGAATATTGTCCTCCTTCTGGACAAGTGATGGTGAATCTCGAGTTCGAGGTCCCTTGGCGCACAAAGGGAGAGAGGGTCGTGGTGATGTTTTGCGACGAAAATCTGGATCTCCAATCTGATCTTAGTGGTAAAGTTTCCATATCAATAGCCAGGACATCTCCTTGGCGTGGGGGAGAATGGAGTGAAAGCTTGGAGGGAACGCACAGCTGGGCCGGAGAAAAATGCCTTATCTGTCCATAAGCCTAACTCGATCTGGCGAGGTCGGCGTATGGGGGCGAACGGGGGGGACGATAACCTCCTTGTTTAAACATTGGCGTCCGGTAGCTGTTGATAAGACTCCAAGCCTCGAATCGAAGATGCACGTGGGCCTCCTCGAGGTTTTAACTAATATGGGATAGGAGTTGAATTTAACACAGATTCAACTCGTTCTATCACAGGGTGAATTATCGAAACGGTCAATAGGGAAACCATTTTAACCATTATATGAAAATGAATTAAGGAGTTGGATTTGAACTTGTATCATCAAGCGCTCTTCGCTAATGAATCAACCCGATGATCATCGCCAGAACTAACACGTAATTAATTTATGTTAGCGTTTTTCCGGGTTGTGTTACCAGTTCTCTTTTCTTTGGGCTTTTAATTACATCTATTATATATAACGGTGTTATGTGATTTTCTATAATTTTCTTCTGTGATATGTTTCTTTCACCTAACCAGAAGGACGAAGATGCTTTATGAAATTCTATCGGGTGTCATGATATATTCGGATGCAAATTCAAGATATAAATTTTGAATTTCAGCCTTAGCATAACAATGATCATATTTTACGGTTTGGATTTGTCTATTTTATCCTCATTATAAGCTATTTACATGGGATTTAGGCATGAAAGCCATAAGAATAAACTTGGACTTGCTTTAAAATTATATGTCGCTGTTAGCAACATTTATTGGAAAATAACTATGATACAGCATAAGATAAAAGGGATACTCAGAGGTGAGAGGATGTACACACCCTAGTGAATAGAGAAATAAGAGGTTAACTAAAAGATCCTGGTTTGTGAAACAAAAAATAAATTAATACAAACTGGGGGTACTGAGCTTTTAAAACGTTACACTTGCAATAATATTTTGTAATTTAAATGTTTATATCAATTTAGCGATGAATTGATAATGGTCATTAAGTAGATTTCCAATGGCTATGACAAAATAACAAGAGCTGGAAAATAGTTTCTCATCTGTGTTTACCCTAAATTCATATAATTAATATCCTCCTCTATTCAAATCTACATTTCTGATCATATTCATACAAGCCAATCTATTAATTCTGAAAATACAGCTTCAATAACATCTGCGCCTTACTGAAATTACCGTAAATTGTTACTAGAAGCGAGATCTTTTATAGATCTTCTCAAAGTAATTATGCACCAAGTGTCCATATATTTTTTGGATTGTAAATGTGTGCGATATTTTCCTACAGTGCAGTATATTTTACGAACTATAGGTTTTCTCATAGTTAATTAACGGGTAATTAACAATGTAATGATATAAAAGTGTTTTTTTTTGCACAAGAGAAACATGAAATCCAACGCAGAAGATGAGAGAGTTAGCCTTCATTCGAAACATCCATTGACCTGTAAATTCAGTTTGTTGTTACGTTTCAGTGAAACAGCTCAAATCCGTGATGGGTTCAAAGACAGTTCTATTTACAAGGCAAATTGGTATATGAAGGCTAAAAGGAAATAAATAGTAAAGATACAAAAATATTAATGGGAAAAAAATAAATTAAATTTTATTATAGTATATTATAAATAATTTCCTTAAAAATTTGTAAGCAATAAATTGTTATGTAGATAACTTACAGGGTGACCCCTAAAAATGGGCCGGCACAAAATTTTGTGATATATCCTTCATTTATTTCCTAATCACCTTTACTTTGCAGAACATGACAGGGGCAACGCTTGCGACCACAACTAGATCTCAATGGCAGTTCCAGCAAAGAATATACTGCTTCAAATATTACTACAAGACAGGCTCATTCAAGAAAGTGCAGAACACATTCGTGCATCAGTTCGAATGTGAAAAAGCCCCCTTCAGCAGTAGAATTTAAAACTAAGTGGATAACTTCGATTTCTATGTGACAGTAAAGAACCTCAAGGCAGCCGGTGACAACCGTACATGCCATTCAGGATTCCACATAAAGCGTACAACTGAGCTAGTAGAGAGCGTGAGAGAGCCCCAGTTCAGCAGAGTCCAAAACGCTCTGTGCGCAAGCGAAGTCAGTCCCTCGGTATATTCCTTAAGAATTGCAAGAAAGTGCTAGAAATGGATTTAAGGAACTACATATACAGAATACAGAAGAAGTAGACCGTTACAGCCTCAGACAAGGGGCAGAGAAAGGCTTTAGCTTTCAAGAGACTGAAGAAGATTCAAGAGACCGCAACTTTCCTTAACCTCCTTTGGACCTATGGTGAATCTCATTTTCATCTTAAAGAAAAGGTAATCTCGAAATAAATGCCTTCTGGAGGACCTCCAGACCAAATGAGCTAGCTAGCAAGACCCTATACATTCCTAAGTGCACGGTATGGACTGAAAACTCAGCCAGAGGCATCATCGGACCATTCTTCTTCGAAGAATCTGGCGCGACAGTGACAGCAACCAGGCAGCGGTATGTTGAGGTCCTCAAAACCTTCAAGAGGGAGCAGTCGACCCTCTTCTCGTCTCTTATGGGGAAGTTCTGGTTGCAGCAAGATGGAGCCAGCTCTCCCACCTCAAACGTGTGACAAGATTGGCTAAAAGAGAACTTTGGTGGCCATTTGATCAGTCTCAAGACTCATTTTGAGTGGGCACCTTACAGCCCAGAATCTAGCCTCCTATATTTCTTTCTCTGGCACTACCTTAAAGACAAAATGTACTCAGGGAGACCCAGAACTCTCGAAATCATTCGTCACTGTCTCCCTGGCAAGATATTCAAACATCTTCTCAGTCTTGACACAGCTCGGCATTAAGGTGCAAGCAGAGGGAGTAGTGTCTTTCACACCCGTGGCCCCAAAATAGTGTTCCTCTGTATTAAAATCGCGTGTTCTTGGAGGTCAGAAAGTGAAGCGAGTGAAGAAGTATAAATTCTCCTACAACCACTTGTGGCTCTTTGCGGAGGAATGGCATTTCTAACCTGATACAAGAAATATTTAATTTAAAAATATTAATTAAATATGCGAAGTTTGTGGGTTACACATAAAAATCGAATTACGTACTTCGATATGAAGTGACAAGGAGAGTTAATTTGCTAAACATTACAATGAATTCATTCGCTTCCCCTTATACCCTCTCGAAAGAATAATTAAATATCAAGTGATAATCAATTTTATTACCCTGTTTAGGGGTTTGAAAGTCCGAATTGAATAATTATATGGTCTTTGAGTTCAGTGAATTTAAGAGAAACACTAGTTAAATCTTGCCTGGAAATGGAAAAAGTATGTTTTTAAATGCAGCGAAGATGTTTTTTGGGTCCATTGGCCAAGGATTGGTACTAATGCAGCCAATGAAGAGAAAAAACCGTATCGTTTTGCAAAAGTAAAATGGGAAAGGCAATAAGTTGGCGTTCACTTCAAGTGCTTCTAGCATTTAAATTGCTTAAAAAAACTATAGGGAATATTAAGTGCGAGAAGTGACTTGCATCCTTTTTTCCTCTCTCATGGAGAAGAATTGCATTGCCTCTCATGTTCTTTTCGGAAGAAGGTAATCTTTGCCCATTGATCTATTCTTCTTTCATCAATTCGAAGATCTTATTCTTTTGTTCCATATGTACTCCTCTTGATTACACAACCTGAAAAATAACATAATGAAATGGATACGGCTACTAATCTAGAGATGGCAAATAATTGAGCGTACTCTTGAAAATCTCAACTTTGAAGATAAGTATTGAATTTAAAAGTTTATGCTAAATTTCGTAGGAGACGAAATGAATTAAAATTAAGTTTACAACATTTATTTCTACAAAATCATATTTTAAATCAATATTCTTATCTTTTATTCTTAAAATATTTACTGAGATGCCTAGGATATTTGTAAGCAAAATTTTCCAACTTTCCGTTTTTTAGAAAGAAAGAAATTTAGTCTTATCGCAGTGTTAATTCTTTAGTTTACTCTGTAGATTCCAACCGTTGGTTCTAGTTGCTGCATGTTTATCAAGCTCAAATATCGATATTGATCTTTCAATGCATGTAAATAGATACCTTATCCATTCTTACTCCGATTAATTATAAAGTTCAGGTATTAATTTGTTTTGTTTGTTTAACGCTAAATGCGATATAATATTACACTCTCGTTTTGCAAATCAGGGGCTCAGAATCAAACCACAAACACTTAATAAGTTCTTTAACGCCTTTTGAAAAAGGGAAAATATTATCCTTTCTTATAAATGCGAAATTCTAAAATGTTTTATTAAGCAAAACTTTCATTTAATGCCGTTACAGTGCAGTGTTTAATTTCTTTAAGATCATTCGGATTAATGAACTATATCTTTTTTTTATCTTATAAATTTGAACAAATATATTCGAATTTATTCTTAGATAATCATAACGTAGGCATATTATCTTACCCATTTGAATTGCATCTGCCATCTATTTCACTGGTTAACAAAAAAACTATTTCTCATGGTTCTGGATCAAAATAGTCTGATTCTAGGCTAATTGTATTTGCTGAATTTAATTATGACATTCTTATAGTTGTCCTGGGCTCAGTTTTCCAGAACAAGCATCTCTATATTATTTGGTGCACCATATTATTCATACACAAATTTATATGCAATAATTTTTTTCAAAATATGTGCTTTTTTGTTTGTATCAGATTGCTCAATCGTCAGAGGGCTTATTTAAAACTGCCTAAATTCAAATCACTCTTAACTTAACAAAACATGGAAAAAGGCAAGTGCCTGACCGATGCTGATCGTTTTTGTTACATATGTGGTGCCTTGACTTCTAGTAGTTTCACGAAACCAATCATAAAATCTGTTCGACTGAACTACAAAAGTTACTTCAAAGGTTCTTTGGCGACCAAAATCAGAAAATGGAAGCTCATATAGCTAGTAAGTCTTGTGTCAACCACCTGAGCGAATGGATTTCTGGTAAGCGAAGCTCAGGAATGCTGTTTGCTGTACCAAGGATATGGCGTGAACTCAAAGATCACAGCAGTAAATGCTAATTCTGTCTGTCACCATCAAGGGAATAACCATCAAAACACGAAGTAAGGGGAAGTACCCCAATATTGCTTATGTAATCAGACCAGTTCCGTACAGAGCAGATATAAGGAACAATTCAGTCATAACATGATAGGCAAATATTGCTAGGCGTTGCTACGAGAAGAGAACGAGTTGTACAAACGAGGACAAAGTTAAGAAGCACTTTTAGAACTTCATATTTTGTCTATGTATTATAAAGGCTTGCAACTTATGCTTTCTGATACAATTTCTCATGATCTTATCTGTGACGTGTTTAATATCGTTCTCTTGCGTGAGACAATTAATCTCACCATAATTAATATTTTTCTGATTGATTAAGAAAGTCGATCTGAGAGTAGAAAAAAAAATTTATATCATACTCAACAATGTGAAATTAGTCATGTAAGCACAATCACATAAGAGAAAAGCTGATATGTTTTGGATAAAATATCTGTTGCACGATACAAGTAAATGAATATTGAATATTTTTACCAATTGATTTTTATTCATAAAACCTAGTCTGATAGAACAAAACAAATATCAGATTCAAATTCATCCCTATAAAAATAGTTGTGTGAACATAATCTCATATATGTACCATTTTTGCTGATGAGCAGTGTTTTCGGCGAGTTTTGTACTCTGATTCTTTGTTCAAGCTTTAACAGTCACTATGATTGTTTACCGTACTACCAATTTTCGTGTGCGTTCACTATAAATTCGGAAATTTTATACTAATGTTTTTGTCAAGATCTTTTAAAAAATATATATATATATATATATATTTATATATATATATATATATATATATATATATATATATATATATAAATATATATATATATTTATATATATATATATATATATATATATATATATATATATATATATATATATATATATAAGTAAACAGCAGGAAAAAATATCGAAAAAAACACTCGAGTGAATCTGGCGTGAATGACAAGCTAAACAAATGAAAAGGAACCGGAAACAATCTGGAGAGTTGCTAATCCTCAAGACGCATTGCGTGCGGAAGTTTATAAATAAGATTGGCGACTCTATTTTTTTATATTTGTTAAATTAGTATTGCTCTTCAGATAAATGGAAATTATCAACTTTGTTGGTTATGATGGATTCCGCCATTCTCCTCTCAATATAATTGTCTGATTTATAAATGATTTTTGCAGGGTCAAAATCACGACCATAGAGTTTATTAATTCAGTACATTTGTGAATACATATGTATTTTGAGATTCTAAGGTTTCTCTGTAAATGAATCCAGTATTAAATGTATTGACTCTTAGCAATGGTCTGTATCAATTATAATGGGTTTCAATATTATAATAAAAATTGATTTTTTAGCAAGAATGTTGTTAATGGACCATTAAAAAAGACATAAATCGTTGAAATCCATTTAAACACTGAAAGAAAAAGGAAGTTTCGTTTAGATCATTTAGAAAATAAAGAATTATTGAATATATTAATCGTATTAAACAAAATCTATTGGAAATATCCCAGTCACTTATCTATATTGAATGTTTGAAAGAGAACTAGTGTATTGTAGCCTAGTTCTTAACAAAAGGTTGGAAGAGAATACTAATTTATTAAAAAAAAAAGCTTTCAGAGAGAACGTCTTATAAATTCACAGCTGAGAAGTAGTTCCAGAGAATCACTCTCCATTTTCAACTGTACAAAACTGGCAAAATATTACGATAACACCCCCCTCTCTAAAAAATAAGGGAACAAAGTTAAGAAATGCTGTCAAACAAGAGAAAGAGGGACACGAACAGAAACTCATTTATAGGAAATATTAAAAAAGAAAGGATATCACAGATTTTAGGATTTAGGTGATATCTAATTTGCGATACAATAAATGACCTGAGACAGATTAAATTTAAATTCCCTAGGGACAGATTAGAGTTTTATAGATTATAATAGATTAGTGTGGATTCAATTACCTGTCGCTTATACCAGTAATTCAATGTACAATGTTAAATGCAGACATGTGATTAAAGATTGCATTAGACACGTTTCCCTTGCGTATAGATTATTTATGTTCTTAAATCCTTGAGAGAGTTTTTTCTCATTTTCCATAAAAGGAATATAGAAAGGTCTTATTTTACCAATCTTTTTACATATGCAAGATGGAACTTGATGCTCTAAAACTAGTCCATACTCGTAAAATAGTCTTTCTCTCTCAAATCCTTAGTTTTTCATTAATTAGGAGCGCGTACACTACGCTAATCCAGGAAATATTATTTGGTTGAAAGAAGGGCACTCCACAGAAACTACCTTAACCAATTAATATTAAATATATATAAATTGTCTTAAAGTATGGAATTTTAAATGGTGTCATTTCCGAAAGAAATGATTTCAACCCATAACCGTTTCCATTTACCCTATATTAACGTAAAGCGTGAAATTACCAGTGAGGTAGATGTAAATTCATTATATCCAGAATAAATCTACAAATTACTTCAATTAAAGAATAGATAATAAAATCTACATCAATATCAGTATAGAAATCCTGGACAAGTCATTGGAAACCAGAGAAGGAAGAAAAGCGCATCTTTATTTGTCCTAGATAAAAACAATCTAATTATTAAGTTTTATATCTAAACAAAACTAATAATATAAAACATCCTTTGGTTATGTGATCTTCACGCAAATACAGTTGACAAATCATTTGTTTAATTTGGTACAGTGCAGCATTTCTTCAGCAAAAAGAATGAACAGAGCTGTGCTTATTTCGATTCCCTACATAATTATTGAAGATTTACATAAATTCAAAGTCTATTTTACTCTTTATATATTCGTGGTTTTGGGCTTTATTCTTTGGCCCAATAATTTCAAACAATATATAGCTAGCAGAAGATCAAATATTTGTTTAAATAATATCTTCCTAGTTAAATAGATCCATAATTTAGTATGGGCATTCAAAAACTTATGTTAAGAACTATCATTTTATATTATTTTTCATTTTAATGCGCATAAACAGAAGCTATTTGCCACAAATGTTAAGAATTAACCATTAGGTTCTTATGAATCAATTAAGTTATATCTTTCTGCTATTAGAAACTTAAATAATCTCAACTTACAGAATCAGCTTGTAATGACTTGCTAAAATAAAAGGCTAGAGAAATAGAGTGCACTTATGTTCTCTGTGGATGCTTTTTAATAGCTTTGAGGATTTTTATAATTTAAGGAGTATCAGAGTTTTTCCTAATATCAATTACTTATCGATACGGAACAAGAAATAAGTTTGACATGAATACGACACGAGCCAAAACCGACGTTTATTGAAAATTACTTGGCCATAAATTTCAATTAGTTGAAGGGAAAAGTTAAATCACTGTAAGTTAAGAGATCAATGAATAAGCTAAAGCTAGATTAGAAAATAGCTTCAATTTGGGGAAATGTCAATTTTTTTTTGTAGATGCAAATGATTTGCATAAAAAATATGCGACAATAAATTAATGTACATACTCTAAATGAATAAAACTTAAAATCTTTTGTATAGACTTCTCTTTCAACTTCACCGGTTTCAATCTTCTGAGTAAAATAAAAAGCCTACTCTCATTGCACTCCAGTTGCATAACTTCTCAGCCATTTTGATTACTTTAAGGTTTGAGATACAAAGTGTAGCTGTTTAGTATTAAGGTTAAGTATTTTATAACGTCCAAAATCTTAGGATGCGTGATGAATGATATTTTTTAACGCTAATGTAATCAAACTACTCTTTGATGAGAGTGATTCTAATGAAGAGAAGTAGAAGGAAACAAAACAACGGAACCTTTTATGAGTAAAAAGGAAATTTAAGTTGTATATCAAAGTGTGAAAAGTGTGAATCCTTCACTTTCTTTAGAAAAGTTTTCCATATCTAAAAATTGCTTTACCTTTTGTGCAAGGATTATGGAATTAAATTATTTAGACTATTCGTATATAAACATAAAAAACGATCCTGTATTCATATTTTGTTAGGTAAGTGTTTTTCCTAGTTAATTTCTAAATGGATCTTAATCGATTAGAAAATTTTATTTCCGTGAACTTCATACTTTTTAGATTTGGCGGCCACCACGAAAAATCGTGAAATTAGGGACTTATTTGATAATAACAAACAGAATTTAATTCTAGTTTATATTGGAAAAAACTGAAGAAGTGTGGCGCAAAGATGAGCATACAAAGATGCTCTTTTATCTCTCAACCGTGAAAGAAGCGAGTCAACAAAGACGACATTAAAGTTACCTATTGAAAAGTAGGAGCAAATATCAGCATGCGGAACATTGCACACATAAAGAACAATTATGGCGAGAGCAAGAACCCTCATGCACCAAGGACATCGATGAAGAAAAAGGATTAATGGGCCAGAGCCGGAACATTAAAATCTAGTTGGCCTTAATAGCTCATTAATGAATAATGGTAGGATTAGGTTTATCGGAGAATAGAATACTTAATGTTTTGGAAAGTACAACAGTATGTTTAAAAAATAGCTTGACTAGTACATTTCGAATGAAATATTTTACTAGTAGGAATCCGAAGCAAATGTTCATTTAGAGACCAGGAAGGATAGTGAGAAAAATGAAGAAACAAATAAAAATTAGGCGAGAAACTTTACCCTTAAAAGTATTTAGGCAAATACGCTTTCAGAATTCAGTTCTCACTTTCCGATCAGTATTTTCCTTTAAACCTACTGATTCACTTTCGAGTGAGGTACCGATAAGCTGATTATTTCGAGTTTTTTGAATCGTGTATGAATCATAGATACAAATGTCAATAAAAGGCTGCCCGGAGAGCTAGAACTATTATAAATGCAGGATTTCATTTAATACACATGTATTGGGTTGAGGAATAGGTTCTTGTGGTTTTATCTAATTTATTCATTACCATTAACAATTTTAGGAAAACTTCATTTTTAATTGATAACAACATGCAATATAATCAAAAATGTATTCTCCGTTGTTATTTACGGCTTCTTCCCAACGTTCAACTACTTTTTCGATGCCACTGCAATAAAAATCCCAGGATTTTAACTCAAAGAATTCGTCTAACCAAGTTCTTAATTCCACATCAGTATTGAATGAAACACCGAGCAAATTGTTGGAGAGCGATCGGAACAGAAGGAAATCGGATGGAGCCAAGTCTGGCCAATATGGAGGATGCGGCAGGATTTCCCAATTAAGCGTTTGGAGGGCGTCTTTGTCATATTGGCAATGTGAGGACGAGCATTGTCGTGTTGTGAAGGACTCCATAACGTCGATGAGGTCGCTTTTCACGAATAGCTTCGGCGAGTCGATACATTCGTTGAACGTAGAGTTCTGCATAGACAATCTCGTTGTTCGTAAATAGATAATAAATAACGATGCCTCCACAATCCCACCACATACACAGCATCGTCTTTCGTGGATGAAATCCTTGCTTTATTCGCGGAAGTGGTTTTTTATTGGGGCTAATCCATTGTTTTCGATGGTTCATGTTTACATAAACACACCACTTTTCGTCGCTAGTGGTGATGCGGTGAAGAAATCAGTCTTTCTAGTCACGAGTAACCTTGTAACGAGCAAGCAAACCTGCGGCAATCGTGGAGCATTGAAGTTTTTTGCTTTCACTCAAAGCGTCCAGAACCCATGCACCGAGTTTTTTAACTTTCCCAAACTAATGAAGGTTATTCACTACAGTTTTCTGATCACACGCCAATTGTACAGCCAATTCTCTAGTCAATTGATGATGATTTTGATGAAGAAGGTCGTTCAATTGATCTTTATCTAACTTAATTAGGCGACCAGAACGTTCTACTTCTTTAAGATGGAAATGACCGTTTTTGAAACGTGAAAACCACCATTTAGCTGTCTTTTCTGATAATGCAATTACTCCGTACATAACACAAATATCGCGACGAACTTTGGCTTCGTTTGCATTGTTCCGGTCTCGATTGAAAATGAATAACAATAAGTGTCGAAATGCGCCTTTCTTTCTACTTGACAGTCCATTTTGAGGGTACATAACCAAAATTAAATTAACACAACTTTTAAATAAACCGCAATGACTTATTACTCAACTTCAAGACGTAGCCTAAGCAAAAGCCTAATAGTCTACGCTGTTAAGATACGTAGCCTAACCTATGCAAATTTTGCTCTCATTATTTAGAATTGTTCCTTAATATATGCACAAATCACGTCAATAAAACTTAAATCAACACAACATTAAAAAAACGCAAGAACTTATTCCTCAACCCAATACATAGTTGTGTATCAGTATTTTTATTTCAAAAGTAGAGATAAGGCCCTTTAAATTCTGGTCCTTATACATAAACTGTAAGATATGACAACTAGATGGGCTTGTGATTTTGTAGTTTTGCTGTAATTTTTAACAATGCTTTTCTCAGACTGGCATGGCGTGATACCATTCATTCAGGATATTAATTCTTTACTTATTTTTGCAATCAATATCCTCTGAAACTGATACACATAAGAGGCTCATATTAAAACTTAAAGTACGCAGTATGATAGAAAATTGTTTTGTGGCTAGAAAATTGGGTCTTAAATCCTTTACAGTAGGTACTCACAATTTTGAAAAGTTCGACCTATTGGCTAAGACTTTGTTCCACTGCTGTTCATTGTGCTTATCGGAAACATGAATGATCTTGACGACAGTTTTATTAGTAGAATCTTCAAGTTCACACAAAAATCAAAACTAGAAATACTAGCTGTTTTTAAATTCCAAATCTATTGTTATGAACTTAGGATGTCGAAACCTTAAAACGGATTCTGGTAAGAACTCCGAAATTATAGAGTTCTTGTTTTCTGGAAAGGAACATTAAAATATCACATGAATATGTCGATGCAGTAAAAAAGCAAACAGTCTGCTGAGACAGATTGCGCCGAACTTCGTTTTTAATTCTATAAAAATCAATCTGCTCATTGAAAATTGTCTCTTCCCTTATTATATATCTTCCTGTACCATTTTGGTCAAACTTCGTTAAGGGGATAAAACATTCATTTATTCAACTTTGTACTACGTTAGATAATCATATATGAACTTATAACTCATTAAAATCTGTTTTATTCCTACCAAAATAATAATAACATACCGTGCCGTTTCGAAGATACAGGGGATTCTTTCAGAATCCACCCACTTGAAACCTATATCATATAAATGGATATAGAATTACTCAAAGATGCACATGTGATTTAGTTATTATTTGAAATCCGATTTCTTTATGTGCTATTAAAATTTGTGCAATGGTCGGATAAAGCATATATTTTTCGGCTAAGGTCAAATATTGATTTTGTTTTCAGTTAGAAAAGCGGGTGTTAGGTGAATAATAGTGGTCTTCTGAATGCCCTGTAATTTAGTGCAATCGATATTACATATAATACGAAATATATAAACCAGTTCTTGGGCGACATTTTTTTAAGCAAATATTTAAAATCGCATGGTATATATTTGCGTTTTGTTCACAAATCAAGTTTAAAAATCCACGGAAAATTTCCAGGGATGTATAAAACTTTGCATTATCATAATTTTTCACTATGTTCTAGTCATGTTGCTAAAACAATATATCTACTATAAAATGTGTATAAAATTGGCAATAAAATGACATAAAAATCAATTGTGTAGTTTTGTTTGTTTTTTTCACAAATAAAACTCAATATCTACGAAAAGTTTTCCACGAATGCATACAATTTTGTATTATCTTGATTTTCACTATGTTCTAGTGCTGTTGCTAAAACAATAATTTTACTATAAAAAGTACTGAAATTTTCACTAAAATAATACATAAAACCAAAAATGTGAATTTTGAAAAAAAAGAATTTGAAAAGTGACTAATGAACAAATATGTTATCCCCTCAATACGGACTCGATGCTTTTTGTAGGAGGGTAAATTAGGTGAAGTAGATTAATTCCTGAGCTTAAGACTGAAGACCACTAACGAATTGTTCCAGTCCTTAGGAACTATTTTCACTGCCGAGTTGAAGATTAAGTACGGGGAAAATTGATTGAAATGTTCTAAGTGTTTAAACAAATTCATTAATGAAATTTTAGACAACCGTTGAAGGGTATAATTAGGAAAAATGGCTTCAACTTACCAAACAAGTCTTTCATCATTGCCTTAGTTATTAAATCAAATATTCTTTGCAACGTATACCTAAGTAATTACTGAAAAGCGAATAACATAATAGGGTTTAAAATCAAAGTTCATTAGTACAAATGTTTCAAGTGTAAATATTAAATATTAAGGAGCACAGATAAGAACGATCATTGAAAGATTAGGAACAGTTAGATGGGAAAATATTGATAAAATATTCTCACAAATAGTCCCCTTTAAATCATGTACGTAAATGAGATTCCTTTATGACCCCTCTATCAACGCGAGAAAACCAAGTTTTGCGGGCTAAGAACATTTTTCATATTCTCTCCTATGCATGATTTGACAATCGTAATGGATTATTTTATAATCCTCTTCAATTCTTCACAAAAAATATGATTATATTTGATACAGAAGTAACTAAATGACTAGCTATTTTCTCGGCCAAAAATTAGAGTTACAGCCATAATAATGATAATATGTCGAAATAAAGTTGCCGTTTGCATTATTAAAGAGAGCCACAAATATCATGACCCCGTTTGAATTCTATTGGCTAAATAGAAAACTTTCACTTGGTCAGCCAGATAAATGCAACAGCATTACTATGTTGTTGACCAACATCTCGCTCTTGTCAAATGTAGTGCTCACATAGTATAGATGCCAAACCATCCTTTAGACTGTTCCTAGACTGTGCCTAGACTGTATCTTTTAAACTACGAGTAGGGTAGAAACCCTAATTGTCTAAAGAAACCCAACAGCTCATTAAATGCGCCAATTAGATCTTACCTCGTAAAAAATATCGTAAGAATTAAATATTTTAATCAGGGGAACATCTTTCAGGTCATTTTACGAATTTTGGTTGTGAGGATAGTGAATATTTCTCAAGAGATATTGAGCAAATCAAATCAGTAAACATATGAAGTTATGTGAATTAAATAAAATGCATTCCATGTGCTTTAATGCAGCATTTAAAAAAAAGAAATATTAAATACATTAAATTTTCTTTGTCTAGAAAGTCTCTCGTCTGTGTATTGAAATATTCCTTTATTGCTGAATTGGACAGGTAAAAATGATGCTTATCATTAAACAAAGATTCTTTATTTCTAACTACCGATGCTGTGTCAGTGGCTCTGCTACTAAGGATGGAAAGGATGGGAAGTTATGATGATTCATGGAGTCTTGGGCCAAAATTATTATAATCCTCGAATGTTTTTTCCAAATATATGTTATAAAATGAAAGCTTGACATTTTAGAATTAGACATCCAATATTAACTCGAAAAGGTTTTTTGCTGATAGAACTCAGGGTCACTTATATAAATTCTTATATTAGGTTCATGATGAATAAAGAAAATATTTTAACCCTTTATTGACGGATCTTAGTTCCCATGGTCATAATTGATTGAAATTTGACTTATAAAGTATGGTTCTGTCCACTATTAATAGAATATTGTCAATACCATGCAAAAAATGATTTACAGTAGATTTTGAACATGTTCATAAAATAGGAACGATGGACACTTCCGCGGAAACTTTTTGAGGAAAAAAGGTTAAAAAAAGCGAATATGTGTTTTTTATATATATATATATAATTCCATTCCCCTAAAAAACTATTTTCACATTTTTATAATGTATATGCAGTATCATATATATATATATATATATATATATATATATATATATATATATATATATATTTATTTCAAATGATCTGTACTAATAAAAAAATGAATTTTTGAGCCAGTTTTCCTGACGAATTAGATTTAATGAAATTATACAATCAATATAGAGTAGATATATGTAACTAATAAACAAAAAACATTCTTTTATTTTATAATAATGCTCATTAATCATTCTATCATGCTTTTTATTTAAATATATATATATATATATATATATATATATATATATATATATATATATATATATATATATATATATATATATATATATATAATATATATAGGTATATGTAAGCAAATTATATCGTTCAACTTTCGTGAAGACAAAGTCAATTTTTTCTTTATAATTTATGCCTATGAAACCATATACTGGATGTTATCTAAATATACATATGAATTCATAACCATTAATAAAGAAAAACGCTACTTTCTCTTTTATATTAAAGGTATAATGATAAATTTTGTTGCACTTTTGGCACTGCAGCCTGGTGTTCTTTGAACGTACTTGCATAGCTGGTACCAGAATGTGATTAATACTATCAAATCTTGAGGTTATGCATGCCAGAGCATTTGCCCTACCGTGCAGTTTTCGTTCATTTTCCATTTTTAGGAGCGTTCTCACTATTTCTTGTCTGAACTGTAGCTGAGTCTCATTGGTGAAATGGTTTACATGCTGATAAATTGGTATGCTACTATCACAGAAATATTCAGAATGTGTGAAAACAAATTCCACCCCCTTTTTCTATTTCTTAAGCGTGGTGGGTAAGAAGATATTTAACTATCAAAGACATCTACCCCCAGCGATTCCTTTATTGTACATGCTAATTAAATGGGGTTTCGTAATAGCTTCTTTTTTTTTCCTTTTTCACTCTTCTATCTACTTCTTAAAGAGGAGTTATGCTGTAGTAGATGCTGGCAACATTAACAACTGAACTTTCATTCCATTTGACGCAAATAATTGATCCATCTGATTTGAAATCATGAAATCCTCTCTCTCTCTTTTTCAGTTCCATGTTGCTCGGATGGGGACAATATCCTGTCCTGTTTCCTCGAACTGTCGCGCAACCACGGATTCCTTTCTGAGTCAAGTTACTTAGGCGTTTTGTGGCTTGTAAAAAAGATTATTAAAAAAATTACATGCTTTGAATAGTTTTGAACAATTTGCGACATTTGATTCACTACCCATACCTTAAAGGTAATGATGCACTTCCTTCTTTTCCGCAATAAATAGAGAAATTGTATGGATAGCCATTAGAGCCACACATCATCCACATTTTAAAGCCCAAGCGAACGGGCTTATTCTTTCTTAATTGTTTGGCGCTATGTAATCCCTTGTAAGGGATCATAGAGTCAGAAATACTAAAAAATTCGTGAAATCTCCAAATTGCTAACAATTTGTGCAAAGCATCTCTAAAACCTGCCTGTACTTTATTTAGTTTTGACTCAAATAATTTGTTGTTATCAGCGATGTGGATATACATTTTTATTGTTTTAAATATATCCCTGCTCATTGTTTTCGAATATATTATTCGAGCTTCCATATCTTCACTGGTAGACCAATATGAATTTTCAGTAGGTAAATAATGATAACCACTCAAAAGAACCAAACCTAGAAAATTCCTAATTTCTACTTCACTTACTTTGAAAGCTGGAAGATTCTTCTCCCGTCTTACATATAAATTTGTCTGTTCAGTAATAAAACTTATCATGTCATCGGAAAAAAAAATGAAATATGGAAAAAACATCTTTACTGAGATAGCTTTCGTCAACCTTTTGAGTTGCACTATGATAATTTACAACAACCTTAGCACTTCTTCTCTACCTAATTGCAGCAGCAGGCGACCCGCCTTCCTCATCTGAATCTTTATTACTATAAGCATGAATTTCCAACTACTTCTTCATGAAACTTTGCTGAGTCAGTTCATTGTCTTCATCTTCTTTATCGCTGCCAATTGCCCCATTGCCAGATTTAGGTGGAATAATCACAATATCAGCGTTTCTCCTTTCCTCAGCATATTTTCTCGTATTCTTAAGAAATCAAAATCTTGGGTTTCATCCCCTCATTCTGTAAAAAACACAAAGAGTATAAATGTATGAGTCTCTTGCTCTGTGGGTAAGCATTAGGTAAGTATTTTATTGCTGCTTTGACAGAAATTGATGTTAGAGATAATTATGTATTTTAGTGAATATTGACTGTTGGGCACGGGATCGTCACTTTTAGATATCCACATACACATACGTATGTGTAGACATATGCGTATACACACAAGCGTATAGACACGTGTCCACACACAAGCATGCATCCGGAAACACAATAATTCACTGCATTAATATATTAGCAGCTCTTTTTATTTTGTTACACTAGTTGGATATCTATATAATAAAAATCAATTTTACCTATAAACACAATGTAAATGTAGTAAAACTAATGAAATGAAACAAGTTACCCATAAAACAATGTGGAATCCAGGAAGAGAGGAAGCACTAAACGTGTTTACTCAATGTATTCCGAGTTTCAAATGACTAATATCACATCAAATCTGTGGATTGCGCCGAGGTACAGATTGAACGTGTTATAATCTGTGGAGCGTGATCGAAATATAGGGAAAAAAAAGTTCGAGTAGAGTCTAACGTTCCCATTTTGGAAACATTATATTTAGCCCTATTTTTTTGTATACAAGATTAGCCGTGGATATTAGAATTTTTAATAAATATTTGTAAAATAATATTCTAAATTATAATATCAAATAATTAAAGGTATTAACAATTTTAACATTGTTTTTTATTATATTTATAATATTAAGTGATAATTGGAATTTTTGTATATATGTATCTAATAACACATAGTATGGTTACTAAATTTTTTTATACAGATATATAAAAGAATTTAGAATGTAACATAGTTTTACATTTTGGGACGCTCAATTACTAAATTAAGCTGAACATTGCACTTAAAAGTCACTTAAAATTTATGTTCCCAAAATGGAAACGTTGTTTATAGTGGCGCACAAAACGCTCTATTTATGAGCTTAGAAGACATTTGCTGTTTTCTAGGTTAGAGTATCTTTAGACGTTTTCTGCCTGTATTTGAATACGTGATGTGCTTGAAGGAGGGTTTATTTGGTTTTATGAGTTGGCTTATATTTTAGGCTGGTTTCTTCAGGTCATTTGGATTTGTTACTTTTATTTATTGGTATGACTCATTCGCTTTGTTAAGTACGGTATGTCAGGTTTTTGATGAACCTTAGTATAGTTATTGGAGTTACTTGGGATATATGGTTTTATTTTATGGTTAAGAGTTGTTGTGAAGTGATATGGCAATGGAATTCGAAGGTTAAAGGGTGTTTTCATGAACTTGCACTAACAGTTCTCATGTGGTAGATCTTGGTATCTGAGAATTTCTTTTATCAAAGAGTGAAATACTAAAGTTAGCAAATGAAATTATAGAACTCATAAATGGGCAAGTATTTAAATGCAACATATAGAATACATTTTTGTTAACGCTGATCAACAGACATTACAGTACTAATTAAATTTATAATCTCACATTCTGTCACACAAATGAAAACTTTAATTTGATTTGACAATGATGTAAAGCCAAAAAATAGACGAGAATAAGGAGGTCAAATAGTACTTATTCCAATGTAAAAAATGTTTTAGCAATTTATTGTCTATTGTACATAATTGAAAATTAGAAGTTTGAGTGAGATTGAATATAAAAAAAAAATAACAGGAACAATTGAAGATTAAATCGTTATTTTAATTCATATTCGAGTAGCAGAAACAACACAAGTATAAGTTATTTATAGTTAGGTATTTTTAACATTTAGGATTGATAGCTACAATATAGTCCTACGAATATTTGGATATAAATAACGATTAAAAGCAATGAGGTTCAATATTATGATATCATAGTTGATTTTGGGATGAGATAACGACGCCCATCTGAGGGAACATCAACAAGTTTCGAGATGAATGATAAAGTACAAATTAACCTTTTGAGTTAAAAAAGGTGGCGTAGAGTCAGTTCAGGGAAACAGAAGTTGTTACAATGCTTTTGTATTTTTTATGGCTGTTGACGCCCTGTAAACGGTACTTTATTTGACATATTATATCTGACTATTGTAACTGAATGTATTGTTTATTTATTTAGCTGCATGATGTTCTTTCTCTCATCAAAAGAGCGGAAAGTAATGAACGCGAGATTAAGTTAAGGTAAATGGTTGTCACAAATGGGGAAGGAACAGCTTCCTTTCATGCAGGGATCGTTGCCATTCACGTCACTGTAAGAGATAACTAAATCCAATGAATCTCATGCTAGACATCTTTAACTCTTTATGTCCTGCCGGTCCTTACACGTAGCAGGGTAAAAACCTCCGCATTACGAATTTGTATGAGCAATAGTCCTAGTGGAATTTTAAAGTACCAATTTACAGTAACTTCTTAGCCTTTTAATACATGGCGCTTCAAGCTACAACTCCATTTATGCCTGCCATTGTGAATTTAAAATATAAAAATATAATATAATATAACATAAAAATAGAAGTTTTTAGAGATTAATTTACAGTACATTCTTTTGATTACAAAATTATATTAAATTCATTGCATTGTTTATAATAAAATTGTTTCTATTTTAATCAGCGATGTCATCTTACAAACATATGATATTTATTTTTTTCATTTTAGTCACCGTTGTATTGTTGCCAGATGTATCAATTTGTCCTATTTCTAAAAGTTCAGGAACATATATTGTATTTTATAGTTAATTCAACTCTATTTCTATTTAATAAATTGAGGAAGTAAGATTGAAAGCATGATCTATAGTCTTTTACATGAATATTATATATATTAGTAAATTCCAGTTTTTCGTTCATTTTAAAGATTCCTTTAAGTTATTTGAAAACAATTATTTAGTTACTCATGCAAAGCGTAATTTGTTATGTAAAATAAAAAACATTGGAAGTATTTTATCTGGCGTTTAAATTATGTAACAAAACAATGTCGAGAACAATGCAAACGAGGCCAAAGCTGGTTGCGATATTTGTGTTGTGTACGGAGAAAATGCTTTATCAGAAACGACAGCTCAATGGTGGTTTTCACGTTTCAAAAACAATCATTTCAATCTTAATGACGAAGAACTTTCTGCTTACCCCATTAAGTTGGATGAAGATCGATTGAATGACCTTCTTGATAAAAATCCTCGTCAATGAACTAGAGAATTGACTGTACAATTGGCGTGTGATCAGAAAACTGTAGTAAATCATATTCATTCGATGGGAAAAGTTCAAAATCTCGATGCATGAGTTCCGCACGCTTTAAGCGAAAGCAACAAACTTCAACGCTCCACGATTGACGCGGGTTTGCTTGGTCGTAACAAGGCCATTCGCGGATATAAGGACAGATTTCTTCACCGTATCATCACTGGCGACGAAAGGTAGTGTGGTTATGTCAACATGAACCATCGAAAACAATGCTTAGCCCCAATAAAAAAAACACTTCCGCGATTAAAGCAAAGATTTCTACCATATAAGGTTTCCTGGATTAGCATAGTGTACGTGCTCTTAATTAATGAAAAACTAAGGATTTGAGAGAGAAAGACTATTTTTTTTGGTTGAGGAATAAGTTCTTGCGTTTTTTTAATGTTGTATTGGTTTAAGTTTTGTTGATTGTTGACTTGATTTGTGCACATATTAAGAAACAATAATAAAAAATGAGTGAAGATTTGCAAAGGTTAGGCTACGTCTCTTAACAGCGTAGACTATTAGGGTTTTGCTTAGGGTAAGTCTTGAAGTTGTGTAATGAGGCATTGCGGTTTATTTAAAAGTTGAGTTAATTTAATTTTTGTTCTGTACCCTCAAAATGGAATGTCAAGTTGAAAGAAAGGCTCATTTTTGACACTTGTTTTTCATTTTCAATCGAATCGAGAACAATGCAAACGAGTTTAAAGCTGGTTGCGATATTTGTGCTGTGTACGGAGAAAATCCTTTATCAGAAAGGACAGCTCAATGGTGGTTTTTGCTCACCCCATTAAGTTGGATGAAGATCGATTGAACGACCTGCTTCATGAAAATCCTCGTCAATCGACTATAGAATTGACTGTACAATTGGCGTGTGATCAGAAAACTGTAGTAAATCACATTCATTCGATGGAAAAGTTAAAAAACTCGGTGCATGAGTTCCACATGGTTTGAGCGAAAGCAACAAACTTCAACGCTCCACGATTGCCGCGGATTTGCTTGGTCGTAACAAGGCTATTCATGGATATAAGGACAAATTTCTTCACCGTATCATCACTGGTGACGAAAAGTAGTGTGTTCATGTCAACATGAACCATCGACAACAATGCTTAGCCCCAATAAAAATAACTTCCGTGATTAAAGCAAGGATTTCAACTATATAAAGTTTCTTGGATTAGAGTAGTGTACGCGCTCTAAATTAATGAAAAACTAAGGATTTGAGAAATAAAGACTATTTCGTTTGGTTGAGAAATAAGTTCTTGCGTTTTTTTAATGTTGTATTATTAATCAAAAATGTAATGTTAATAAAAAATGAGAGAAAATTTGCAAAGATTAGGCTACGTCTCTTAACAACGTAGACTATTAGACTTTTTCTTATGCTAAGTCTTGAAGTTATGTAATAAGTTATTGCGGTTTATTTAAAAGTTGTGTTAATTTAATTTTTGTTGTGTAACCACAAAATGGAAGGTCAAGTTGAAAAAAGTCTCATTTTCGACACTTGTTGTTTTTTTTATTTTCAATCGAGTCAAAAACAATGCAAACTAGGCCAAAGCTGTTTGCGATATTTGTGCTGTGTACGGAAAAAATGCTAAATCAGAAACGACAGCTCAATGGTGGTTTTCACGTTTCAAAAACAGTCATTTCAATCTTACTGACGAAGAACTTTCTGCTCCCTTAATTAAGTTGGATGAAGATCGATTGAACGACCTTCTTCATGAAAATCCTCGTTAATCGACTAGAGAACTGGCTGTACAAATGGCGTTTGATCGGAAAACTGTAGTGAATCACCTTCATTCTTTGGGGAAAGTTGAAAAACTCGGTGCATGGGTTCTGCACTCTTTGAGCGAAAGCAACAAACTTCGACGCTCCACGATTGCCGCAGGTTTGCTTGCTCGTCACAAGGCTACTTGTGGATATAAGGACTGATCTTTTCACCACATCATCATTGGTGAAGAAAAGTGATGTGTTTATGTCAACATAAAACATCAAAAACCATGGCTTAGCCTTAATAAAAAAAAACACTTTGCCGATTAAAGCAAGGATTTCATCCCCTAGAGACGAGGCTGTGTGTGTGGTGGGATTGTGAAGGCATCTTTTTTATTATCTCCTTGAGAACATCGAGATTATCAATGCAAAACTCTACGTTCAGCAAATGTTTCGACTCGCCGAAGCTATTCGTGAAAAGCGACCTCATCGATATTATGGAGTCCTTCTGCAACACGACAATGCTCGCCTTCAAATTACTAATATGAAAAAACGCAATTCAAACGTTTAATTGGGAAATCCTGCAGCATCCTTCATATTCGCAAGACTTGGCTCTATCGGATTTCCATTTGTTCCGATCGCTTTTTAACAATTTGCCCGGCGTTTTGTTCGATACTAATATAGAATTAAGAATCCGGTTCGCCGAATTCTTCGAATCAAAATCAAGAGATTTTATTGCAGAGGCATCGAAAAACTACTTGAACGTTTGGAAAAAGTCGTAAATAACAACGCAGCATACATTATTGATTAAATTTCATATTATTATCAATTCAAAATGAAGTTTTTCTAGAATTGTTAATGGTAATGATTAAATTTGATAAAACCGCAAGAAATTATTCCTCAAACCAATACAAGTATGGACTAGTTTTAGAGCATCAAGTCCATTATTTAGAGGCATAAAGACTGGTAAAATATGACCTTTATACATTCCTTTTATGGAAAATGAGAACAAATAAAAAGAAAGTAAGGTAAACTAGACATAGTATCTCTCACGTATTCATTAACATAAATATTCTGCACGCAAGGTAAACGTGTCCAATGCAATCTTTCTTTCACATGTGTGCAGCCAACCAGATCGTATACTGGGACAAAACGAGATTTACATGTAATCGTACGTTGAATTACTGGTATAAGCGACAGGAAATTGAATCCAGACTAGTCTATTATACTCTATCAAACTCTAATCTGTCCCTAGGAAATTTTATATTTCATCTGTGTTTGGTCATTTATTGTTACAAATTAGATATCACCTAAATCCTAAATTCCTTTCTTTTTTAATATTTCTTCTAAATGAGTTTTTGTTCGTGTCCTTCTTTCTCTTGTTTGACAGCATTTCATATATTTGTTCCCTCATTTAGTAGATAGGGGGGTGTTATCGTAAGATTTGGCCAGTTTTGTAAAGTTTAAAATAGAGAGTGATTCTCTAGAACTTGTTTTTAGCAGTGAATATATAAGACGTTCTCTCTCAAAACTTTTGTTTCAATAGATTAGATTTCTCTTAATTTTTTTTTGGTTAAGATCCAGGCTAGAAACCACAAGTTCTCTTCAAACTTTCAATATAGATAAGTTACTGGGATATTTCCAATAGATTTTGTTGAATACGATTATTATATTAAATATATTTTTATTTTCTAAATGATTTAAAAAACTCCCCTTTTCTTTCAGTTTTTAAATGGATTTCAACGATTTATGTCTTTTTTAATAGTCCATTAACAACATTCTAGCTAAAGAATCAATTTTTATTATAATATTGAAACACATTATAATTGATACAGACGATTGCTAAGAGTCAATACATTTAATACTAGATTCATTTACAGAGAAACCTTAGAATCTGAAAATACCTATGTATTTACAAATGTACTGAATTAATAAATTCTATGGTCGTGATTTTAACCCTGCAAAAATCATTTATAAATCAAACAATTATATTGAGAGGAAAATGGCGGAATCCATCATAACCAACAAAGTTGATAACTTCCATTTATCTGAAGGGCAATACAAATTTAACAAATATATAAAAAATAAAGTCGCCAATCTTATTTATAAACTCCCGGACGCAATGCGTCTCGAGGATTAGCAACTCTCCAGATTGTTTCCGGCTCCTTTTCATTTGTTTAGCTTGTCATTCACGCCGGATTCACTCATGGTATTTTCCATATTGTTTCCTGCTGCTTACTTATATATATATATATATATATATATATATATATATATATATATATATATATATATATATATATATATATGTATATATATATATATATATAAATATAAATATATATATATATATATATATATAAATATATATATATATATATATTTAAATGATCTTGACAAAAACATTAGTCTAAAAAATTTCCGAATTTATAGTGAACGCACACGAAAATTGGTAGTACGGTAAACAATCATAGTGACTGTTAAAGCTTGAACAAAGAATCAGAGTACAAAACTCGCCGAAAACACTGCTCATCAGCAAAAATGGTACATATATGAGATTATGTTCACACAACTAGTTTCATATTGATGAATTTGAATCTGATATTTGTTTTGTTCTATCAGACTAGGTTTTCTAAAAAAATATCAATTGGTAAAAATATTCAATATTCAGTTACTTGTATCGTGCAACAGATATTTTATCTAAATCATATCAGCTTTTCTCTTATGTGATTGTGCTTTCATGACTAATTTCACATTGTTGAGTATGATTTAAATATTTTTTTCTACTCTCAGATCTACTTTCTTAATCAATCAGAAAAATATTAATTATGGTGAGATTAATTGTCTCACGCAAGAGAACGATATTAAACACGTCACAGATAAGATCATGAGAAATTGTATCAGAAAGCATAAGTTCAAATCCTTTATAATACATAGACAAAAAATGAATTTCTAAAAGTGCTTCTTAACTTTGCTCCTTTTTTTGTACAGCTCACTCTCTTCTCCTTCCAGCGTCCAACAAGTGTCGGCCATTATGTTATCCCTGAATTGTTCATGATATATGCTCTTCGTTATTGCAATGTTTTGATGAAATATTTCACCGTGTTCATCACTATTGTCTCCAAGCTTATATGGAAGAAAATCAATAGGCGATTGAAAAAATGCAATTTCAAGGACATCGTTTCTCCTAATGCATGATAATTCTGTAGCATGGTTGTAACGATTTCTTTTTAGTTGTTAGCCCGACAGTTTCCAAGAAAATGCTTTAACACATTGAGAAAAGATTCCCATGGGTTTTCTCCAGTCGGTTAAAGGTTTGGTTAATTAGCGATCATGAACTAGTATTTGAATCTGTGGTCCATTCAAGACACCTACTTCCAACATGTTTCAAAAACCGCACCACCTAGTTTCTGACATAAGTTTTGAAACCCAGCACCAGATTGATTCATAGTCTTGATGAAATTTTCAGCCAAAAGGAGCTTTAGATGAGGTGGAGGCAAAAATATGTTTCCTGACTCTACAAGAGGATTGAGACTTCCCGGAGCATATCATGGCTATGTTGACCTTTCCTTTCTCACATAATGTTCTGCTTTAGCTCTGCGGTCCTACAAACACAAAAGCATATTGGCTTTGTATAGCCACTCTGAAGGCTTAGTAGTAACCGAATGACTTTAAGATCTCCATATAACTCCCACTCGTGTTTCTCGTACTCTATAGTTGCTAATGAAATCTTCCTTGTTTCATAGCTCTTAGCTATCTTTGCTGCAAGTGTTATTGGAACATTTGGAAAACGATTGCTATTGTAAAAAGAACAGCTTTATGAGCGTCTTTTCCAGAGTCTATAAACAGCCTCCAATCGTCTAACCTATATGTTTCAGACTTGCAAAATTGTTGGATGAGAGATACCGCGTTCTCACAGTAACGAAGGTTTTTTGCCATCTTGAAAATGCAGAAATTTTTCTATGTCAGTACTGAGCTGTAGTGATACGCATTCTAAATTCCAGCAAGACACGCTGCTTTAGCCTGGATCCGAGAACTTCGGCCTTTCTTTGGACAAGTCTAGGTCCCTGATGAGATTATGAAGCGCCCCTTGAGTAAAGAGTTTAGGCCTGGTATTTTTAGTCATCCTGGTAGTCGTATTCATTTGAGGTAGATTAGGATCGGAATCACTCTTCAATTCTTATTCAGTCGGTGGACTTGGAACTGACAGTTCAGAGCTGTGCCGAACTGGTCGGATGGCAGAAGCAATATTAGGGTGCTGTCCCTTGCCTCGTGTTTTAATAGTTATTCCTTTGATGTTTGTGAGACAGAAGTAGCAGTCACTGCTGTGGTATTTTTGTTCACGCCATATCATCTATACAGCAAACTGCATTCCTGAGCTTCGCTAACCACACATTCACTCGCTCAAGTGGTTAACACAAGACTAACAAGATATACTAGCTGCCCTTTTCTGGCTTTGGTAACCAAAAGGACCCCTAGGAGTAATTTTTTGGTTCAGTCAAACAGATTTTGTGATTGGTTTCGTGAAACTACCAGAAGTCAAGGCACCACATATGTAACAAAAACGATCAGCGTTGTTCAGGCACTTGCCACTTTTCATGTTTTGTTAAGTTCAGAGTAAGTAAAAATTAGGCAATTGTAAATAAGCACTATCACGATTGAGCAATCTGATACAAACAAAAAATCACATATTTTGAAAAAAATTATTGCATATAAATTTGTGTATGAATAATATGGAGCACCAAATATATAGATATGCTTGTTCTGGAAAACTGAGCCCGAGACAACTAAAAGAATGTCATAATTAAATTCAGCAAATACAATTAGCCTAGAATCAGACTATTTTGATCCAGAACCATGAAAAATAGTTTTTTTGTTAACCAGTGAAATAGATGGCCGATGCAATTCAAATGTGTAAGATATTATGCATACGTTATGATTATCTAAGAAGAAATTCGAATATAGTTGTTAAAATTTATAAGATGAAAAAAGATCTAGTTCATTAATCAGAATGATCTTAAAGAAATTAAACACTGCACTGTAACGGCATTAAATGAAAGTTTTGCTTAATAAAACATTTTAGAATTTCGCATTTATAAGAAAGGATAATATTCTCCCTTTTTTAAAGCGCGTTAAAGAACTTATTTAGTGTTTGTGGTTTAATTCTGATCTCCTGATTTGCAAAACGAGAGTGTAATATTATATCGCATTTAGCGTTAAACAAACAAAACTAATTAATACCTGAACTTTAAAATTAATCGGAGTAAGAATGGATAAGGTATCTATTTACATACATTGAAAAATCAATCTCGATATTTGAGCTTGATTACCATGCAGCAACTAGAACCGACGGTTTTAATCTACATAGTAAACTAAAGAATTAACACTGCGATAAGACTAAATTTCTTTCTTTAGAAAAAAAGGAAAGTTGGAAAATTTTGCACTAAAATATCCTGGGAATCTCAGTTAATATTTTAAGAATAAAATATAAGAATATTGATTTAAAATATGATTTTGTAGAAATAAATGTTGTAAACTTAATTTCTAATTAATTTTGTCTCCTACGAAATTTATCATAAACTTTTGAATTCAATACTTATCTTCAAAGTTGAGATTTTCAAGAGTACGCTCAATTATCTGTTATCTCTAGATTAGTAGCCGTATCCATTTTATTATGTTATTTTTCAGGTTGTGTAATCAAGAGGAGTACATATGGAACAAAAGAATAAGATCTTCGAATTAATAAGAGAAGAATAGATCAATGGGCAAAGATTACCTTCTTCCGAAAAGAACATGAGAGTGAACGCAATTCTTCTCCATGAAAGAGGAAAAAAGGATGCAAGTCTCTTCTCGCACCTAATATTCCCTATAGTTTTTTTTGAGCGATTTAAAAGCTAGAGGCACTTGAAGTGAACGATATCTTATTGCCTTTCCCATTTTACTTGTGCAAAACGATACGGTTTTTTCTCTTTATTGGCTGCATTAGTACTAATCCTTGGCCAATGGACCCAGAAAACATCCTCGCTGCATTTAAAAGCATACTTTCTCCATTGCCCGGTAAGATTTAACTAGTGTTTCTCTTAAATTCACTGAACTCAAAGACCATATAATTATTTAATTCGGGCTTTCAAAAACTTAAACATGGTAATAAAATTAATTATAACTTCATATTTGATTATTCTTTCGAGAGGGCATAAGGTGAAGTGAATGAATTCATTGTAATGTTTAGCAAATTAACTCTCCTTGTCACCTCATATCATAGTATGTAATTCCAATTTTATGTGTTACCCACAAACTTCGCATATTTAATTAATATTGTTAAATTAAATATTCCGGTTAGCAGATAAAAAAGTCCATTCCTTTGAAAAGAGCCAGAAATGGTTGTGGGAGAATTTATACTACTTCACTCGCTCCACTTTCTTGCCTCCATGAACACGCGATTTTAATACAGAGGAACACTATGATTGGGCCACGGGTGTCAAAGACACTACTTCCTCTGCTTGCCCCTTAATGCCGAGCTGTGTCAAGATCAAGAAAATGTTTGAATATCTTGCCAGCGAGACAGTGACGAATGATTTCGCTATATTTTGTAGCCATCTTGAGGACGTGTTTGAAGCTGAGGGCGACCACATTTCTCCCAGACATAATCTAGTTGATATTTTTTGAATTCCTAAAATACATTTAATTTTTGTAATAGGGCAAGTTGTTTTTTAATTAAACTGTCAAATTTAGCCCAAACAACCTGCAAGATGACCTAATATTCAAATTTATTCAATATAATTTTAATCTTTATTTTATAATACAAATATATTTCTTAAAAATTTGGTGTTTAATTGCTAGTTCCTTTGACTTCAAATATCTAATTTAGATGAATGTGAGCTTATATCGTGTGACCAATAATTATTCTAGAGATATTTACTTACCTCCCAAGACGAGGTTAACGATTGATCAATATGAATTCCAAAATAATGTATAAATTTATTTGATTGCGTTCAGATGGAATAAATTCTATTTTGATTTAAAGAACGATTTTTATTTATTGTGGAAAAATCGTTGTATTTTTCTATTTCGAAGTGATATTTTATAATAACTCAAGAATACTTCATGTAATTGATTAGATAAAAAGGAATAACATTAAAATTATATTACGGGTGATGCCCCCCAAAACCGGCCCCAAATTTCCATAGGGCTCATTTCTTAATTTTCAGCAAGGATGGAATGAAACTTTGGTAATTACTAGTATATTGTGTTTAAAAACATCATATCAAAACATGAAAGTCTTTTGACTTGTCTTCTCTATTCTAGATCACGTGTTCAAGATAACCTCCATTTCATCCGGTGCATTTCTTGAAGCGCATCACAAAGTTTTCCATGACGTCCTTACAAACCAATCGACTAATGGCTTAAATCTCCTCCTTGATTGCTTCCTTAAGTTCCACAAAAGTTCTAGGTCTCCCTGCGTACATTTTGTCTTTAAGGTAGTCCTAGAGATAGAAATCTGGGGTGCTAGGGTCTGTGCTGCGAGGTGCCCACTCAAAATGAGTCTTGAAACTGATCAAACGGCCACCAAAGTTCTCTTTTAGCCAATCTTGTCACACGTTTGAAGTGTGAGAGCTGGCTTCATCTTACTAAAACCACACGTCCCACATATGAGGGCAAAACATGATCGGAAGCTCCCTTTTGAAGGCTTTGAGGACCTCAAGATTCCACTGATTGGTTGCTGTCACTGTCGCGACAGATTCCTCAAAAAAGAATGGCCCAATGATACCTCTGTCTTCAGGTGCAGTCCATACCGTGCACTTAGGCGATTGTAGCGGCTTGCTGGCTAGCTCATTTGGTATTAAGCTCCCCAGAACTCATTTTTTTTCGAGATTACCTTTCCTTCATGATGAAAATGAGATTTACCTGATGTCCAAAACGGGTTTCGGAATGTTGGGTTCTCCTGAATCTTCTTCAGTCTCTTAACAGCCAAATCTTTCTCCTCTCTTGGGTCTGTAAGAGTCTGCCTCGTCTGTATTCTGTATGGGTAGGCCTTTTATACATTTCTAGCGCTCTCCTGCAAGTCTCATGGGATATGCCGAGGAACTGACTTCGCTTGCGCCAGGGCGTTTTGGACTTTGCTGAACTGGTTCTCTCACGCTCTCGAACAGCTCAGCTGTACGCTTCCTGGGTCATCCTGAATGGCATCTACGTTTGTCACTGGCTGCATTGAGGTTCCCCATTATTACATAGAAATCGAATTGGTCCACTTAGTCCTGAATTCTTCTCCTGGAGGGCTCTTCTTCACATTCGAACTGATGCACGAAAGCGTCCTACAATTTCTTGAACGAGCCTGTCTTGTAGTAATGTTTGACGCTGTATATTCTTTAAAGGAATTCCCATGGAGATCTATTTGTACGAATATACATGCAATTTTGGTCATTATGATAATTCTAGCTGCTCGTACATTGGGATGACATCAAAAAACCCTGTCTCACTGGCTAACTGCGCACAAAGGTGAAACCATCAAACATCACACTGCAAAGCATCGTACAATCCCTACCCAGAATTGCTAACTATCAAAACAATAAACATTTTTTGGGAGAGTGATCAATGATGACTTTGAATATGGAAGCAAAAGCTACAAATAAATATCCAACTCCAGCCAGTAACCACTTTGCCCACCACACGCATTCTTAATATCAACCGCATTGCATCATATCTCGCCCTCCGTTTACCTTGCCTCCTTCACCGATCAAGTACCAATTACCAATTAATGTAAGTGTGTATGTATGTATTTAAAGGGGACAAAGGATGTTTGGATAGGCAAAAAGAAATATAAGGGATGAAAGTAGAAGGTAGTGTATAAGATTTTCCAAGGGATGCCAGGCACCTGGTGATCAAACCTATGACGGGAACTTCCCGTTAAGCAATGTACGAGAGAAATAAAAGAGGAACTGAAAATACTCATTTATGAATAGCAAGATGTTATAGTCGATCTATACAGCTGATATCCTAGAACCAAGTAACCGCTCTAGCCTCAAAAACCAGTTCGCCGACGATATAAGACAACTTATCGTTTATGAACATCGCAATGCGCCAATACAAGCTCGAATGACTGGCAAAGAAATAAGGAACATTAATGAATACGAAGTTAAATGGAAAGTTCGAACTAAAAGCGAGTGTAATTAGGAAGAAGAAAAATTTCAGCTTTGAGAGGCAAGGATACAAGTTATCCGTAATCAAACGAGTACAGTGTGGTCTTAAAGTCAGGATGACGTCATGCTGAAGCAAATCTTACCAAACACCGGGTTTTGAAAAAGTTCTGTTACTCTCGTTTGTTTGTTTTTTCGAGATACTCGTATTTAAGTGATAATATGGTGCGTCAAACAAACGTAAAGATCTACTTTTCCAACGGGTGTAATTAAAACAAATTTTTGATTGTGAACAGTTATGTCTAGATGGAAGTGAAGAGAATCCAGATATCTGTTCTTTTGCGCCTAGGGCCACAACAATTTTGACATCGCCAAGACTATAAGGTGAGACGAATGACCGTCTCCAAAACTCACGGAAAGCCTTAAGAACGAGAGGATCTCAAAGATCCACCTTGTTCAGGAAAACCTCAAGTGTTCAACCGTTTGGCTGTGAGAAAGGCATTAGGAAGTCCACAGTATGTCAAATTGACTGCGCTCGTGAAAAAGAAGAAAATCTATGTGATCACGATAATCAGAACTGTCAAGGTATAAGGGTAGCAAGAACGTAGCTACGTGTAAAAGCCTTTTCAACGACTTGAATAGTTTTGGCAATCGAATTCTCCTTTTATTCGGATGAAAAGATACTTCAAGGACAATCCAGTCATCGTCAAGCAGAACGACTGCGTATTACGTTCTACCTAAACGTCTGTGCCGTCAGCTAATTCTCCACGACTAAGATCCAGACATCCTTCTTGCTGCTTGCCGTCATCACTTTGAATAGCAAGAAGATGCCACGGGTATGGTTCGTGGCCAAGTAGATAGACAATTAGCCATAAAATCCTTCCCTTGCTGAGAAGGATCACGAAGAAGGCAGACTACGACTTTTAGCAGTAGGGTGACCGTGTCCACCCGGCCAAGACTGGGCAATTGTTCTTGGAGTCGAGCATGAACCTCTGATCCAAGGAATTTTGGCCACCTCAGTCGCCCGACATTATACCTCATGACTATAGCGTGTGGGCGCATGTGGAGAGCAACGTAGACGAGCTGAATTCCTACGTCAACCGCGTGTGAGCAAGCATGAGGAAATACTTCGTCCGCAAGTTGTGCCCGGCCTTCAACCTGCGCCTAGAGAGTGTACTTACCGCCGAGAGCAGCCACATTGATTAATATTCTGATCTAGGCATATATTTTGCAATACCTGTTGGGTAATAATGTGATGAGGTTTATTTCTAAGTAGATTTTTCTAAAAAGTCTCCAGATGGATTCTGAATTATTTAATATAGACTTATCAAAATTACTTCTTTTTTCTTGCAGGGAGCTTTATATAAATCTTGCTTATCTAAATTCTCTTCATCAGAAAATACATGCATTATGAAGAGTACAAAAGAAAGTGGCTTCCATTTGGGAAAATAATATTCAAAAGGAAAAGTCAGCCAAACATCAGTTTACAGAAAACCAGTTATCAGTAACATGTAAACGATACTTTTCTCTTTTCTCAGTTAAATGTAAATTTCTCTACGATCTTTATACACCAGGAGTAGGACATTTGTTTAACCCATACATTCAATCTGACTTTAACTTGCTGCAACAAAAGTCCGAAAATAATGAATACCCATTTAAATTACATTTTATAATCCTTTTATAATTCTATATCTAAAGGTACTTCGAAGAAAATTGCCACAGAATAAAATTAATAAATTTTATGCTATTCTTGGCCTCAAATTTGTAATAATAATTAATTTATCCTACAGTCATTTACAAATTCCGATTTAATGCCGCATTAAGTGGCGGATAGGAGGAATTGGAAATTGATTCACTTATCGCCGGAAATGTTTTCCAAATATATCGGGGTCCAAATTACTCGGATATTGAAACTTGAGTAAAAGTACACCCCATTCTAGATTTATATATATATATATTTATATTTAACATAGTTAAGCTAACTTTATAGAATTTAACAAATTATTCATCAATAGTATGGATATAATGTACATTTAGCTATTTTTTTCTAATTACTTATTATTTTAGCAACTGCCATGTAATTAGTAAAATGGTATGTTTCCCAAAATCAGCATTTAGCAAATATTTTTTGTTACATCATATATTCATAAAAATCAAGTATTCTATATCGTTCTAAGTAAGATGAGTAAAATTACAGAATTCCATAGCCAAGTTTTATAACAATTAGAAATTCCCCTCCCCAAAATAAAGTGCTCAGAATATGCTGTGCAAACTATTATAAAACGCTATTAATACACCAGGGGCCTTTTATTAAAGAGGAAATGACTTAGTAAACCTCTTAAAACACCTTGATAGAAAAGAGAGATCAATCATTATAGCTCAACTACATAATCGCAGTAAAACATTTCCTGTATGTGGTATGTAGTTCAATTGAACTTAATGGTTAAAATAATAAAGTATTACAGTTAGTAAGAGACAGGAATCAAGGGCGAAATGATGCAAGGTAAGAAAGAAGTGATGTATATTTGAGGGCACACGAATAAACCGTCTTCAATCGGCCAAATATTTGGATAGATGAAAGTAATTATCAGGTATGTATGAAAGAATATTGTATTTTTAGTTTCATGAGATTTATGCAACTCCATTTAAAAGGGGAAAGGGAGAAATGTATCGATAAATGTGTGAAAAGGCCTTTGCTTTGCGACCGTATGCGTGAACAATGTCAAAAACGGTATTGTCGCCTTTTCACCGACTTGAAGATTCATGGCAAACAAATTCTCATTCATTCAGATGGAATATTCACGGCCAATCCGGTCATCAACAAGCAAAGCTGCTGCGTTGTGAGGTTCGTCTATGACGGCTCCGAGGCCGGCTACGTGTCTAGGACCAAGCACCCAACGTCGGGGATAATGTTTGGCATCGTAGATTCGAATGGCGAGAAGATGCCGCCAGTGTCACTAGTGCCAGTGAGAGCCTCACTGTGGCTGAGTCCCGGGACATCAAACCCACGAAAGTCTGGCCTTAGATGAGAAAGGTCGCGGAAAGGAGGACTACGTCTTTCAGCTGGACACTGCTCCGGGCCACACAACCAAGACCGTGCAAGAGTAGTTAATGTCAAACATGAGTGTCTAGTCGAAGAAACTTCTGCCGCCGCAATCGCCCGACCTCAATCCCCTCGAATATTGCGCGCGGGTGCATGTGGAGTACAAGGCTTACAAGTTCTGCCACAGCTAGGTCGACGAGCTTAAGTCTTTTCTCAACCGTATCTCAGCTCTCATATCATAATTATTTCCTATATTAATTTCATTACATCCATAATTGGATCGAATAGGTTTATGAATACGACTTTGAAATATAATTATGTAGGAATACAGTAATAAAATGACACCGTACCTGATGAATATGATTGGAGTTGAGAATAAAGTGGAATGAACAAGCTCAAATAGCTCTATAAAACTTTTCTTAAAATCCTACCAATTGCTCATTAAATAATCAAGAATTTAATGTCTATTGATAAAAATTTACTATAACATTATTATTTAAGAAAATTCTAATCGTTTAATATAAATATTATCTCGTAGATAATTGTATAATCCAATTTAGGAAACTTTTTTGCTCATGTCTCAATGATAAATATTCGTTTAATTAAAAATATATTGGGGCATTATCCGCTAAAGAATTTAAATCATATAATTATTTTCAATAAATAAGTAATGAGGGATCGTGATTGATTTCAAATAAATAACGATTTTTTTTCCATTTCAAATTATATCAGGCCCTCTTGGGGAAATTAAAAATCTTTGTTGATTACTCTTGTAGTATTACCAGGTGTACGCGGTTATACGAACAAGGGCCGACTGGCCGACCGAAATTAAGGCTCACATGGGGATGGCTTTAAGAGTGCTTTAAATACACAGTTGCTAGGCCAAGGAATATTCAAACACGACTACAAAAATATACTTTAATAGGACTAAAAATTACATATACATATATGGCAAGTAAAATAGCAATGCAATTAAATATTGACGGTTCACTGCTAAGATGATTAATACTATAACTTAAGTTTGAACTGAGGGATAATTAATTAAGTAATGATTTTACAATTATGTAAGTTCTAGAGCAAAGAGGATATTTGAGGTTTGACGCGGTAAAGAGTGGGATGAGCGTGACGTAGAAGGGGTTAATCCCCTTTTACCTCGATGTGCAGCGAGTAGAACCAGGTAGGTAAGTTCAACCTTGAACTTGTGGGCGTCTCATGAAACACTTAATCCAACTTCGGAAAACAGAATTTAGGGTCTTCTTATCCCTAAGAGGCAAACGGAAGGTGCTTTGGGGATGTCTTTTCTGATCCTCAAAATTCCAAGACAGGGTGAGAAAGGTTGAAGCGCGCCTAACTATCTCCACGAACAACACTGAGTGACCACTAGCTCTTCCGTTGCTCTTCGACAATTACTCGATTCTTCTCTGGACGAGAATGTAGTCGATTCCCTTTCGATTAACAAAAACGTTACGGCTAACGTATCGTACGGCAGCTTCAGACACAATCTGCAGGTCAACTCCTAAGTGTCGAATATATACTCCAAAATTATCTAAACGGGGAGAGAGATTCATCGCCAACAGACTTGCCTAATTGCCTTAGGCCGCAATAAGGACTCACAGCGAGAAATCGCGATACCCCTTTAATGGTCTTTCCATTGTGCTTATTTTCGTAGTATATAGGGAAGACGAATTTAGAGGGGTTAACGGCCAACCGAGCAAGTCAGGGGGGGGGGGCTCCTCTCTCTCCTTAATTTTCCACACTCCTCCCTTTTCCGGAAGAAATTTTTTTTCCCACTCAGGTGCGAAAAAAATGTCTCGAACTAATTTTTCTTGAGGGGGAGATGCTATAAAAATTGAATTAATGCAACGAGATACAAACAAAATTCTTACATGAGTTGTGTTAGCAAATCATAATTACTTCAGACTATAAGCACAAGTACAATAAAAAAAAATGAATTGAGCCATACAACACATTGGCTATCTTAATAAAAAAATAACCATTAATAAAGACACTACAATAGAAAATAATTATACAACATTTCAAATAATTAACCAATATATAAAAAAAATATCAAACATATTTACAAGGATATACGCTAATGGTATCTTAAATTTAGTGTAATAGTGTCTTCTAGAGGATTTATACTTAAACTATCCGCTAAACAATTTTGAGTACCCTTGATATACACAATACGGAATTGATATTCCATTAGCAACAGACTCCATCGCATTAGTCGTCCATTTTGCCTCTTGAATTTACGAAGGTACGGCAATGGCTTATGGTCACTCTCAATTACGAATTCGGTTGCTATAAGGTAAATTCAAAATGTCGAATTGACCATACTATAGCTATACCTCGAGTTCAATGGTGGGGTAAGCCTTCTCGCGGACAGATAGCTTGCTTCTCGCATACGCAAGGGGAAATCCACTTCCATCGTTTTCATACTGCATGAGGGCACCACCTATATCATCACGAGAGGCCTCAGTACGAATGACAAACTTTTTATTCAAATTCAGGAGTCTTAAAATAGGAGCAGAGATCAGTTTCTCCTTAAGCTGGTTAAAGCTAGACACCGCGAAGGGAGTCCAAATGTCGTGAACGATCGCAAATCTCTTATGCTGAGGACTTAATGGGAGCAGCAGCTTGTCGGAGACTACTATGCATGTGCAACCCGTGTCTCTTACAAGTGATGACATTCGGCACCCATTTATCGTGCCGTTCTCAAACTTGAGCGGACCGGGGGAGCTCTTATTGAAGCGGAAATTTACCTGTTTTTCTGAATGAAAGGAAGCAGGTTTCGACTTCAATAATGAGGCAGAAGAGTTAGGGGGAAGAGAAGCGGTTACCTGGTGAACCCGCTAATTTGGGATGATCCTTAGCTACGAGTTCTGGGTGCAGTTATAACTCTGGTGACCATGGGTGCCACACTTAAAGCATACGATGGGTTTACACGGGTAGAGAGACGGCGGAGAAGGGAATGTTGGAGGCTTTACGTTTTTTGTTCACGCTGAGAATGAAGCTTGGGCCTATTGGGCACCTGAATCTTCATGAAGTTACCATTATTCTTAGCATAGAACTTTTTAAGCCTAAACTTATTTTTAGCGGAGTGAGGGAGACTCTTATTGATCTCTTCGGAATATAAGGGGTGGATGAAAGCGTGAAGGTTGGCTTCTTCTACACACTCTTTAAATGAAGAAATTCTTCTGACTGTTACGAAGGCCTTCAATTCTCAGGAAAGGGTAGCCATGAGTTGATCCCTTAAACTAAAGTCGACTAATGACTCATAGTGGTTAGGCACTTGTGAGGAGTCCATCCAAAACTGTAAAATACGGCAAATGGTGAACCCAAATTGCTTAAACGTTTGTCCCGGCTGTATCCTATCCGAGCGGAATCTAATCTGATAAAACTCCGGATTCATATTAATAGCTGGGAGGAGCTCTACTTTTAGGGTTGAATAATCCAGGGTTGCTTCTGAGGGCAGAGGAATGGAGATTTCACGCAAACGAGAGTTTAAAAGGAAGGGTAGAAGGGCAACTCCATCTGACTCTAAATCCCAATTGTTGACTTCGAAAACTTTCAAAGTGGGTCAGATAAGAACAAAAATCTTCTCGGTTTTTATACGCGGGGAGTTTTAACGAGGATGGTTGTGGCCTATGCTTACATGATCCCACAGAATTCATCTCGATATGATCACGGTTGATTCTCTCTCGTGCTGTGGTATTTGTTCTTTCTCTCTCTCTTTCTTCTGCTTCTCTCTGTCTTTTTCTTCTTTTCTATGTCTTTCTTCAGCTTCTCTCTGCCGTTCTTCTGCTTCTCTCTGTGCTTGTTCTTTCCTATCTGTCCATTCATTTCGTTCTTCCTCTTTAACCTAACCGATTAAATCCTTTTCTGATAGTCCAAGGATCTGTCCCTGCTTAGGAAAGCGATCGAACGAAGACATCCTGAATATGCTGCGTTCGATTTTCGGCACACAAGAAAGCTTACGAGAACAAGTGAGGCCCTTCCTAACAAATCTAATCTACTTGTAATTAACAATTAACCCCCAAAACTCAATAAAGGTTCCAATTAATTATGCACACCATAAAAAGAAAATAACTAACGAGTGAACCTAACTCAGGACTGAGTCTTCTGGTAAATTTACGACAGCAAAATCAAAATTTGGCAGCTATACTTTCCGTTTAATTAGTGGTATCTTGAATCACGTAAATACGCTCAACTAAAAAAATATATATAATTGCCTATTAACAAAAAAATTGTCGTATTATTTTTGCCTTAATATTCTTGACACTTGCAACTGTATAGAGTGGAAATAATGATCTTTGAAGAAATAGCAAAATATCAGGTAGGGTCAATGGCTATAAGAGTGCTTTAAATACACAGTTGTTAGGCCAAGGAATATTCAAACACGACAACAAAAATATACTTTGATAGGACTAAAGATTACATATACATACATATAGGAAAAGTTAAATTGCAATGCAATTAATTACACTGGTCTGCGTTGTTTTCAAGGTCAAATATATAATATCTGATTTAGTTCCATTTTTTGGACTGAATCTGAAAATCATGCTCATTTTACCCAATCAGGTCAGGTTTTGAAATATGAGCACATACCAAATATTTGCAAATATTTGTTGTGAATGAAACACATAATAGCAAATATATCGGACCGATTTACTCACAGAAGGTTTACAGAATATTTTTAATAGATAGCATGAATATTACAAGGCACAAAATTTGCTACTCAGCTAGAAAGTTTACATCCCATTGGCCTTGATAGCGTTCCTTCACGACACGGATGTCTTGGCGAAAGCGCTTACCCTGTTCTTCACTAAAATCTCCTTAATTTTGGGGAAAATAGTCCAGATGGGACCGAAGAAAGAGCATTTTCACTGACATACGCACACCACGTTTGCGGAAATTCTTCATTAAGTCATCAAGCATCTTCTGGTACTGAGGAATTTTGTGGTTACTAAGGAAGTTTGCAATGACTAACTTAAGGGACAGCCAGGTGTAGAGTTCAGTAGGATTTAATGAATCATCAAAACTAGAGTCTTTTATGAGTTCTCTTATCTGAGGACCATCAAATATACCTGCATTAAGCTTCTCCATACTAATTCATTTGAACTTGTGGTGAAGAAAAGCAAATCCTCCACCCTCCCTGTCCAGTGCTTTTACAAAGTTCTTCATTAGGCCGAGTTTGATGTGTAGGGTTGGAAGTAACACCTTTCTCGGTTCAACCAGAGGGTGAGACAGAACATTGTGTGACCCGGGTTCTAATCCTAGTCTTGATTGCCACTCTTGTCTGACATAATGCTGGTCGTCAGCCTGACTATCCTACAGGCACAAAAAACATGGATACTTTGTTTACTCAACTAAAAGTCCTAGTACGAGTTCAAAAACTTTGAGATCTTCACAAATCAACCATTTTCGTTCATGATATTTGAGAGCATACAACAGACGTACCGTGCTGTTGTGGGATTCTTTCATTTCAGCCGAATGTCCAACAGGAATTGATGAAACCTTATTTCCGTTATTCAGAAGAACTGCCTTGAGATTTCTGTTAGGCGAGTCAATAAAAAGTCTCCATTCCATGGCAACATACTTCATACACATTAATTTCATCACTTCAGCAATATTGTTAGAGTAGATCAGTGAGGACGCTTCATCGAACATAAAGGATTTTCTGAATTCGCTCTCGCGTTCCTAATAACTTACGAACGTTGTTCCTGGGGCAAGTAGATGTTTCTCTAGAAGACGAGAACCCAGCAGCTGGAAAGACTCCTTAGATAGGTTCAGGTCTCATGTAAGTTCTTTGAGTTCGGCTTGGGTCGATGGCGCCGATCAGTCGTCCTCTTCTGGCTCGTATGCACTACACTGACTTGTATCAGTCATGTCAGTAAATTCGGAATCAGAACTAGATTCCCTGATGACATCCGGCCAGGAACAGAAACATCTGGTCCCTGAGGATTAGCTTTATGGCAAAAGGAACATCAGGGTATTGAACATGGTGCTTTTTCTTGCGATTGATGCCTTTTAAATTTGTCATGCAGAAGTATCTTTCCTCCACACCATTGGGACACCAAATGGCATACTCTTTCTTTTCCTATTCTTCCAATCTCGTAACTTCTCCACACATGTTTTGCAGCAGATATGGGGAGCAAATACCTTATCCTGGTCCCCTAGTTTGACTCCAAAATAACCGTACTACGCCTTCTTCACAAAATCCGTGATTTTCGCTAGGATTGTTCTTACACTTCCAAACCATCGTATAGCACAACTAGACCTGAAAAGAGAAAGAATAACTAGTTATTTAAGGAAACCCATGACCAGCTCTGGAAAAAACAAAGCCCATATACGCTTGCATGATAGTGCCAGACCTGACCAAAGAAAATAAATGATATTTTTTAATTCAGAAAAGAGGAGCCTAAATCAGTTATAAAACCCTTGACCTTTAAAAAAAGCTTTGAAACGTAGGCCAGTGTTATTGACGGTACACTGCTAAGATGATTAACACTATCACTTAAGTTTGAACCAAGGGATAATTAATTAAGTAATGATTTTACAATTATGAAAGTTCTAGAGCAAAGAGAATTCTTCAGGTTCGACGCGGTAAAGGGTGAGAGGAGCGTGACTAAGCGCGGGTTAAATCCCATTAACCTTTATGTGCTGCAAATAGGACCAGGTAGTTAAGTTCGACATTGAACTTGTGGGCGTTTCACGAGACGCTCTATCCATCTTCGGGAAACTGAAGTTGGGGCCCTAAAAATCCTCAAGAGGCAAGCGAAGGGTGCTTCGGGGATGGTTTTTCCGATATTTAAAATCCTTCTCGACTAATGAAGACGTTACGGCTAACGTACTGGACGGCGGCTTCAGACACAATCTGCAGGTGAACTTCTAAGTGTCAAATATATACTCCGAAATTATCTGGACCGGGAGAGAGATTCATCGGCAACAGACTTCCTTAATTGCCTTAAGTCGCAATAAGAGCTAATAGCGAGAAGTCGCGATGCCCACTTAGTGGTCTTTCTATTGTGTTAATTTTAGCAGGATATAGTGCAGACGAATTTAGAGCGGTCAACGGCGAAATGGAGAAGTCAGGGTGGTGGTTGGAATTTCTTCTCTCTCTCCTTATTCTTCTGTAATTATATAAATGATGAAATACGAATGATTATTTAATCTTTAATGTCAATGATTGCCGATATAAAAATACACCTATATTGGAGAACATGCAAGTGTTTATACAACATACACCTTTAAGTTCAAAGCCCAGCGTTAATTTAATATTTGATACGTATCCATTGTTCAGTTTAATCACAGGCATCGATTGGAAAGCCTTACATACTTCTCTTAATTTAAGAGGAAACTGAAACATTTTTTCCTGATTTACTTAAGATCAACCAGGTTTAAAGTTTTGGGTGGGGGGAGGGGTTTGGACAGATGTCAAAAGATTTACTGTGACAATAGAAAACTTTTTTTTTTTATTCTTCCGTTCTATTTTTTAGGCTTTTCCTTTTATTTTCTAGTTCAAAACATAAAGTTGTACCATTATAAGCCAAGAATTTAGAGAAGATTTGTAATAAATCCTGCTTCAATATTATTATTCCTTTTCTGTTTAATGTTTTGATTATATAGATCCGGACAATAATGTTTTATATGACCAGCCTAACCCGTAGAAGGGAGAATATATGAAAAGTTAGCTTTCCTATATTTGCGTAAATGTGTAGTTTTAGGATCCAATTTCCTTATTATATAATTGTATAGAGAATATTTTCTAAAATGAAATTGCTAAGAGGTCAATATCTATGTTCTGTTAAAACTGTTAGTGAGCAATGAGCCAATTGACTCCAACTCAGTTGGCATACGGCATGCTCTTATGTTTGATCATATAATCAATTTTTAGAAACAAAAATATTGTGGTTTGGATGAAATTTTATATAATTTTCCGCCCAATTTGAGGCAGATTGGAGAAAATTTTGGATCAAAGGAATGTTTTGACATTGTTCTGATTTCCTTAATATTAATTGCGTCTCTTTGCCTGGCTAATTTATCAGATAAATTTGGTAGTTTTCTGTTTTATTTAGGTGGAATGAAATAGAAATCGCATCTGCTACAAATAATTAATTTTTCTAAATTAATTCATCCGTAAAAGCTTCATAAGGTAATATTAATTGGCAACAATGATTAATTCTTCTGTTCTAAAATGTAAAGAGGTGTGGAAATTTAATTCGGCAAAATTACATTAACTAAATGAACGTTACCCCTTTGGATAGAAAACTAACCAATTTGAACTCTTTCTCCCTTCAGAAGACCATAATTAATAAATTTTAAATGGTTTTCTATTAAGGGTTTATACATGTATATAATTGTCTTGCGATCGCCAGAGTAACACGGCACCCTCTGGGGTAGTTTTTGAGATTATGAGCCTTGGTTTGGGCTAAGCTTACTAGGTTTAACCATACAAAATGGACTTTCACCCCTCCACGCTCAAAATTACTTACAGCTTGAGTCGTAGTCGCTGTTCGCGTTCAAGACCTATATTATATTTGCGCTACTCACTTGCCCGGACATCATCACGAGTGAAACCGACTTAAGTATTATTCTCTGGCAGTACTTATTAATGGAAAAAGAACAAAACTATCAAATTAACTGGTAAAAAGAGATGGAGCATGGGGCTTACTAGAAAAATTTCGCAGGGGTAAGAATTATAGAAAGCTGATGGTGCCCTCCATCAGCTCACTGCTGCCTGTTTGCTTAAAGCTCATCCAACGGAGAAATTGTCCTTCATGGAAAGTGTTTCTAAGTGAAAGAACAGGATTTTTGCCTTCGACTTGGTCGAGGGCATGATTCTTTCCTTTCTTCTGGTGATATAGTCGTCAAATATTCTCACTAAATTACTGTTCATTTATCGATTTAGGAGCTTATATTGTAAGCCTTTGATCCAGAATTCATCAAAAGCTTTCTCTACGTCTCATAGCACCATGTTTATATAGCTTTTTTTGCTTTTAGTATGTTTTCTGTTATTATTCCTTGCTCCATGGTTGTCTCCTTGTTCTTCCAGAATCCAAATTGGAATTTTTTAGAAAGATAAGTTTCCTCTATATATTTTATTCATTTTCCTTTCATTACCTTTTTATATAATTTGACGATAAAATCCATTAAAGGTCCCATATAGGGGACGAAAAAATTTTTTTTCTCTCTAGGGACGTCATATAGGAGGGTCGGAGGGGTTAATTAATACTCGTGAGATAAAATTGTAAATTTGTTTGTTTATTAATAGGGAAAGGAAGCTATTATTAAATTCTAAATTCAAAATGAGTGTCACTAAACTTTTAAAATCAACCTATTCCCATAAGTATTATAGGATCATATTTTTGTAACAATTAAAAATTTCTTCACTTTTTCTCACCTAAAAATAACCTTGCCCGAGAGTTGGGCAGTGGTAATGTCTACCTATTCACTTGTCTGCGGTGTCTCAACGGAACATATATAGGCAGAATTCCTGTTTACTCCGTGAGAGGTTTGTTCTCACAAGGGAATTAGCCACCAAATTGGAAAAGATTCTAGTAAAACAGAGAATTCGGCTATGCGGTCCCATACCATTATATGTATGATTGCCATCTCTCTCGACGATTTTGAAATAAGTGATTCCCATAAAACGAAACTTCCCTCCGTATCCTAGAATCAATTCACATCTAAAAATAAGCGCCTTACCTTTAACTACGGTCCTACTTTACTTCACATTAAAATTCTTTAACGCACCAGAGATCAAATCTGTTCTCGTTAACCTCACTTTAGTTTCGGACCTCATTGACTGAAGCTAAGTCTTCTATTGTAAAATGTTCTTCTTCCTCCATTCTGACTACGTTTACCATATGAACTTTTATCCTCCTAAATATTACCTTTATTAGTCCTATGATAATATTTATTTGTATGTGTATGTTTATTGTGTCTTCTGTCATGTTTTTCCGTTTGATTGGGTTACTTGATTTATTCTTTATCTTATTTAATGTCATCGTTTTTTAACTGGCCTTAATTAATCTTTAATCATTTTTAATTTAATATCATGTCAATACCTGAAGATGAGCTAAACAGCTCGAAACGTTGTGAAATAAAGGAAAATGAAACTGATCTTCCTTATCCATACCTGCCTCGTGAAACTATATGAATAGATATATGTGGCTCAGAGGAAAAGACCAGCGCCTAGCACGCCTAAGATCGAATTTAAGAGTCCTAGTGAAGGCTCATTTTTCTACTATTCACCAGTGCGCTAATATGCCTCACTGAACTTACATACATATATGCAAATTTTTGGCTAAAATGTTAACTTACATAGAAATATTTATATGAGAAAATACCAAAAAATATGTAGACTGGATGATTATGCATAAGCATTTCCTCCTTACTTCTTTAAAAGTAACTACTAGAATAGTAGGAACATACATATTTGCCAATAACACCAGGAAAGAGAAAAAAATCCGAGTAAAATAAACAATCTTGACGTGAGGTAAAATAATATGAAATTTGAATACCATTCTTTTAAATCTTTTTGCTCCTGAGTCAACCAAGCATGTGTTTTATCAATTAAGAGAGAATGCTATATCAGAATTTTAAGCCCATGCAAATTTTCTTAACCTTTATGTACAGAAGAATTATATATTTTACCCGGTTTTAATTTGGTCATTTTTATTTCTTCTGCAATAGCTTATTCGTGGAATGAGGGTGTCGTAGAATGCCCCCCCTTTTTGTTTTAAAAGTGCTAAGTGTCTAATATATTGATATGTTAATATCTTAAAGAACAGAGCCGTTCCGAAACACGTAAGGATATAGAGAAACGCAATAATTCCGCAAATAAACATATATTTGACCTTTATCAATTGAATACATAACATTTAAACATTAACTACAGCAATACTCTAAATATTATTATAAACTAGAATTAATTAAATTAGTTTGACCCTCAAAAATTGGTTAATTTCTCTACGCATAACGATAATATGACATTTAGGCTTACCGACTCTACTGGAATTTAAAGGCCCCAGAAATGTTATTGACTCACGACGCGTGCCGTCTGGCCAGATATAGATGGGCAGGATCACAAGGTCGTTTTGGCAAGGGTAGCAGCTGGGGGGTCAACACGGTATTCTGGGGGATGGTTCTTCACAGAAGAGAACAATTACGGTGATTTATGCAACACCAAGGTAGTCGTGGTCTCTCTGGGGAAAGGGACTCGAACTTGGTTCTTAAACAAAGTTAACATGGAGTGCTGTGTGACCACCGAGTAACGAGCTCGAGGGGAAGCTTTTCTCCTTCGTTACTTAATTCCTCATGGACGAGGACTGAACTCGGGGAGGGTCTTCTTCAAGGGCGAGGATAACGGAGGGGGATTTCTCTGGCGAGAATAAATTGAACTTGAAGGTCAGTTTGGTAACCAGGAACTAGCTCGAGGATTAGCTTCTTCTTAGTTCCAGTCTTCTTCAAGGGCGAGTATAACGGAAGGGGGTTTCTCTGACGAGAATAATTTGAACTTGGTTCCTTTCTAAGTTAACTTAGGAGTTTGGTGTGGCCAGTGAGTAACGAGCTCGAGGGAGGGGCCTTTTCCTTCTTCTTTTCCTAATTCATCAAGGATGAGGAATACCCCTGGTGTTTAAGGTGCACCAGGATATGAGGAGTCTCTCTGAGGAGAGTAAGTTGAACTTAACAAAGTTAATTTAACGTTTGGTTTGATAACCAGGGACTAGCTCTAGCATGAGCTGCTTCTTAGATCCTTAAGGTAGGTAGCCCTGCCTGTCTTGCAGGGTACTTCTTGGTCTGGCGAGCCAAGTAATCTACCTCTCCCCTCTCGTTAGCACGGTTTTGATCACAGGACTTCGTCATCTAGAGACTCACGTATACTACTACGATTTTTCTTAGTGTTCCTCATTAATACCTTGTCACCCCACTGGGGAAGTGGTCAGGGGGGGAGAGGGTCTTGAGGATGGCGTCAGGAGAGTTCTTATGCCAAACGGTTTTTTCCACCAAGTCTTCCATCGGCTCCTCGTTAGCCTTTGAGCTTGGGAGAAACACGTCTCCTATTTCTTATTTGACGTGAAACTGGATCTCACTCTCCTGGGGGAGATCTTGCATTTTGACCTTTAGGTCTTTCATGGCACCGAGTAGAGCGACGCTTCAGTTAAGCGCTGGACCCGCCGAGGCCTTCGGCCGGATGTCTTTACGGTAACCGCCTTGTGAGTGCACCACGAGTGAACGGGGGGGCTGGGGGGTGGGGAAGTGACGATTCCCCTACATATGGTTTGGAATAAAAATTTAAAACTTATTAATAAATAATTTGCATATAGAGAGGTTATTTTAATTTTATGTGTTAAATATTAACTATTTTTTCAACCAATATATATATATATATATATATATATATATATATATATATGCACTGTGAGACAAGAAATGGTCGATTGGAAAAGTATCATATCTCTGTAGAGAAAGGTTTCTGATCGCATTCCACAAGTATGGTAAAGATTATTTGATTCACGAGTACTTTCAATTTCCTAGTTTTGGTTGCAAATGTGGAACAGAAAGAAATGACAAAGTAACTCTAATTAGTCATGAATGGGAAAATATTATTTAAAAGTAAGTTTAGTATCCTTTATTATTACAATTCTTGAGGAGTTGCAGTGGGAAGTTATTATAGACCCAAATGTTTAAACAAATCAATAACTGGGTGGTGATTCTGATTTAGCCCAAGAAACAGAATAAATTTGGTAAAAGATATATAGTGATCTATAAAAAGAAGAGTGATAAGAGAGGCGGAGGTCCTGTTTCGCAGAAATGTCCAACTAAATCCATAATCATTTAATGGTGTAAGGATGCTTACTCGTATATGGGTAAATGATTTACTATTCCAGCATTTTATAATTAAATATCTCTGTTTGTAGCCATAGAATCCTAGAATCCAAACTTGTCGAAATAAATTTCCATCAAGAATATTACGGCAAATGTTTATATTTTAAAACAAATTGATTTTCTAGATAATTGTGGAATTACTTTCTGCTTAATTCAAACACTTTGCTTCCGGTTGTTTTTATGCTCCCGAAGTAATAAAGAAAGTATGATCCATATCGATCAAAAAATCTTAAATTTGCAATATTTCTTTTATTACAAGGCATATCTTTTATGCCCTAAAAGTATAAGTCAGAGAACTTTTATATTCTCCAGTTAAATGCTGTTTAATTATTAATTCGCATTACTTTTGTGGATCCCAAATATGTCATAAGCACTAAAATGACATAGTTCGTGTTCGAACAATCCTTTTGAGCATCAACAAAACTCTTTCTGATGAGAGAGAGCTATAATTATTTTTACTGGCAAATTTCTAATTGAATTGAAACACAAAACATTGTGATGCAAAACTAGGTCTTTAATACCTACATATCACTTTGAAGACACATAGATTCAACTAAGTTACTCGAAATAAAAATTAATATAGTCTAATATATTGTACATATTTTACCGAGTTTAGGCAGGTAGATAATGAAGTGACAGCATGTCTTTCCAATGCCATAGGGTTAGTTGACTTAGATTTTCCACCTTACCCGTAAGATACAAAATGACTAAAAGATTTTATAGTAAGTAATATTAGGATACATATACGAGAATAGCTTAACTAATAAATAAAAACACAAACTATTTCTTAACTCTTGAAAAACCTCTTGAAAAAATGAGTACTTAACTATATTTTTTATTGAATAATGGATAATGTTGGAGATAGAATTACCCTTATACTCTCTTATGTTACACCTATGAAGAGTTGAGGTATTTTCAGGAATAGTTTCCAGGATTGGAGTAGTCTTCGGATTGAAATCCACAAGCTGCCTGTTGTTTCGACTTTGGGAATTCACCATTAATCCTTTAATCCAAGAAACTCTGGTTAACAGTATGTGGCCCAGAGACATTGTTTATATTCTTTGAATTTCAGTAAATCCGTTGCCCAGCCTTAAGCTTAAGATGAGATCTCGCAAATATCTGGGCAGTTGTATTATCAAAGATATTCTTTTTTCCTTCTCGATTCTGGTCATTGAAAAACTTTGGTTTGAGTGTCTCTCGAATTAAGGCAGAGGACTTGTAAACTCTTTACTCACTTATGAGGCAGAGGTACTGAACCTTTAAGATCCTACTTTCTACCGATAATTTCTTAAAAACCACTGCTCTATCTAATTTGTCCTTCTGACTGACCCAATCCCAGTTAAACTAAACCTTAGGCTCTGGATCTACCTTCTTAATCTTTGTTTATCTTATTATTTGTATCTAATGGGTGATTATACTTTCTCTATAAATGTCCGAGAATTTGGAATTATTTGTCTTTAGCATTGCAGATAAGAAATTTAGTAAAAATTTAGGTGTCCAAAATTATCCGAGCGCTTAGGTTTCTTGTAGAGAAAAAAAAACATTGTTTGATTAGCAATTAACGACAGTTCAATCTCAAAAACACAAGATCATTCTCATCCAGCTGTCTTCAAGGTAACAGGCCTAAAATTCAAACACGCCTCCATCTTGTCCGAGAGGTAATAGTAAAACTTCCTTAAAAAGATAGTCTTTCAATTGGAGCCATAGCAGAGTTTTTTATGCGGTCCAAGAGTGTAGTCAATAATATTATGTCAACCTATGACAAAAAGGTTTACATAAGACTGGCACATTAACCGTCAGGCCAAAACGATAGAATCATTAACAAAATTAAGAAGAAAGACCGTTTCAAGACGGCTGCATTGGGTTCTAGAGGGATTAGTGAGATTTTGGCAATCAATATCACAGGATGTTAATTTATTCCCCTCAATAAAATTAACATTATATCGAAAACAAAATGGTACTTGCCCTCAATGGACAACTTTATTCGAATAATACGATATCTATCTCATACCTTCTTATACGAATTAATTCATACCCTCCTATCTTGCCATTAACAGAGAAACAAAGAGGAGAAATGCATCATACCTAAAGATGTAGGTACCAAGAAGCTTTCAAGAAGAACTTAATAAGAAGATGTATAACAACTAACTAATTTTTCTAGGGATAACTTTAAATATTTTCAGATTGGCCATAGAGTAACGGAAGTAACGCACATATGTACGTATGATGTTTTCAAGGTGATTGGTTTCTCGGTCTATATCTTATAATCACATCATCTTGCGAGCATGTTAACATGCTTTTAAGTAAAAATGTCATGAGGGATGTTTTAAGATAGACACAAACATATTATATGGTTAAATTAATTATAGTTTAATATTGTTTGAAAAAAATTCTTCTCATTTAGCTAAAAATAAAAAAACAATTGATTCTACAAATAAATATAATTATATATCAGCATAAGTTTTAGGCCTTTTTTCGCAATCACTCTGCGCTGGTTGTCGAAAAAATATACATTGCCCTAGCTACTGTATACTATTTAAAGTTGTTTTAGCAAATATATTATTATAAAAATTTGACTGATCCAGGTAGACTGACTTTCTATTCTCTTAGGAATTAATTGTATGATGAATCATTCATCCCTAAAAAATATCAACCTCCATATTATAATTAAAGCCACACTAGGAACAATTTCCTTCCATCTAATTTTAAATAAATATCAACGAGGCGGTATCTCACAGAAATCTGGAGGGAGAAATATATATAGAAACTACATATTGAAGCAAGAGAAAGTGCAGATGTGTAGAGAATATAAAGCCACAGATCCTTCTACTGTTATCTCAAGATACGCCTGCCATTCCTCATGGGTCTTTTGGAACTCTCAGCAAAAAATTTTGCTCATTTACTGCAAACAAGGGCCAGCTTAAACAAATGAAGGGAGGAACCTAAATTGAAAATATTATTAAAATAAATAAAGTTTCGAAATTCTAAGAGAACTTAAAGATTTAAGTGGTTGTGGCAATTATCTACTGCAAAAAGTCTTTAAAGAAATGAAACTATAGATTATATATATGACTAAAACAGAGTGATATAAATCACTTACTGATGACAATGGCATAAGAGAGAATGAGCCAGAAAAATACGTAAAATTTAATCTCTTCAAATTAGGCTACTACGACCAGAGACTGAATTTACTTTATGCATCAACTGCATCAACTACAGCTCGTTACCGACATTGAGAGCTGTTTGCATTTTTAAAGATGGCAAACAACCTTTGTTACTATGAGGACGCATTATCTGTCATGCAAGTCTGAAATATACAGGTCAGATGATTGGAGGCTTCTTATAGACTCTGGAAAAGACTCTCTGAAAGCTTTTTTTTTACAAGATGGCAATTGGTTTCCATCTGTCCCAATCGCACATGCAGAAAAGATGGCTGAGATCTATGAAACAATGAAGATATTTTTAGACGCCATATAGTACGAGAAACACCATTGAGACATATGTGGGGATCTCAGAGTCGAGGAAAAGGTCACCTCCCCAGACAATACGTCTATATATACATATATGTATCTATTGGTTTGGAGGAAAAAGATCAAATCTACGAGAATATGTATATATACAGTTATATACACATATATCCTCTAATGTACGTACGCATATTTCGCTACGTAGAAGTCCGTTCACTTAGTAAAAGTAATCCGTTGATTACGAGGTATAAGAGTGCGATTTTAATACAGAGGCCGATAGCGTATAATGAGTTTACCAAGTTGCCGTTCAAGGATGTATTTAAAGAGTGAATACCAAAAATATAATTTTAATAAGTCACTAGTTAACATATATATATACATACAGGAAATATAGGGAATGTAAATAAGGATAACATGACAGACTATAGAAAAATGTCAATCGGGTAACGTTAATTACTTGTTAATTAGCTTTTAAATGGGATACTATAAATCAGTTATACAGAAGAAATATTCAAAAGCCCGAAAGCTGGTCGATTAACGGGAGATAAATTCAAGGGTCATCTATACTTTAAAAGGGCTCACGTCCAGGAAGGTGAATCCTTTAGCGAGTCAGCGGGGTGGAAAGGAGACGGAAAATGGTCGTGATTTCGGCCGAATATCCTGATGCTTACGAGGATGAAGGGGGGAGGGACCAGAAGACGAGTTCCGATCCTCTTTGAAGACGGACGATGGCACCTCTGCTCCAGAGAAGTCCAACCTCCAAAAATCGAGACTCTGACGCGTCTCGGCGAGAAATCTCACAGGGGAAACTAGAGATCCTTGAGGGAGAAGAAGGGGGTCCAGATGAGACGAGGGCAATCCCGGCCAGTCCTTCTGGGACAAAACGATTAGAGGCTTGCTCTGAACAGAGTCAGCCCTCACAAAATAGATGGATCTGCCTGGTGAGATCCAACATCGATGGTATACGCGAATACCAGGGACTTGGGGAACCAGACATACGATCTCAACCGAAGGCGACGGGTTGTCCAACTCAATCTGCTCATCTTCGAAAAACCCAGGGTTTTTATATGACGGCCATTTTTTAGGTGCTCAATCGCTGGAAGACACATACGTCTGTGAGAAGGCTTCTGGAGCCTAGTGGGATTAGCTTTTATTGCCTGACACAGGTCTTAATCGTCTCCAACTATGGGTGGGAAACTTGCGGGTAACATTTTCCTGGACTATGGAGATTAGAGTTACATTGGCGAAGTGAAAGCTTTTAGCGCCCCAACTTAACTACACCTGTGAGGCACTGACGGATATTCAAATTCTTTCATCTTTCATTTTTCTCTTTGAATACAAGAACTTACTCCACGTGGAGTTATAATAATCAGACATAGGAAGGAAAGGAATTAAAAAAAAACAAATGAAGGCGGTATTCTTCTTGGTGTCCCTTTCCCTTACACCAAGTTATCTCTTTAATAATGGGCCTTCAGACAGGCTACACAAAGCATATGTGCTTTTTTTGTTTGTGGGACAGCTATTTGGAATGCTCCACCCAATGTAGTGTTATGCAACAAGTTCGAACCTTCTGTCTGATAACCTATCCAATTCCATAAATCAAATCTTCGTCGCCAAACAACGGTTCTTCACACCTAATTCATTAGAAAACCATTTCCATATCCTCAGTCGTTGATCAGATCCATCCTTAGTTAAGTGATACAATATTTATAATTTGAAAGGATGAAACTTGCATTTTCAGATACGACTGTTGATTGTTTTGTGAGTATCTGGCTCCATGAAGGTATTGTGAAGTAATTTCGGGTGCTATCTTAAATCTTAACTATGAGAGTTTTTTTTGTTTTGCAAGATACACTTGGTCATACAGAACAAGGTTTGTTCATACCACTACCTGTTTCTTTAGACCTATTAACTACCACCCTTGCGGTGGCAGACGGCAACGGGTGGTGGTAAATGGACAGTCTTCTGAGTGGGTGCCCGTTACTAGCGGGGTGCCTCAAGGTTCTGTCCTGGGACCACTACTATTCATCATCTACGTCAACGACATGGACGGTGACATGGTTGCGAAGATTTCCAAATTTGCCGACGATACCAAGCTTGGTATGAACGTTGCAAAGGATGGAAATACTGCCCGCCTGCAGGAAGATCTTGGGAAGATTGGGGAGTGGTCGGACACGTGGCAAATGCCTTTTAACGTGGGAAAATGCAAAGTGATGCATATCGGCCACAGAAACCCCTAATCTCAGTATATCCTTAAGGGCACTGCTATTGAATCCACCGACACTGAGAAGGACTTGGGTGTAACAATCACTAGTGACCTCAAGTTCTCGAAACAGTGCATTGAGGCGGAGAAAAAGGCCCAAAGGATGCTAGGCTATATTAAGCGCCAGTTTGGTTATCGGAACCAGGAGATTGTACTGTGCCTGTACAACTCACTTGTCCGACCGCACCTGGAGTATGCCGTACAATTTTGGAGTCCTTCATTGCGAAAGGACATCGCGAGATTGGAACGCGTACAAGCCAGGGCAACCAAGCTGATTCCCTCTATCCGACATAAAAGTTATGAGGATAGACTAAGGGAGTTAGATCTGTTCTCACTGGAAACCCGTAGACTGCGTGGTCAGCTCATCGAAGTCTTCAAAATACTTCAAGGGTTCGACAATGTTGACTACCGGGATATTTTCACACTGAGTGAGAACAGAACGCGCAATCACGGCTTCAAACTTGAACTGAAGCGTTACAACCGCAATCTGTGTGGAAACTTTTTTACCTACAGTATCTGCGGTAAGTGGAACGCACTTCCAGTGGAAGTTGTCAACAGTGAATCTGTTGACCAGTTCAAGTCAAGACTAGACAAAGTCTTGAAAAGTGGCCGTTTATGGACGCAAAACAATTGAGCAGCCATGTGCCCGCTCAATTGCTAGTCCAAAGGTACCCTCTTTGAATGGACCGTAAGGTCTCCTAGGGTACTTACTTTCCTTGTTACTCCTTGTTGTTACTCCTTTTATCATGACGTGCATTGAAATCATCTCCTATTTTTCTATAGAAAAGTACCAGTTCAATTATTTCTTCTTAGAAATAATCTTATTTTCTATGTGGGGCTAACGAATATATGGTTAGTTATAAATAGTGATATTCTCTATGTGTCAATACTTTAGAGATGCCCTGTATAAAAAGGATGGCAAGTAATTCAACTTTCCTTGCTAACTTTTGGTATAGCCAGTTTCATTTTCTCTCCTGTCCCTTACTAGCTTCCATCCGGTCATTCCTTTCCATACCTTCTACGATCGCTTATTTTTACTTGGAAGATAGCCGGTTTTGTATATCTATCCCCTTTAACCTTTTTCTTCCATTAAAATGCACTGTTATCTATTTAAAATATTTTTGAATAATCCCAAACTAAAAATTAGGAAACTTTTGTTGTTTATTCGAAATTACTTTCGATTCGCTTGGTAAAGATTAGTCATTTAATATGAACATCATTTGGTAAAGATTCGTTTTTAATGGGCTTTTATTCAAGTATCATTTTACAAAGCTCGGGCTTTTAGTCTAAGCTGTTTTACTCTTAGCATCATTTGATAAATATTGATTGGTGCGAGTCCACCTCCCCCAATTCACGTTCTGACGCAGATCGAAAAAACTTGCATCCAATGTTGAGGTTTCTGTCGAACAAAAGAACTGTATACAAAGTGAGACTCCTCAGGCTATATTCTTTATAAACATTTCCCGTTTCTCTTTATATGATACAAACTAAATGAGAATCTTGGAGTTCACAAAGAGACAAAAACGGACCAAAACTAGAAATAGTTCAATATGCAGGAGTTCTAATCATTTGTCTAATTTGATCTCAACTCACAGTCAATCATAGATATTCAGCCTTATGCCCCCCCAATATAAACCTTCTCTAATGTGACGATTCCTGTAAAATAAGCATAGAAGAAGTTTGTGATTATGACTATGAATCTATCAAGTTTCTTCGATTGATGTTTTTGACTAGTGGTTGCCTGGTTTAGGGTAAAATGTGAGAAAATATATTTGAATAGCTTATTCTGTATGAATGTATGTAACTGTAATTCATTCTCTTTGAATTCGGCTAATTTCCTTGGTATCATAAAAGGAAGCGAACATTCGTTCTAAAAGGAATTATAATTGTCTGATCCTCTCTCCCCTTGCAGGTCTTTAATATAAGATTTACTGAATGTATTTTCGTAAAATCTCTGTGAATGATAAAAAATCGATCAATTGGCATTGCGAATTGCTTGTAAAGTAACTTTTTAAATTGTATCTACGGGTTTGCTGGTGGCTGATGCAAGTAAGGGCCAAAAAATATGTTTATTAAAATGAAGGTGAGAGTAATCTGAAACGTAAAAGGAATTGCTGTTGAAAAAATCGACGACTATCGTTTAATTATAGTTAGACAGAGGAAAAGAACAACAAATCTTTGTGCTTTCGAATGAATAGTATTAGAGAGTAGATTAGCTTTATAATAATTGTAATTCAGAATTAATCAATCTTTTAGAAATAAAATAGGAATGATGGTGACTGCAGCGATCTAAGTCGTTTGTAAGAGAGGTACGAGTTAAAAGGCATTTTGTTCTGGGGGCCGATGTAATTTTATGTTTAAAAAATCACAACCAAAATACTCAGCGGTTGGTACATAACTAAATGTCGTAGAATTTCCCACCTTTTTGTTCTATTCTAAGAGTGCTAAGAGTGTCTAATGTATATTGATATCTAAAAAATCTTAAAGAACAGAGCCATTCCGAAACAAGTAAGGATATATAAGAGAAACGAATATTAATCCCGAAATAAAGTTATATTTTACCTTTATCAATTGAATACATAACATTTAAACATTAAATACAGCAATACTCTAAATATTATTATAAACAAGAATTAATTAAATTAGTTTACCCCTCAAAAATTGGTTAATTTCTTTACACACAACAATAATATAAGAATTAGGCTTACGGACTCATCTGGAGTTTAAAGGGCCTCAGAAATGTTTTTGACTCACGACGCGTGCCGCCTGACCAGATGTAGATGGACAGGAGCTCAAGGTCGTTTTGGCAAGGGGAGCAGCTGGGGGGTCCACATGGTGTTCCAGGAAGGGGGAGGGGTTCTTCAGCACGAGAACAATTTCGGTGCTTTATGCAACACCTAGGCCGTCATGGTGTCTCTGGCGAGAGTGAGTCAAACTTGGTTCGTTAATCAAGTTAACTTAGAGTGCGTTGTGACCACCGAGTAACGAGCTCGAAGAGGAGCTTTTCTCCTTCGTTACTTATTTCCTTATGGACGGGGACTGAACTCGAGGAAGGTCTTCTTCAAGAAAGAGGATAACGGAGGGGGATTTCCCTTCGCGAGAATAATTCGAACTTGGTTCATTACTAAGTTAACTTAGAAGTTCGGTAAGGCCACCAAGTGAAGGGGCTCAAGGGAAAGCCTTTTCCTTCTTCTTTTCTTAATTTCTCAAGGACGCGGAATGATCTCGGGGAGAGTCTTCTTCAAGGGTGAGGATAACGGAAGAAGGTTTCTCTGGCGAAAATAAGTTACTTAAAATTCGGTGTGGCCACTGAGTAACAGGCTCGCCGATGAGCCTTTTCCTTCTTCTTTTCTTAATTTCCTCAAGGACGAGGAATACACCTGGTGTTTAAGGTGCACCAGGATATGAGGAGTCTCTTTGGCGAGAGTAAGTTAACCTTAACAAAGTTAACTTATCGTTTGGTTTGATAACCCAGGACTTAGCTCGAGGATGAGCTTCTTCTTAGCCCCTTAAGGTAGGTAGCCCTGCCTCTCTTGAGTGGTACTTCTTGGTCTAGCGAGTCAAGTACACTACCTCTCCAGTCTCGGTAGCTCGGTTTTGGATCCGAGGACTTCGTCACCTAGAGACTGACATATACTACCAATCCAGTCAAGGTAGCTTTGTTTTAATCGAGGACTTCGTCACCTGGCCTAACGTATACTACCTCGATTTTCCTCAGAGTTTCTCATTTATACCTCGTTACCCCACTGGGGGAGTGGTAAGGGGGGAGGGGCTTGAGGACGGCCCCAGGAGAGTTCTTTTGGCCAACGGTTTTTCCCATGAAGTCAAACATCGGCTCCTCGTTAGCCTTCGAGATTGGGAGAAACATGTGTCCAATTTCTTCTTCAACGTGAAACTGGATCTCACTCTCCTGGGGGAGATCTTACATTTTGACCTTTAGGGTCTTTCATGGCACCGAGTTGTGCCCCACTGCGGTTACGCTTTAGACTCGCTGATGCCTAGGCCGGATGTCTTTGCGGTAACCGCCTTGGAACTGCCCCGCGAGGGAACTGGGGGCGGGGAGTGACTATTCCCCATACATACACCTCCCATCGAAGAACTTAATGGGGGAGGGGGACTCCCAGGAACTCAATGCATCTTACTCAACCTAGTCGAGATTAGCAAAGTTGTATTTCTTTGAGCCCTCTCTTACATTGAGTTTCCTTACACATGAGCGCCCTCGCGCGCGTTTACACAGGCAATGTGTCGAACTAGACCTACTCGCCATATAATTTGACATGAAATTAAAAAACCCTAATTCGTCGATAACCCACAAAAAAATCAACAAAACAAGCTACTTCCTTACATTTCTAAGTTTTTAAGAACTTAAATCCTACCAATAAATTTTAACACGTACAACAAATGAAAACATAGTTTCACGCTCATTAGGTACTGATATAACCCTGAATGGTATTTCGTCTCCGCCTATAGAGCAGTTGTACTTTATCGGCTCCTTCGATGTAGCTAATACTAAAATGGTGCTCTAATACCAATATTTAACCGCGCCTGAGTCGGCCGTTCGGGTTATTGAGTCTACCCCAGTATGTTACTAAATGGTAGCGGTATTTCAACCTACTCGACTTACCCATATTTTGGTACTTGACTACCCTTTAAATTGAACATTAAGGCTAGAGCGGCTTGTTGCAGCGGGGCATAATTGATAAGAACTTGATTCCCATAGCTCTCATTTAACCAGATACAAGGGAAGATCGTGTCTGGGTTCGATCTTTGGGGATCGAGAAAACTTTTCCCTGCGAGGTCGTTAATGGGCGTGGCGCTCACCTCGACTTCCCGATTTAGCGGTAACTCCTTGGACGTTACGTTCGGGGAGGAGACTACTAGGGGTAGGGGATACTTTTGCGCGTCTACCATTTGATTAGTCTTACCTGGGTGTATCCCAATAGCACCTCTTTCCTCCTTTCTTGTCAACTCATTTGACTCACTTCTCTTAGTAGGTAGTTCCTCAGGTAAACCTGCTTGTACCTCTACTCTACCTTCTACTTCCCTGATAACCCTATTTGGCTGGGTTCTCCTCGTAGGTTCTTCCTTAGATACACATGCTTGTACCTCGTCCCTACTTCCTACTTCTTCCATCGTTACCCCATTTGGCTTGGTTTCCCTCGATGGTCCTTTCTTAGGTCCAGGCCGGGCTACAACTTCCTCGGCCTCTATGAGATTCTCGATAGGTGCTCTTTCGAGTGCGAGCAGTCTTTCATTTTCTTCTCTCTCTTCTCTTTCAGCTTGAGCACGTTGTTTTTCCCTCTTCATTCTCCTTTTCTCCGCCTCTTTTTCTGCTTTCGCTATTTCATTTTCCCGTCGGGTTCTTCTTTCTTCATCTTCCAGATTTATCTTTATTTATCTTTCATCATTTCCTGGTTTTATCTTTATTCTCCTTTCCTCATCTTCCCTTTCTATCCTTATTCTGAATTCGTGTGCTTCTCTTTTCAACATGATTATTCTTTTGCTTGTTCTACCTCCTCTCAGTATTCTTCTTTGCTCTCTTTCTATTTTCCCCTGTATTCTGTCTTTCTTTGATTTTATGTCTCTCCGTATTTTTATTGCTTCGAATTCTCTTTTCCCTTCTCTTTTTATATTCTCTTTCTTTCTATCAGACTCTATTATTTCTACTTCTTCTTTTCTTTGTATTCTCAATTCTTCAAGAATGTAGGCATCCGTATCCTTTACCTTCCAATCCCAGGATTTGGGCTTGTAGGTTGAATCTTTCGACCGGATCTATTTTGTGTTGGTCCGTCGAATTTTCCTAACTTTACTCTCAGGTAATTATTCCACCACTCACCAGGTAGCGCTCAGCATAACTTACCCTTAATCCCACTACTATGCTGATTGAAATACCACTCCCTACAACAAATTTACCACTTGGCCTACCAATTACCTTTAGATTGTTACCACCCCTAATTCTACCAATTTTCCTCTCGTCAATTATTTTCTTATTCCTGATCTGATATTCCTTAAAGGTGGGGGCTCATTCTTAATTAGACACTGCTGGGTTCTTTTTAATAACAACCTAGAAACGTGACACCACTTTTAGTTATGTCGTAGAATGCCCCCTTTTTTTCTATTCTAAGAGTGCTAAGAGTGTCTAATATATATATGGATATCTTGATATCTTAAAGAACAGAGCCGTTCCGAAACACGTAAGGATATATAAGAGAAACGAATATTAATCCCGAAATAAACTTATATTTTACCTTTATCAATTGAATACATAACATTTAAACATTAACTACAGCAATACTCTAAATATTATTATAAATAAGAATTAATTAAATTAGTTTACCCCTCATAAATTGGTTAATTTCTTTACACACAACAATAAATAAGAATTAGGCTAACGGACTCATCTGGAGTTTAAAGGGCCTCAGAAATGTTATTGACTCACGACGCGTGCCGTCTGCCCAGATGTTTATGGGCAAAATTACACGGTCATTTTGGCGAGGGTAGCAGCTGGGGGGTCCACATGGTCTTCCGGAAAGGGAGGGGGGTTCTTCAGGACGAGAACAATTTCGGTGCTTTATGCAACACCTAGGCAGTCGTGGTGTCTCTGGCGAGAGTAAGTCGAACTTGGTTCTTTAATCAAGTTAACTTGGAGTGCGGTGTGACCACCGAGTAACGAGCTCGAGGAGGAGCTTTTCTCCTTCGTTTCTTATTTCCTTATGGACGCGGACTAAACTCGCTAAGGGGCTTCTTCAAGGGAGAGGATAACGGAGGGGGGTTTCTCTGGCGAGAATAATTCGAACTTGGTTCCTTACCAAGTTAACTTGGGAGTTCGGTGAGGCCACCGAGTAACAGGCTCGAAGGGCAGCCTTTTCCTTCTTCTTTTCTTAATTTGCAAAGGACGCGGAATGAACTCGGGGATGGTCTTCTTCAAGGGTGAGGATAACGGAGGGGGGTTTCTCTAGCGAGAATAAGTTACTTAAAATTCGGTGTGGCCACCGAGTAATGAGCCTGCGGGGGAGCCTTTGCCTTCTTCTTTTCTTAATTTCCTAGAGCGGAGAAATACCCCTGGTGTTTAAGGTGCACCAGGATATGAGAAGTCTCTCTGGCGAGAGTAAGTTGAACTTAACAAAGTTAACTTATCGTTTGGTTTGATAACCTCGGACTTAGCTCGAGGATGAGCTTCTTCTTAGCCCCTTAAGGTAGGTAGCCCTGCCTCTCTTGCAGGGTACTTCTTGGTCTGTCGAGCCAAGTACACTACCTCTCCATTTAGGTAGCTCGGTTTTGGATCTAAGGACTTCGTCACCTAGAGACTGACGTATACTACCAATCCAGTCTGGTAGCTCGGTTTTAATCGAGGACTTCGTCACCTGGCCTGACGTATACTACCTCTATTTTCCTCAGAGTTCCTCATTTATACCTCGTCACCCCACTGGGGAAGTGGTAAGGGGAGCAGAGGCTTGAGGACGGCCCCAGGAGAGTTCTTTTGGCCAACGGTTTTTCCCATGAAGTCAAACATCGGCTCCTCGTCAGCCTTCAAGATTGGGAGAAACACGTCTCCAATTTCTTATTCGACGTGAAACTGGATCTCGCTCTCCTGGGGGAGATCTTACATTTTGACCTTTAGGGTCTTTCATGGCACTTAGTTGTGCCCCGCTGCGGTTAAGCTTTAGACTCGCCGATGCCTGGGCCGGATCTCTTTGCGGTAACCACCTTGAAACTGCTCTTCGAGTGTTCGGGGGAGGGAGTGGCTATTCCACTATACTAGAGAAGGTGTTGTTTGCTTACATGACTTCGTTACAAACTGAAAAAATAAATCCAACTTCTTAGAGATAAGTGGATGTTGAGGAACGCTGTGAGAAATTTTTCGGAACCTATTTGCCCTTTGGTCAAAATTATGGGTTACCTCTGTCCTTTGAATTACTCGAAAGCAATTACTCACACCTAAAAATGAATTTTACTTTGAACCGGTAAATCACTTTGGACAAAGGCTAATAGGATCCAATTAATTTATTGTAACGCCATAAGGGAAGCTTCCATCGAGGAAGTTTACCTTTTAAAAAGAAGAATAAGGGGAGGTCACCTTGAACTCCGTTTAAAAAATGCAGAAATGTTCAAAGATGTCGATCAAAGACCTAGTGGCATAGTAGGAAATTCATATTTATCAATCGGAATGCAAATTACCCTTTTCTTTCATGTTTGATCCCATCACAAGTATTTAATGACCAGGCTTTAAAAGGTCAAGCTTGATAAATGGAATCACCTGTTATAAGTACTTTGAATTCAGAAATGAAATTAAAAGGTTATCTCTAAGCCATTGTGTCACTTTATAAATCAATGTAGCCACAAAAAGCTGCCATCTTATTTAAGAAACTAGGCGCAGAGCAATGGCGTGCACGGAAATCCAGATTGCCTAGTGATGTTGTTTTATATTTTAGTAAATACTTATTTTGCAGTTATAATTTTTATAGTCGGCACCCAACTAGGCAGGATTGGAGAGTTGCACTATTTTTTAGTATATAATATTTCAGTGTGTTTTTAAATGGTTGGCCGCATACCCTTGCAGAGATTGGGTCAAGGAAGATTAACATATTCGGAGTGAATTGTGATGTGATCAGCAGTAAGAATGATAGTGGATATTAAAGAATTGATTCCGTGATCAGGCTAGCTCAGAGTTATACGTGAGCTGTGAAAAAAACACACAAATAATAGATCTTTAAAGGCACATCAAATTCAGGATGATTGACCAATGCTGCATAAAATCGTCTGCTAATTTATTTGAATGATATCTGAAATTAAAAAATAGCCTGAAGAGTGTACAATTTGGATATAGTAAGGCAGAGAGAGCTCTGTATTGACTCTCATGATACGTTCTGTAGAGATTAAACTATTGAAAGTCTTCTTATTTTTTGATTGATGGGGTGATAGAGGGTTTCGAATAAATTTGAAGAGAAATTAATGTTCTGTGACGTAGTTTTTGACGAAAATATTGGTCTTCAAACTCTGCCCCAGCAGGCTGATTGTGTTCTCGGATTACGACATGAAGGGAGGAACACTTTTGCTGTTTTAATGATGGAGGTCAGAGATTATACCAGTATTTCCTCCTGGGATAAGATGTCTCAATAATTGAGCTAATTATGCAAGGAGATGGCACCAATAGTCTGAAATGACGGTACGAATAAGAAATCTCAATGAATTTCGCGTTTCTCTCTCCTGAGATCGCAAGAAAGTTCCTCGATAGCTTAACAGGTTCATTTAATTTGCAGGTGACTCAAGCTCGTACATCAGACTGAGAATATCGTAATCATAATTAGATGTGTTTGCTGGATTTAACAGAGAGGTAATAGCTCGCTCTCGCATGAGAAGTGTGAATCTCGTGGTGAACTATGCCCACAAGAAAAGAAAGCTAAGTCTCATTTTCGTTTTAGTTGTGTCTTTGTTTCAGAATATCACTATATGGTTTTGCACTGTGGAGTATTTCATGGCTAGTTCCTTGAGTGGTTTGCTTAATTATTGGGAGGAAATTTGATAGTCACTCGTAATAAGGAATCACTATTGATTAACAAAGTTTTGACTGACTATCATCGATTGCTGGATAATCATTTAAAAGCTGCAGAACTCACTTCCAATGGATGCCCGAAGAGAGGATTACACCATGCGATTATTTATAGATTATATATGGAAGTTCTAATGATATTTCTCTATTGCTCTAAACCTGAGAGTCTCAGTGATTGGATACTTGTGTGAGAGGGCATTTTTATACTTAACGAGGCTAGAGCTTCCAGGATCTATAAGGAAAATAAGTACCCTAGAGGACCATACGGTACATACAAGGAGGGGACTTTTTGCGAAATCATCAAAGGTATTCGTTGGCAACCCCAAAGATCACTCGCGAGGATCTTAACGGTGATTTCGCAAAACTTTATCTAGTCTTGACTTGAACTGGTCAATAGACTGACTGTTGACAACTACCACTGAAAGTGCATTCCAACTACCATAGATACTGTATGTGAAGAATTTTCCACACATATCACCGTGGTATCGCTTCAGTTTAAGTTTGTAGCCGTGATTTCTTGTTCTCCCCTCGCTAAGCTGAAAAATATCCCCGTATTCCAGTCTGTCGAAGCCTCGAAGTATATTAAACACTTCGATAAGCTGACGACGTAGTCTCCAGGTCTCCAACAAGAACATATCTAACTCCCTTAATCTATCTTTATAAATTTCATCTCTGATAGAGGGAATCAGTTCTGTTGCCCTAGCTTGCACGCGTTCCAATCTCACGATTTCCTTCTAAATAAAGCATTCCAAAATTGTAGGGCATACTCCAGGTGCGGTCGGATGAGGGAGGTGTACAGACACAGTACTATCTCCTTGTTACGATATCCAAACTGTCGCTATATATACCCTAAGATCCTTTGGCTTTATTCTAGCTTCAATACACTGTTTCAAAAACTTGAGGTCACTCGTTATAGTTACACCCAAGTCCTTCTCAGTGTCGGTGGATTCAAGAGCAGTGCCCTCAAGAATATAGGGTGATTGGGGATTTCGGTGGCCGATATGCATCCCTTTGCATTTTTTTACGTTGAAAGGCATTTGCCATGTATCAGACCACTCCCCAATATTTCGAAGATCATCTTACAGGTGGGCAGTATTTCCATCCTTTGCAACGTTCATACCCAGCTTGCCATCGTCTGCAAATTTAAAAATCTTGGCAACCATGTCACCGTCCATGTCGTTGACGTAGATGATAAATAGTAGTTGTCCCAGGACAGAACCTTGAGGCACTCCGCTAGTAACCAGCACCCACTCAGAGGTCTGTCCATTCACCACCACCCATTGCCGTCTGCCATTTAGCCAGTTCTGTATCTAGCCTACTACTTTTCCGCCTATGCACAGCGCTCGCACTTTCCGGAGAAGGCGGCGGTGTGGTACCTTATCAAAGGCTTGCTGAATGTCTAAGTAGACCACATCCACCGCCTTTTCCCGATTGTGCTCACTGAACACGAAGTGGAAGAATTTCACAAGGTTCGTCAGGCATGACCGTTGCATTCGGAAGCCGTGCTGGGAACTCCTCAGTAGCAGGTTTGACTCTGAGTACGACGTCATTTTGTCCACCATGATGCTTTGCATGAGCATACCGACTATCGAAGTCAGACTGATAGGTTGGTAGTTCGATGGTTAACTACGGTCTCCTTTCTTGAAGATAGGAGTCACCTCCGCTTCACCCCAGTCTCTAGGAATGCATTCAATCCGGATTGACATGTTGAAGATTGCACTCAGGTGTCGTGACACTTCATCGCGCACTTTTTTCCACACTTTAGGTAGGAACACATGCGGGCCTAGGTGATTTATTCGTCATTAGGTCAGTGATCTTCCTTTTTATTTCTCCTTCGATGAAATCCATATCCTCTAGCTTTTCCCCCGAGTAGGAATCCATTGGCTGGGGGATGGGACCACACTCTTCAGTAAACAGTGAAGAGAAGTAGGCGTTGAGGGGGTTAGCATTTTCTGCATCTGAGTGTTTTAATGCCCCCTCCTCATTCCTCAAAGGGCCAATCTTTCGACGGATTGGTTTACGGCTGCTTACATATCCCCCAAAACTTCTTTGGATTCTCTTTACAGAGTCTCGCCACTCGAGGTTCCTCAGGCCGTTTAGCCGCCCGTATGCTGGACTTCACTCTCCTTGCTAGCCTCTGCTATTCGTCAAAGTCACCCGAGATGATCGATTGATGGTACACATTTCTCTTCTCCCTAAGCAGTTGGCCAATTTCTTGATTAAACCACTTTGGTTGAACAAAATACCGACGGAGGCATTTCAGAGGGAAGAAACGTGATTGAAGACTCATGAATCTGGTTTTAAAACCGTTCCACGAGTCTTGAACACCCTCTCACACTTCTATCCTCCCGTCAGTCAGTCCAGCACGTCTAGAGAGTGTTGCGTGATGGGTACATAGCCGATAGCGAAGTGATGCTGTGCTCCCTTACGCAAGTTTAAAGTGGCACTGCCCAATTGGATAATTTAATGTCCATGAATAAGGGTGACGTGAAGAGTATGTGCCTTTCTTTCTGCAACAATCGCACTAGTCTTATCCAGCCCTAATCCCTGCAATGAAACTTTGTAGCTTTATATCCTCCAAACATTGCCTAGTTTCACTACTTTTTTACAAATTTTGTCCGGGAGACACCCTAATAGGTATTAAATTATAAATTCAAAGGATACAGCTATGATATTTGATTTATCTCTCTCGTCGAAACATTAATCAGAAATTTAAATCGATACAAATATTCCTACTCCATTTCTTCTACTTTAGCATTAGCAGGATCAAAACTTTATTCTGGCTTGCTTTGCTAGTGTATTAACGAAATGTTTATCGTAACAAAAAAAAAGGATTATTTTCTGCCCCGCTATGCTTTCATTTGAAAAATAAAAATACGTTTAAGAGAAAATTTTGAAGATTCAATTCCTGCCCCCTTAATTCGAGAGCAAGACTTCCTTAACCAATAATTACCTTGTTTTGGAGCATTGGAACTTCTCCAACTTCTCTGCAAAAATTAGATCCAGTTTTAAGTTTCGTCTTCTCTATTCCAAGAAAAGACTTTTAATTGAACCTAGCATCTCTCATATTCTCTTCTTCTCTCTCCCACATCAAAAACCGCAGTAAAGACAGCCATTTGAAGAACGATAACAGTCCAACCCCTTTTTTCTTAATCGTTCTAAATACTTCTAGTACTCGAATCTACGGTGCACAGACTTGAACATTCTAGCCATTCTCAAATAAAATACGGGTTCTACTGAATTCTTTTTGCTGGCAATTTTCTTCGGTAGACGAGCGGCCCGGCCGATAAGATGTACTATTTTGTCCGTGTTCCAAAATATTTCATGTTTTTGGAGTACATTTATAGGGGACGGCTCGTTGGGGGGTAAACACGATGCGTGGACCGCACTACGATGATCCTGAGTTTCATTAAATTCGCGAGGGGGGGTATATAATCCTAATTTTTATAATGTTCTGACGTTTACAGAGGTGAATGCTTTAACTACATCATGTCAGCACCTTTAATCGTTTTGTGAATTATAATAGGGGTTGGGGGTGGGGTATGATGTCAGAAATGATTGATTCGGGTAAACGATAATATTTACACAAAATAATTTTTTCCGGCCGGGCCGCTCGTCTACATGTTTACCGTTTCTTCTTCATGTTAGCCCTATGGACCCACAGATTAGGACAAACTTTCTTAGAAACGAGTCCCAAGCAATAAACCAATATAATATAAACATGGTATCACAAAAACAATAGTAATAATCTTTCTATACATAAAATTCAAAGATTTTTTTATCTCTCTTAAACGATTGTGAGACTTGGTTGCCAACGGAAAGGAACCCTTAATTTCTTAGTTAATTTTAAAGTGCTAGTGGTTCAGACTGTTTTACGCAACGGTTTTTGAAGATACGCACAGGAGTTTCACCTGAGTTAATTGTGGTCAGAAGAGATAGACAAGCAAGGGGAAAATTGTATTGACTAAAGAGACTCCAACTAATGGTTAAAGATCAAACAGTAATATATTATTTTAAGTTTCACTATTACGCTAGCTGAACTTCTTTACCAATTTTTACGACTTTCGAATGATCAGATATATGGCGATTTTCTGAACTTCGTAGAGCGAAAAATTGTTTGTTTTTTTTTGCAAATTGTGTCTTTTACCATATCTATTTTCATGTGTAGCTAGGAGGGCTTTCAAATGGAAAACTCAATTAAAATATACTAAGATGGTACATGGGCGTTTTTCTTTAAATCTGAGTAAATTGTTCTTTAAGGGTAAAATATGATCAGACAGGAGTCGTTGATATGATTCTTAGAATGGAGGCAAATCGCAGTTAGAAGGAATCTCTTAGCGAGCTGGAGGAACCGGAAGAAGTGGTTTTTTACACCTTAACAAGGGAACGTTTCTTCAAAGGAGAAGGGTCCCAATCTAAGGAGACTTCCTATTCAGCAGGGAGTGGGCCGGGTAATTCTTCGCGAGAAATGCAAAAAGGAGTTTTTAAAAAGGCGGGGGGTCAACTCATATGATTTGCTGCTAGATTGTGCTAAATATAAATAATATTTGTAGAAGATTGAAGTCCTCTAGCTTCATAATAAACGTGAATTATGTATATATACTTATACGCTAATATATTTAACCACAAACTGTATATACACATCGATATTTTATATTAACCTAAGGACAAACATTTTAATGTTCCAATTATAAGGAATAACTTAAAAGATTTTCATACAATGTTAATAGTTTTCCTGTCATGAAATTAGTAACCTTTTATTCTATTTTATTTATTAAGAATTTCTAAAATATTGTTAATGCTTTCTGAGTAAATTTACCACATTTGCATGTCCACTATAAATGAAAAATATGTGGCACTTAGAGGTATAAAAATCCATTTGTTTTGAAATGTTTCGGCTGGATTGGACAAGGGTTCAGAATATTATTATCTAAAAAACATTTTTTTTTTAAACTTACCCAAATTTCCATTTTCGATCCAAACAGGAAAATATTTTTCGAATTTAAATCGCCTTACTAACGAGGAGTCAGAGTTTTTTTTAATTAAAGAAAGGATAAAAAGTAGAGAGAGTGAGAATTTGGAGAAGATATATATACGTGCAGTTATACCTGCAAGCATTGGTGCCAGGAGGACAAACTGTATGTGGTTTAAACCAAAGTGCACACAATCGTCCAGAGATCAACCAAAACAATTTGTTCTGCTTTATAAGATCATCTCATAAGTCATGCGAATATTCTTTCAGGTTTATATATCGTGAGATATAATTGAAAGCTTGAAAATTTTATACGAGCATAATCTGCGGACCTAGCAACCTTCTTCACTATTTTTCAGCCTAAGTCAATGATTACGTTTCGACATAATTTAATCGTCATTTGCTAGGATTCTAGTCTAGTATTATTATTGTTAATGTAATGTAGCTTATCGTTAAATGATGAATACTATGGAAGTGACAAAGAAGCAAATTGGCGACGTTATCTTTTGAGAGTCTAGAGAAGGCAAAAACTTTTGGTTCACACAAGAGAAGAAACAATTAGTGTGAGCCATTGCCAGAGATGATTTCAGAGTTTTCGCTCAAAAAACATTAGCTTCAAAGATAAACTTCCTTCAAGACGATTAGTTGAAATTTATGAAGATATTTTTAAAATATTATTTCGTTTAATTCAAATTGTGAGTGAAGAAGAATTGGCTAAAATGTGCAGTGAACTTATTACATTGTGCATTTTAAATCAAAGGAAAGAGGCAAATTTTTGCCATTGGGTCAATGGATTCCTCAAGAACTGTCATAGTTACACGTAAACACAAGGAATAAACATTTGTTCTTCTCTCCTTTTTCGACTCAAAAGTGAACCAGTTATGAATATAATTTTACCGGAGATGAAAAAGGGTTAGGTATGTGTGTACAATTAAGTTTAACCCTCGGCACAATGGATTAGCGGATTAGTCTGGAGTAAAACCAATACCAAAAGCAAAACCAGTTCCTCATCTACGGTAGATTCCTTTGTTCATTTAATGGGACATGAAATCAATAATTCGTTTTAAACTGCTTAACTCAAATCAAACTATAATCGAAGGGGTTTACTAGGTTCATTTGGACCATATAAAAGCTGGATTGAAGAAAAAAGCCCAGCATTATTAAATAGAGAAATAGTGATCTTTCATTAAGATAACGCTCGACCGAACCAACCAATAGCAAACAAAAGTTTAACAATTTCAAAGAGAATTAATTATAGTTATTCTCCATAGCATTCGAATTCTCCCAATCAGATAACCTTTTTAGGTGAATAAAAAAACCCCAAAAACATTACAAAATTCAAATCGAACGTTCTTAAACATATTGTCTGAAATGGTATATAAAGATGGAGAGTAATGGTACAAAAGTTATTATATTACATTTTAATTAATTCATAAATAAATATTTAAATATAGATAACTTCAAAGGATGGTTTGATTTTTATCTATACAAAATATAACTTATGCAAAAGGTCGTCCTTGTATAAGCCTCACCGACGAAAACCTGCCTAATGAACTACGAATAGCAGTTTCATCAAGGACAGCTAATATATCCAAACTTTGCCAAAAAAAAAAGCAGTTTCATCCTTCTCACTAAAATCTCAAATTAAGGTAAGCCTAATTAGCTTGGATTTTTTGGAATACTTTAGCTTATATCTGTTAGATATTTTTAAATTTTCATCCAACCTGTGCTTAGTTGTTTTAATTTTCCAATATTAGGGTATATTGAAGAGATTTAATATCACGTAAGTAATTTTATACCAATTTCCGTGGTGGCAGTCAATAAAAATGTTGTGTATTAATTTTTTTTACATATTAATGATTGAGTATATCGCACCATGTAATAAAATTAAAAAACATTTACAAAGATACAAGACCCAAGTTTTATTCATCTCTCGCGGACCCCTTTCATTAGAAATTTTCGCCCACGACTCGAAAAAGTTTCCTTACTTTTACAGCTTCTACAGCCTCTCTACAACGTTTGAACGTTGAGAAGATGGGGAAAGTGTCCTAATGCCTAATGATTAATTTCTTTAAAAAGTTCGTGGCCCTTATCCATTCAACGTCAGCAGGAGAACTTATTTAGTCAAATTTGGTCCAAGCTCATTACGAGCAACCGCATTTCGTAACCTCGAGCCTACACCGCTTCCCAAAACCAAACAGGAAACTCTTCCATTTCCCAATATGTGGCATGTATATCACTTATTTGCTACAAAAAAAGTGAAAAGTTTTCTTTTAAAGAACAAACCATAAGATAGTTCCCTAGATAAAGCACAAAAAATCAAGCCATTGACCTTGACAATTAGAAACATCTTTAAGTGCATTTTCTTTCTGTGAATAACTCTATATATCGATCAAGAATGCGAGATCATTATGCCACATCCCATCATATGGAAATGCAAAATCCAAAATAAAATTTAAGACAACAGTGAATCTGTGATCGTTATCCATTATATTATTTTGTTGACGGTTTGAACAGTGATGCCAGAATTTCTTGTTGATTTAGAAAGGTACCAAATGTGAAAATATTTTAATAACTACTTGTATAACTGATTTTATAATATATCTGTTTTTCTGTCATCTCTGATTCTGTCGCCCCTCTTTTTGCAGTAGCCATAAGTGGTTCACAGTATCTTTGTTAATCTATAGTCCTGTAAATACTTAAAAATGTCAATTGCAATCGAATGCGAATAAATGCTCTCAGAGAAGTCACGCAATCATTTTAAAATTTAAAGAAAATAAAGGAAAAAAAGTCTAAGGTAGGGAAAATCTATCGCTCTTTTTAATTAAATTTGAAACTTTAAGCGAAAAATACTGTTGTTAGTATATTGGCAGATTAGAAGCAGTGTAAGGTTCCATGGACAAGAAAAGAACACTAGTATTTTAAACATGCACATAAAATGCATCTTATCGCATTGAGGCAAAGATTAAATCAAGGATTCAAAAATGATTCTTTAAAAGTTTTGCCCAATGACTAGCAGAGGTCAAATGAAAGTTGAAATTTGTCATAAATTTATTCAAAAGATATACACTGCCATAAATACAAAAGTTATACATATGTAATAGGTTATATTTGTATATTGTAGTTTAGTGATGCATAGGCACTGTATTGGTTATAACATAACTTGATGAAAAAATACTAATCTATACATTCCACAAGTCAACGCCGAGCTACTCAGATTGTGCAATATATTACACTATATCTAGTTTGTGCATGTATTTTATATGAATTTTTGTATACCGAACATTTACTATGTTTAATTTCTTAAAAATAATTTATTTATCCGTCAAAACTTGTATCGAATCCTGTATAAACACATAGCATTTTATTTACCATATTCCCTATTATATTCCAATCCAGAAACTAACGCGAGTTGATGTAAAACGTCATCCCAAAAGAAATAAAATAAATGTGTAAATGGAGCTTTTATTAATAGGAAGACCATTAAAAAGACGTGGACTGTAAAAAATGCCCCAGGCTGCTAAAAGAACATAATCAGAGAGTAATAGTTGATTAAACACACAGAATAGAATTCAGCAGTAGAGTACAAGGATTAATAGATTAAGAGTCTCTTTCTGGGTCATAAATGCCCCGTTAATGTTAACGAATCCAACTGAGAAGAGGGTCACCGATGTCTTTTTATCTTTAGGAGCTCCAAACGATAGCTTACAAATGGCCGCCTCATTTCTTTCAGTGGATCTTGTTTCATTTCAGTTGATTGCATATTTTTAATAGCTCAATAAAATGCGCCATTTGCTCGGTTGGGCTAAAAAGAACTCTTAATTCACTTTTTTGAATATCACTGCATTGAGCGGGGAAGGGGGTAAATTTATAATGGTACTACTCTCAGCTAAAAAAAATTTTCTAGCAAAAACAAAACGATTGTTTGTAAGTAATGTTTCCTTTAGATGCTGTGTAATAATAAAGCAAGAAAGCCCATGTTCTTTTACATAAATTAGTAAACCCATGTGAAGTTGAAATGAGTTACAGTAGAACTTGCTTCCTTACCAGATAGTGTTTTGTGATACAAGTATTCCGAACTGCTTTAATGCTCCCCATTTGTATGAACCAATTGTGTAATAACTATTAGTGGGAAGATTTGAAAAGTGTGTAAAATATCTCCGCAAATTTCTCTACTGTATGCAAGAATATTGAAAATGTGGAGAATATCTGATCATATGAAAGAGGATGGGCAAGGCTTTTGTCCTGAGTGGATTTGTGAATTTAAAAGGCTGAGTAATGGATGAAGGAATTAGATCATTTATAAAAAGGTTGTGAGAGAACTTAGGTCATCCATAGGAATATGACTGACCAATAAATAAAAACGTAGAAGATAGTCGTATGTACATGTCGATTATATGTAAAATGGCATGCATGAAGCAATCAAATGATAGATCCCAGGTATTCCTAAATCTATTTGTTTTGATTATCATGATCATATTAGAAAGGTAAAGGATTCTTTCAGAGTAAATGTTACATATTTCCGTTTTATTACTCTAGAAATGACTTCTACTAATCTCCATTCGAATTATAAAGCTGCCGATGAAAATAATGTGTTCAAACTCAAATGAATTTCAAAGCGAATAAAATTGGTGAAATTTTCTTACAAACAAAAATTATTTGATTTCTATAGATTAAATTCAACTTGAATTCGATGAAGAGAAAAACTAAAAAACTTGGCTTTTTGTGTTTATAATTTTGACGTAAAATCTTGTTCCACCTTAACATATAATACCGTGGAGTAAAGAAAAGTTAATAAAATCCTCTATAGTATAAATAACATTTGTTGTATTTGAGCGAGGTTAGGCCTTATCACCTTTGTTTATTGGGTAGTTGGTATGCCATGAATCGGAGCCACATTGGGCAGGTGGTATATCCTATTGCTAATCGTAGTTCGGATCACAAGTTAAAAAGCATGCCACAAATGAGAAATATAATAAAATATATTAATCCCATTTGTAAAACGGCGTTGATTTTCATGCTTTCGATTTATTTATGAAGAAACACCAGGCAACGGCTTCGCTATTTTCCCCCTCCCCCCACCTACGTGGATAGCTTGCGCTTCGCTACTAAGATTAAAATTTAAAAGCTAAAAAAAAGCAGCCATGGTTCAATTTTTATAAATATTCTGAACTTCACCAATTATAATAATTTTAAAAAGTAACTCTAAACTAAATTTCCCCCCTTTCAAAATATCACGTTGCTAAAATATAGTTATAGAATAGAAAATATCTAAAAAAATTATTTTCTGAACTTCACCATTTGTAATTCTTTGGGTTTTAAAAAATTCACAAAATTTCGATACTTATATTTATTTTGGAACTTAACCATTTTGTCTTTTTATATTATAAAAGAATTATTAGATATAACTTTGATGAAAACATAACTCTTAACCAAACTAAGATGAAATTATTATTCAAATACTCCAAAAAATCCCCTTCTTAAATTATAGTTAGTGATGATGATGATAATTATATCAATAGGGCGTTTATTTTTTATAATGTGCCTACTCTTTTAAAAACAAAGCCTAGGTACTCTTGCGTCTTGATCTTACATAATGAATACATTTTGACAGACTTATATATCACCTTCCAGAACTTTAATTTTATATTATTATTTACTTAATTTTCCCGAATGTCCTCCTTTGTATTTTAAAAATTGTAATAATGCCACGATAACAGCAGAAACTTTGAGTAAAAGTAAAGTATGCAAAGAAATATTAATTTCTTTGCATACTTTACTTTTTTCAGAATTTTCTTTCTGGAAATGTTAATTTTAAGATGAATCCCGCTTAAGATGAGGAGAAGAATTAGATCTTGATCTCTGGAAAATGTTGAACTTTTGGCCTTAAAACTACTCAACACACTACACTCTGCTTCGTTAGTTAAAGGTCATAGGCAAGGTTTTGCTATTAGGTTTAATGAAATCCTCTAGACCTGCCAAAAAGAACCTTCAATCGATTCTTCTTTCGTTTTCAAACTAAGAGCTAAGTGATTTTTGAGAAGAATTTTCCAAAAAACGGATAACTCGAATATGTACAATAATATTAAACGTTCTAAACCAATGATTATCCTGCAATAAACCAATCCCGCAAACGAAAACAAAGGACCCTTCCATGCAAAACTCTGTTGCATGTAATTCAAACTATCACTAAAGATGATTATTTTTCTGAGTTGTTCCATTTACCTGAAGCACTTGAGGAAAGAATATCATGGCTTAATCATTAACAAACTTTATACAAGTCATTGGGGAGATTTCCAATCGAAGGAGAGACCAAAGAAAAGCTTAACAATTTTGATAGGGAAATGAGGGTCTTCCTCAATAATGAATTCATTTAACTCAATCATATTACATACTTACATTTAGAAGTTTAGGGAATCACATGAGTAGAAAGATGATTTTGATAAAAGAAGAGCTCAAAACAATCTTAAAGATCTTTTAAAATCAAACTCAATCGATTTTTCCAAACAGGGTATTGAGAAGTTTGTATAAGGATGCAGAATAATGTTGAAAATGTGTAAATTATATTAATTATTAACCGTTATCCATATATCAAGGAACTTCATCCAGATGTGTGCAAAATTTTGTCTCAAGTCTTTATATATATGTATAATATATATATATATATATATATATATATATATATATATATATATATATATATATATATATATATATATATTTATATTTATATATATATATATATATATATATATATATATATATATATATATATATATATATATATATATATATATATATATGCATCTGGTCTCACACATTTGTCATATTTTCCAAGTGACCTTGCGATATATGACTGCAATCGATTTTTTATAGTGGTTTCCCCAGTAGGCCTAGTCCACTTCAAAGAATCTTTAGCATGTTGAGCATATACATGTTTTCATTATTTTCTTGTGAGACGGACAGATGCCTTTCTGGCATTTGTTACATTTAGATCTACATACTTTTGAGCATATTTTACATCGCCCAAGATGTCGGACAACTAATTTGGCTAAGTTATCAAAAGACTTTACGTGTATTTTTGTAACCATCTTTTTTCATGAGTAGAAAAGCGTTCAGTGCAGCAACATCCATCGAACGGCCAACGAACGGTTTTTCTCCTGCAATTGAACTCTTCTATGTTTTCATCAAACTGACCAACTCCCTTTTTGCCAAAGTTGTAGTCTAAAATCAGTGCTGGCTTATCGGCATGTTTAGGAATACACTCATTCCCAGCATGAGAAGAGCAGGGGAGGATGACAACCTTATATTTTTCGGAATGTAAGAAGCCAATATTATTTTATTATGGTGTTCATAATCAAATAAGGTTGAATGCACTGACCTGTTTTTATTTCTGAGAGTTGAAGGAATTGCTTTCCTGTGTATTCTGATTTTCCCAAGTAAGGTGAATCTTTTCTGAAGCAATGAAACAGCTAGGCTTTGTGATGTAAAATAATTATATGTAACTATTTCACGGCCTGAATTTTCCTAAGGCTTGCATAATTGTAAAACATTTTTTCCAAGCTCCCACTGGACGGAGTTTCCTTATTTACCTGTAAAGTTTACCTTTGTGTGATTTAGAGCATATCCAGTGTCAGCTTCACATAACCAAAATAGTTTCAGACTATGCTTTCTTGATTTTGTTGGTATATAAGAATGGCCTGGAATGCGTCTTAGGTAACTAAGAAGCTGCTCATCTACAGTTAATATGTCTCCAAGTATGTAAAATTTTGAGTTTTCATTTAATTCATGCCATACTTCGCTAATTGCAGCAAGTCGATCATTAGGTAATCGAATTTGTCGATCTCGGTAGTTTTCAAATCTTACAGTAAGAAGAACAATCCAAAGCAATTTTGAGACCTAACAGCACGATATATTAGTTTACCTTCAACCGGATCCCATAGGTCAACAAGAGCCGTGAGGTTATGATAATCGGCTCCTGCATACAAGAGAAGGGCTAGACATTTCTTTATGTACTTTATCCACTGTAAACGTATCATGCAATGGTATATTTTCTTTCCATCTTTACGGATTTCACACCTTACATAACTGACTTTCTTATTAGTATATCTTTGTATGGTCAGAAGCATATTATCATTTGAATAAACAAGGTTCTTAGGCTTAAAATAACAAAGTTTACGATCTCGTCGTTTTGTGATGAAAAGGGTACTTGAACTTGGGTCATCTCTGTCCGTTAGGCCCACCTCCCTGAAGAACGGAATATTACCTTGTTCGCTCTCTGGGTGATAATCTGTATTGTCTTCACTCATAATATCTCCAGAAGAATCGTATTCGTTATCTGATTGACCATGATCAAAACTGATTCCTTCAGCATTTAGCTGAGATAAAATATTATGATCGTTAGGTCTCTTTACAAGTGCTCATCCCGACATGGATGGGTCAGTACTAACTTTAAAAATATACGTAGCTTCCAACTCTCATGAAATGTTGGTTGCCACTTTGTAATTACTATTTCAAACTGGCATTTAAAAATGTTCTGTAAATTTACACAGGAATAAAGAGCTTGTGCGCCATTATAAACAAGATGTAACAAAATGTTACACGCATATGGATCAAGTACCTCAACCAAATAACAAAAGAGTTATGCATCAATTATATTTTTATTCTGTAGAAATAAAGTAAGTAGCTTCACTAACATCATTTGCAAAATATTTTCTACTAAAAGAACTATTAACGTATTTAGAGAGAAAACAAAAAAGTAACAAAATGTTTCACACATATGGATAAGGGTTAAATTAATGAATAAATACTTATTTAAATATAAATAACTTCAAATTATTCTTGATTTCTCTAGTTATAATAATAATAAACATGAAAAAATGGGGCAAATTTGGCCTTAGTTTGGATAATCGTTATCGTGTAAACTTTGTAATAAATTCATGGAATATTTTCAAATAATCTTACTGATAAGTGCATGTCATGTAGAGACCTGATTTCTATCTGGCCAGTAAAGAACTTACACTTTTTTTATAATTTTCGAACCAGCTTAACTTCTTCTATCCCACTATAAAATGATTAGTAGAATCGAAAAAGACAATTGTTCACCTTTTTGTGATGGAAAAATATAAGGATTTAACGATGAGTATCTTTTGCTTTGTATCCTAAGCCTACAAATTCTAATTCACCCAAAGGTGACTCTACGTATATCATCCTCTATTCACTGCCGTGAGTCATCCAAGAGCATTATATTAAAGTCTCAACCTGTTTAAGAGCTACCAGTGACACCACTTTGTCTCTTCTGGACACATGACGGACAAATGCACACCCCAAATTCAGTCTTCAGTCATCAGCAAATCTTCGGGCAATGTCTACTGTATTTCATCATGAAATACAAAACGTAACCTAAGCTAATCAGGCCTGTCATTCTTCTCTCCATACCCAATCTTCGTGACCGTTCATACGCGCCACAACTTCTAACTTAGGAGCACATGCGAGTATATTAATTTTGATGTCCCGTTTAAATAATAAAAAAAACTACCGCAATATCTGTGTTTAAATTTTTTTTCTGATTTTTGAGCAATGTTTTTTGGTTTATTACATGGTGAATTTACCTGCACAATCTGACTGTATAAAGAATTGGACTTTTCACCAAGTTTTATTGAAGAAAGCTTATTTCAAGCAAGGTCATTATTCTCCTGCTTCCCTCAAAATCTTAAATTAAATCAGGGTTTTTCATTCCTTCCAAAGCTTCACCTGCTTAAAAGAACTAAGCACGAGTGTATATCCAAAATTTACAATTTTTCCATTCCATCAAATATTAATCACAAAACAAAGATGCTGTTGGTACATATTTAATGCCTCGTAAAGCCACTAACCTAACTTTATTTTCCATTGGAGTGACAAGGTGATTAAATAAGGTATGTATGCATAAATGAGCAAAGCTGGAAAGCAAACAGTGTATGAAGAAATTGAAAAACTCAAAACTGTTAATAGATATCTGTCGTGCACAAAGAATTTGCCATCAACTATTTTTAATTAAATCCAAAAGTCAAAGTTTATAATAGATTTCTCTCGTGCCTAAATATTTTACCATTGTAACAATTTTATCAAATAATAATGATTGAATCCACATTATTTAAAATATTCAATAGTTGAATCTTTAAGAAGTGCTGTTTAAATGTTGCCCCAACGTCATTGACAAACTTCCAAAAGATATTGTTAATGACTCCAGATTAATGGGAGTGATATTTTGCTGCAGGAATGTAGTTTTTTTAGCTATCTCCATTTTACGACTTAATTTGATATAGAAATTGCATATTGAAAATATTTCCGTATAAATAACCTTTACGCTCTGATACAATCCTAATTTTTTTTAACTCTAATTTAACGGCCAAGGAAACGGCCATTGACCGTTTCCTTCAAGCTGGTTGGTCAAGTTACCTCCCGCAGACCATATATAGTGAGACTAAAGATAGTCACAACAGATAAATTAAAGTAAATGGTGTGGGGTCCTCATCTTATTGGAAAACAATTCAAGCGTAATATTCTCTAATACACCTACTATAGGTAATAGGGATATTTTAATAGTGTATATCTCTTACAAATAATATTAACAATGAATATAGACCATTTTCGCATGTAGATATAAATATGATGAATTATTTGTTTCAAGGAAAGGTTGATCAGTGTCCCTTGATACGGATAGGGATAGTTTTTAACTTTACAAATCTAAATTTTGAAGAAAAAATATCTCACAACTAAGCACTAAGCAAAACGATTTTGTGGATTTTTTCAGCAACGATTATCACAAATTGCTGATTAGATGGAAAACATACCAGGTCATATTCTGTTTTTTTCATTAGGAAAATTTGGACGCATGTCATACTAAAATGAAGCAAATCGACTAGAAAAAATTATAAATATAAACATTATTGATGCAATTTACGACAATATAAAAATATAATTCGCCTGAACTCTAAATTGATCCTCGCTATTGATCAATAATAGGGTAAAGTAAAAGTAATTTTCATTATTGCTATCGAGTAAAATGAAAAATATAAAACAAAAAAGAATACCTAATTAATCTTTCTAAAATGTATAAACAAAACATCAAACACTTCTATGCGTATCTCTATAATAGAAAACTGACGAGAGATCCATATTGGCAATTAAAAATGGCGTCGTAAGGCGAGTTTGCGATGCACTTGGTATTCCCTAAACTCATAAATCGCCATTTTTTTCTGGCTTTTAGGGTGGAAGACAAGTCACATTCATGTTTGTCCCGATGTAATGATTTTAATCAAGGAAATTAACTTGTTAAATTTAATTGCTAAAAGATCAAACTATTCAATTATATAGACATATTGTAATGTATGTAATCAATTGGAATCAATTGTGAGGGACAAAATCATGGATTCTTATGATGAACATAATTTAATTAAAGGAAGAAATTTTCCCCGATATGACGAAAACATATGATTGTAATAAAGCCATAGATATTATTTACCTTGATTTCGAAAATTCGTTCTAGTTGTTTCTCCATATGATAGGAAAGAAAAAGCTTAGAGCCGAAAAAGTTAAGAAGGAGCCTATTACGAAGTAGTGTTCGAAAACTGGCTTACAGACAGGAAATAATGACTGGCGAAAAATGGAAAATTGACTGACCTTGCCAAATTCATTACCGATGTAGCACATCGGTCAGTTTTTTGTCTTGTATTATTCCTCATCTTGCTAAACGACCTAACATCAAGATTATTAACAAGATTGCCAATCTCCCGAAAGATAATATACTAGGTTATATAGCATAATAGGAATTAGATCAAGAGAAAATAGAGAAAGACTGAAACGCGAAATTTAATTTTTCATTTTCATAGCTGCTATTTTTCAATCTCAATGAGTGCAAATTAATGCCCATTGAAACACTACATACAAATAGTTTAAAAAATATATTAAACACAACTTTATTGCAAGAACTATCTAATATAAGAATAAACATATAATTGTTCGATTGCTCAAATCGAACAATTCCACAGAACGAGTATGAAGTTCAGTTCTGCTATATTCGGCAGATGGATAACGTCAGATTAGAATAAATAGAGCTAATGGCGATCAAACTGATTCCGCCGCTGCCAAACAAAAGATAGGTATACAAACATGAATAATCGAAATTTCTTTCAAATGAAGAAAGGACGTTTCGCGGTCAAACGATCGTAATCTTCAAAATTCTGAAGGATCCCTATAATATAAACTTTGAGTCACTATTTGAACGGGCCGAAAACCTCATGCAAACATATCATCATAAAATGAATTTAAAGTTATCACTTGAATATAGTGGCGATCTTCGCACTATGTAGAATAAAGCATCTAGGAAAGTTGACCAATGCATTCATTGGCGCTAGCTAAGAAGTGAGAGCGGGCAAAACAATCGAAGACTAAAGACAATTTTCCACCGAAAAATCTTAAGATTGCTAATATCGCAACCTTAATGATTTAAAGTAGGAAATTGAGTTGAATAAGGTAACATGTAAGAGAACTTGAAACATTGCAAAGTCATGAAGTCATTGAAAGATCTCCTAAAACTAACATCGAAGCCGAACGAGCTTTTCCAGCTCGTATCTTTTTATTACTAAATTAATCAATCGACCGAGTGAGAGAAGGGTCAACTGTCTAAGTAGTTTTAAAAGATTGAATAAATTTCTTCAATTAATGTGTATTATGCAAACATACACCTTTTAAAACGATTCCATTTTTTACAACTTAGTTCATTTAACTAAAAAACTCTTTAAAACACAACTTTTTTAGACAACTTATTCCTTTTCATTTGAAAGCCTATTTTCTAAGTGATACATATTATTGCTGGAGTTGTCTAAAATTCGAGAGACTTTCCTCGAAATATGTTCATCTTTGAACTTCTTTCAATATCTATACATTCTGCTTATCAGGAAATTTGTGAGCATACAGAAGATAAAGCCCCTCCAGGAGTTCTTTGTAGAGTTACATGAATTTCGGAAGGTAGAGGAATAGAGAAATCACTACCTATAGAAAGGAGGTAGGGTTAGCGTAAACAAGAATCATAATGAGCTTGTAGGGTGGTGAGATGGAGTGATCAGCTTTAACTCGCGTTGTATATGTGAAAAGCACCAGAGGTAATTTCTGATACTTAGTGTTTTCTGATTCCGCACAAGGTAAAAATATTTGGATAGAGAAATTGTGGTAAGGAGAGAGAAAAAAATTTGTGCAGAGAGATATATATTGAGCAAGAGAAATAGAGAGGTGAAGAAGAAATAACAAGAAAGAGATAATAAGGGAGAGATAAAAGGAGAGAAAATAAGGGAAAGTAAAAAATTTAACACCAGAGATAAAATAAGAGACAATAAACAGATTTAATGAGAGAGAAAAAATTGACAAAAAGAGAGATGATAAAATGGGATAAAAGAAAAGATAATGAGATGGAGAAAATAAGGAAAGTATAGTAGGAAGGATATTTATTGAGGGACTGTAAGATAATTCATAATATAGAGTTAAATGTGAGTAACAAGAGACAGAGATGAGTTATAATAAGAGCAAAACAATTTGATAAAATAAAGATAAAAAGAGAAAGAACGAACAGAGGTCTATAGAGGGAGCGAGCGAAAGAAAACGAGACATAGAAAGAGAGATTAAAAAGCTTGATTAAATTGATACATAAAAAGAGAGATAAATAAAGAGAGAAAAGAGAGCGTTAGAGGGTTAGGAGCACTGAGCTCAAGTATTTTCCAAAAGCACGGGTTGGATTTACACTTAAGGCCGAATAGTACTCGGCCTGTTCAAAGTTATGACGGAAAATACCACCTGTATCCCAGGAACTACAGTCAGTCTCGAAAATAGGGATCGAGGGAGTATTTGACCGGAAGGAATCTGGGCTCGAGAGATCTTTTCTCTTTTATTTCTTTTATTTTCTTGTCTTCTGGCTCTTAGGGTATGGGGAGGCCGAGAGAAAGAAGTTTATGCCCCTACCCTGAACACTCGTTCTTACTGACCGCAAACATTCCTTTTAAACGCACAAATGTACACATAACAAAAGTCTTTTATATTTAAAGAAATTGTTGAAAATTTCCAAGTCTAATGAACGAAAATATAATAGTCTTTCCATTGATGAAAAAGAAAAATAATCATAAATGAATTATACTTTTATGTTTTTCTTAGATTTAAAAGATAAAATTGAGTTTGGATGTATGTATGGATATACACAAATATACACACGCTTTCATTTTAAATCTCTTGAGTTGTATGGTATTGATTAGGGCCGGGCTCCATGAACAGTAACACATGACAATGCCTGCACAATAATGTTGTCCGCCTTCTAATATGTCATAGCAAAAACATAACATTGCCTTTGAGCCGATTTTTGTTCACCCACAGCAGGCATGGAAGCGATGTAAGGTTTATTCTGAAAAACATATTCCTTGTAGTCTATCAAAGGAATTAACCGAAGGTGGATTACACAGTTGGTTTGAAGTACCAGTCACTGAGTAATTAATATCTGTCATTGCTGTTGACGTTTTTAGGAAATAAATGCGATCCAGGAAGCCATTCATCATATTTGATAGAGAGAAGACAATTTTCATCTAAAAATTTTGTTAGTATGCGAGTGCGCAGCATTTTAATGGAAAATGAAATTTCCTTTAGGTTAGAGCTGATGGCAATCAGAAAGAAGGTCAATAGATAGTAGTCCGATTTAATTTTATTAAGTAACTTTAGATTTTTGTATATCGATAAAATTTATCCTCGTTTTGCTATAATATGAGACTCCAGGGGAAACCATTGATTTATTAATAAATCCTGTAGAGTCATAATAAAGGCGAAATAGATTGATAACCCCTTTCTTTAGCACTTCCAAAGTGAAATCTTTTTCGTCGGGAAACACAAAATTTCTTGTTCCTTAATATGGATCGTAGAGCAACTCACAACATATCTTTCTACTTCTTCTTACATTATTATGACGAAAGGGCAATGCGCATTCTTTTATAGGTTTTTAATTTTGTAGTTATAAAATTCGTTGTAAAGAGAACGGGAACCAAATTTAGTCGAGATCCGCCACTACCTCTCTTTCAAGCTATCGAACCAGTCGTTTTCTTCTTTTAAATATAGTTTAAACAGTTCTACGAGTCAAATTTCTATTTAAAAGTTTATGAACAATTCAATTTCCATGCTTGATTTTATGCTTTTATATGATTTTATCAATTAACTTAATACTAATTATGATAGTTGTTATAGTAACAAAACTTATAATTTAAAAGTTTAGATGATGAGTAAAATAGAGAAAATCAACAGGGCTAACTAAATATAGACTAATTTCGTGTTTATTATGCACTAATATCTGTAAAATTGCTAAATAATTTAATTCCAAGAAATTCTTAAAGTAATTCATGCATTGTACGTAAAACAACCACAATATTGCCTCTATAGAGATCTGATAACTTTATACCATTTTTTATTTGTATGAATTGTATGAAATTTGGCAAAATACAAACGGTTTTGTCTGAGGAGTTTGCTTATCCATGTTTTCAATTTCGCATTGCATTAGTCTTTGATCTTTTCGTCGCCTTTTAAATGTCCTATGTGATATTTCAACTTAAAGCTTCAACTAAAATTTATCATATTATTCATATATATCATAACTTTGTTTATTTGTGTATTTAAATATATGAATAAAAATGATTAAAATAGTAAGTTTTCAGAAAAAAAATTTGACCACTATTTCCTATGATTCACCTTAATTTTTTAACTTTAAAATATATAATTCTTTTCTTTTTTACTGAACCATGAATGATAACAATATCCTGTTGTTGCTGTAAGACGTGTTTTGCGTCTTCTCTTCTTTGCTACAAAGCTCGGGGTTTCTTGCTATCCTTTTAAAGTGCTTTGGTAATAATGAAGCTGGATTTGTGCCCCCATAACTAATAATATTACTTACAACTTATAGAATATAGAAAAGTTAAAAAATAGGGCTGAATCATAGGATAAGTGGTTTAATTCTGATTTCTGAAAACTAACTATTTTACTAAATTTTATTCATATATTAAAATACACAAATAAACAAAGTTATCATACATATGAATAATATGATAAATTTTAATTAAATATCTTATATATATATAAATCTATGAGGAGTGCTTTATATATTAGGCCAAGGGTGTATATATATATGGTGTGGGAATGATAGCTTACTTTTAGTAATAATTCGTTTATTATAAACTAATTTGAAGTAAGATATCCATTATTTTTGTTAGTATTGATTTTATACTTTTAAAATGTAAAAATAGGAGCTATAACCAGATTCCTATGGGTGTAGTAGCCAAAATTAATTAACAATTTCAGCTGAATCACGGCTCCATTGAGAAAAATAGTGATCACGGTCTGTTCAAGGGTAAAATCAAGTTGCCGTATAATAGGAGACCCCTTCAAAATCAAATAATTATAAGACAATGTAATCAAAGTCATTAATACAAGTTTTTTTATTACTTAAAAGCATATTTTTTGAGGCTCCAAGGACAAATAATTAATTCATGTTATAGGAATTAAATTTGAATGGGAACAAAACGCAATTTATCGTACAAGTGAAAATACATATACTTTCTTTGATTTATGTCTTATGGACAATTTCACTTTACTTGTTTTTATTTAACGAGATGATAATAAAAATATTAAAATAAACTATTAGCAGAATCTTTTGACAAATAAAAGCAGAGAATAAATAAAGAAGTGATAAATTATTTTTAAAAAACGTGATCAGTATATTACACTGCTGTGTGTTGATTTCAAGGTCTAACACGCACTAACTGCTTTCAGGCCAGTTTTTCTCTTTAGAATCCGAAAATCATGTTCATTTTATCTAGTCATATCAGGTTTTTAAGATATAAGTACATGCCCGAAATTCAGTTCTATGCGAATGTACACACAATATTGAATTTTAAACTGATTTTTACACAGAAAGTGTAAAGAATTTTCTCATTGATACAAAGAAGAGTACAACATACATAAGAAACTACTTAAGAATGGTCTCTTCATGGAATTCCGATTGTACCTAGCATATAGTAAATCACTTTTGAGGCACAAGCTATTTTCAGCCAGAAATTTGTCATCTTACAGCCCTTGGTAGCGTTCCTTCATCACATGCATATCTTGCTGAAAGCGCTCACCATTTTCTTTACAGAAGTATTCTCAATTCTCGGGAAAATAGCCCAGGCGGGAACGAAGAAGTGGATTTTCACTGACATGGGCACACCACGTTTACAAAAAATTCCTCATATACTCATCAACCAACTTCTCATACTGAGGACTTCTGTGATTCACTTAAGGGATAACCAGAAATATAGTTCAGCATGATTCTGTGCTTCAACAAACCTGAGGTCCTTGATGAGTTCACTTATTTTAGGACCATCAAATACCCAGGCCTTGACTTTTTCCATGCCATCTCGTGGAAAATTCAGACGGTGGAAAGCAAATCCTCTAGCTTCCCCCTCGATTGCTTTTACAAATTTCTTCATCAAACAGAGTTTGATGTGCAAAGGTAAAATTAATATCTTGCTCGGCTCAACCAGAGGGTAAGATAGAACGTTGTGTTAACCGGGTCCTTATCCTTCTATTAACGATCAGTTGTGTCTACTATAATGTTGGTCGTCAGATAGATTGTCCCACAAGCACATAAAGCATATATACTTTGTGTACCCAACTTAAAGGCCTAAGATGAGTTCAACAATTTTAAGTTCTCCACAGATCAGCGATTTTTGTTCCTGTTAATTTAAAGCACACTCAAATGTTCCATGCTGTGGCAGGTTTCTTTAATTACTGCTGAGTGTCCAACAGGGATCAATCAAGACTTATAGCCATTATTAAGAAGAACTGCATTGAGACCTGTTAAATGAGTCATTGTAAAGTTTCTATTCCATAGTATCATATTTCAGGGCAATAATGTTGAACTGGTCAGCAATGTTGTTACATTGAACCAGCAAAAAAATGACCTAAATTCTTTCTCACCATCCCAATACCAATAGTATAATGCTGTCCCTGGTGCCAGCATACATTTCTGTCGAAGACTTAAAGCCAATAGCTTAGCAGATTCTTTGGAAAATCTCAGGTCTCCTGTCAGGTGGTTGAGTTTGGCCTGCGTAAATGGCACCGGTTGGTCGGTCTCTCTTGGGTTATATTGATCATACTCAGCTGTATCGGTAGTGAGCCTTGCCTCGGAATCAGAGCTATATCCCGTGATATAATAAAATGAGGCTCAGGAACAGGAACATCACGATCCTGTGAGACTGGTTTTATAAAAGAAGAACGATTGGAGTATTCAACAGGGTGCTAATTGTTGAAATTGATGCCTTTCAAATTTGTCATGAACTAGCACCAGTCGATAACATGATCTATGATTTCTCTCCACACCATTGTAACACTATATGGTATATCTTTCCTTTCATTATTACTTCACTCCCCTAAATTTTTAACACATCTTTTAAAGCAAATATGGGGAGTAAATGACTTATTCTGGTCTCCTAGTTTCATTTCAAAGTAAGCATTATATTCCTTTTTCACAAAAGCCGTTATTTTAGCTTGACGGTCTGGAAGAGCGACATGTCTGCAGATGTAACAAAATCTATTCGGATGATTCTTGTCTCATCGCTAGATGTGACAAAACATAATTAATAAACAGTTGAATGATAGCGCTATTTTGGAATATGCGTTCTAATATAAATCGAGCATATTTTAGAAACCTGACCTAAGCAAAGAAAATTAATTTATTTTTAAATTCAGCATGCAAAATTGAAAAAATGCAAAAAGGCTTCAAATCTCTCCCCCCCCCCACCCAAAAGAAAGATTAAATAACAAAATAAAATCTGTTATTTTCCCCCAAAACAAACCGCCAATAAATAAATTAAGAAGAGGAGGCTAATAATTATTAGTAATCTATCTCACTCGCTTTTATCTCTTGTATTAATTGGAAGGTAATCGTTATCGCATTATTTTACGTAGTCTAACTGAAGTAAGGGCAAACTATTATATATGTATTAACTAACGGGAGTAGTAGATTCAAATCCCCTGAAATTCATTTAGCCTCTTCCCGTCTCCCTGCGCAGGTCAGTTTTATCTTTATCAATTTAATATCTTTGGAATGGTTGAATATAAAAACACTAGAAACTAAATTATTAATAAAAAAATGGAAGGAAACTGTTGTAGTTGACTTTGAAAACTTCATTGTGCAGGAACAATGAAAAGGAAAAAATCAATAATAGGCAAAGTTGAAGAAATAAAGAGAGCACTAAGAGGGAAAATGAAGATGACTAACATAGAAAGCGAAATATTTAACGTTGGGCTGCAAAGATAAATCTTTGAATATAACAATAATAAATTAAACAATTTGATATGACTGAAAACAGGAGTAAGTGAGCTATTTATAATAAGCCACGGTATGATATGGATAAGGGCAGACAAGTTATGGATAGGAGGGTCATTCGACATAACCGACTGTAGGTATTTCACAAATAATCATCAAAATGCAAAGCAAATCTGCTGGTTAGGAAGATATTTAACCTATTCTATTCAGCCAAAATTTAGTTCACATAAAGGGTTTTTCAACAAGGATGTTTGAGCTTTGTCAGGCGATAGTGGCCATGTTGTTAAAGCAACATCTCACAACCTTAGTGTAAACAGTTCAGTAGTACTTGGCAAGTCACGATGGAAGGTTATAACGTTGAACAGCGTGTGTAAATCTTCAAATGTTATTATGAAAATCAGTGCTCCGTTCGACAAACGTTCCGCGGATCACGTGATTTCCATCCTCGCCACAATCGTCCTGCCGAGTCCACTGTTTGACGCTTGGTGGCCGAATTCGGGGCAAAAGGAAGGATCGATTAACATCAGCCAACACCTGTACGTTGCCGAAACACAAGGTCTGCTGAAAACATCGCTGCCGTAAATAAGAGTGTACGGAAAAATCCGAGGCAGTGAATTTTTCGTCGTTTACAAGAGCTTGGCCTTTCTGCGACTTCAGTTTGAGAAATTATGCGTAGAGACTTGGGTCTGCACCCGTACAAACTCCAACTTATCTAGGAACTTAAGGTAAACGACCATAGACAACGCCGTGTGTTCGCTGATTGAGCTCTAGAGCAGTTAGAAGCTGCCCAAAATTTGCCCTAAAATATCATTAAGAGCGACGAAGCTAATTTTTGGATGAATGAATTTGTGAACAAGCAAAATTGTCGGCTTTGGAACGAAAACAATCCGCATTAGATACACCAGCACCAATTGCATCCCAACAAAGTCACTGTTTGGTGCGGATTTTCGTCTAACGGAATCATCGGTCCGTATTTTTTTGAGAACGAAGATGGGATTGCCATAACCGTCAATGGCGAGCCTTACAGATCGATGATAAACAACTTCTTGTGACCTCAATTGGATTATTTGGATACTGACGACATGTGTTTCCAACAGGGCGGCGCTACGTGCCACACTGCGCACGCCACAATAGACATTTTGCCCTAACGATTTCAGGGCAGGGGTATCTCGCGCGGCGGCGAGGTCAACTGGCTACCGAGATCATGCGATTTAACGCCATTAGACTACTTTCTTTAGGGCTATCTTAAATCTCAGGTCTATGCGAATAATCCGAAAACAGATGATGTCCTCAAAGTTACCATAACGAACACCATCAAGCAAATTCAGCCAGATTTATCTAAAATTTAGGCTCTCAAATACGTTCCACCAAGCGAAGCCGCGGCAGACATTTGAATGACGTCCTATTCCACACTTAATGCCATAAAATGTATGTGATAGAAGGAGTTGAAGCTCCTATCCCGTATTATTTAAAACCACGATGCTGCCCACGTGCATCTTCGATTCGAGGCTTGGAGTCTTATCAAAGCTACCGGATGTCAATGTTTAAACAAGGAGGTTATCGTCCCCCCGTTCGCCCCCATACGCCGACCTCGCCAGATCGAGTTAGGCTTATGAGCAGATAAGGCATTGTTCTCCGGCCCGGCTGTGCGTTCCCTCCAAGCTTTCACTACATTTTCCCCCACGCCAAAAAGATGTCCTGGCTATTTATATGGAAACTTTACCACTAAGATCAGATTGGAGATCCAGATTTTCGTCGCGAAACATCACCACGACCCTCTCTCCCTTTGTGCGCCAAGGGACCTCGACCTCGAGATTCACCATCATTTGTCCAGAAGGAGGACAATATTCCTTGAGTGCCAAAGGTTCGAGCCTTCTGTGACGCCAAGTCCCCAAGGCTTCCCCCCCTGTTGTTCAAAGGAGAACAGCATTAGAACAGCCATTGTTCGTTTTGAGCCCTTCGCCAAGAAACGGTTCTCATCCCCCCCTGTTGTTCAAGGAGAACAGCATTAGAACAGCCATTGTTCGTTTTGAGCCCTTCGCCAAGAAACGGTTCTCATCCCCCCCCTGTTGTTCAAAGGAGAACAGCATTAGAACAGCCATTGTTCATTTTGAGCCCTTCGCCAAGAAACGGTTCTCATCCCCCCCTGTTGTTCAAAGGAGAAGAGCATTAGAACAGCCATTGTTCGTTTTGAGCCCTTTGCCAAGAAACGGTTCTCACCCTCCCCCTGTTGTTCAGAGGAGAACAACATTAGAACAGCCATTGTTCTTGAGCCCGTAGACAAGAGACGGTTCTCATCCCCCCTTTGTTCAGAAGAGAACAACCTAGAACAGCCATTGTTCGTTTTGAGCCCTTCGCCAAGAAACGGTTCTCACCCCCCCTGTTGTTCAAAGGAGAACAACATTAGAACAGCCATTGTTCTTGAGCCCGTAGACAAGAGACGGTTCTCATCCCCCCTTTGTTCAGAAGAGAACAACCTAGAGCAGCCATTGTTCTTCAAGCCGTTCGTCGAGAAACGGTTCTCCTTCCCAAGACGCCTCGTCAGGATCCTTTTATTCCCCCCCTTCGGCTGGAACTCGCCAGCGGACCGAAACTCCTTTGCGCCACCTTCCACTGCACCACTAGTGCAAAAGTTACGTAAGCCAAACGTCACCTTTGAGTATTGATCCTTTTTGTCAATTCTATCCTGTTCTTTAAATGGTTTATCGAACCATCCCATCTCTTTAACTCTATATTTGTTTTACCTTTTTAAATCCTTTAAATCCTCGGATTAGCCCGAGTCTCCACGACCCTTTCCATTCTGTTTATGTCAATATTTTCCGTTTTTGTGTATTGTTGATAGTTATTATTAATAAAACTCTATTTTATTAATAATAACAATATTATTATCCTTGAGCTCAGTTCCACTTCTTAAGCATATCGAAGATACATAATATCGGCCGCCAGACAGTAACGCACTCTAAAGATAATTAAGGAAGTTCCCTCAACGAATAGTGTTATATATGGTATCGTCGGGAGTCATTCTACGACATATATACTTTTAAATTTCAATAAATTGAGTGCATATATCACACATAACTTGTTTTATTTACGAGCGGCATTATTGAAAGACCCTCTATAATTAGACAATATGTACTTTTAATATACCTGGTTTTTTTATCCTTTATTAGGTTTAAGTGCGTGATAAAAAATATTCATTCATATAAATAAAAGTCCCTTTTTTTAACTATGTGTCATTAAAACTTCCTTTACATTTTGCCGAGGTGTGGTGAGATGGAAGTGAAAATAATTGCGATCTGTGCTGTCCAAGACGCATGCCGTAACAAGTCCAACATTGACAAATGGCTCAACGTCAACCAAATGAACCGTTCTCGGAGTTGCAAAGAAGTTCAAGAACGAGGAAGACCTCAAAGATTTACATAGTTTAGTCAGACTTAAAGATGTCACCAGTTTGGCTGTGAGAAACCCCTTTAATACTGCATCGAAGCTCGAAATGACTGTGTTCTCTCAAAGAACATGTCTGCAATCACAGAGTCCAAGGTCATCTCTGAGGAGTGCAGTAAAACCCTCAGCGGAGTGCAAAGGCCTCTGCTCAAACACTGAATGTGAAAACAACGTCGGGAGCAACGTCATCGCTTTCTCGACGACATAAGGACTCATGAAAATCAAATAATCCTTTTTTTATAATAAAAGACCTCGCTGTGGATTCGGTCATCAACAAGCAGAAGGACATAATGTTAGGCTTCAGCAAAGACTTCCCAGAGTTGTGCTACGTGCCAATGACCAAGCATCCACACTGCCAGAAGATGCCGCAGTGTAGTTCGCGGCAGGTTAAAGGCTCAATTCAGCCGAATACATGGACATCTTGGCCACCTAAGTCCTACACTGAGTGAGGAAGATCGCAAAAAAGGTTGACTACGTATTTTAGAAAGACAATGTCCCAGCCCACATGAACCAAACATGCAAGAATATTTTGGTCGTTTATGTACTTCTGGTACAACGAATTTTGGCCCCCGCAATCGCCCGACCTCAACCTATTGGACTACAGAGTGTTGGCGCATGTCATTGGAAAAGCTTGAAATGTCCAGAACAAAGGCGTTGTGGAGCTGAAGTTCTCCGACAACCGCGGTGGGTAAGCATGAGGAAAGACTTCCTCCGCATCGTGTGTAAGGTCTTGAGGTCTAGCTTGGAGCGTGTGCTCTCTGAAGAGGGCGGCCACATTGATTAATATTACAATATAAACACATTTTTATATGTTAAAACAATATAACGTGTCTACCCGCATCAAAACTATTATTTTGTACTCTGTTGAGAGAGTCATAACGAGTGTGACAGGACTCTTGCAATATCTAGTAAATCCATTTAAAATATTCCTATTTGATATTTCCGGACTTTTAAAAATGCCCTTGGTGTGCATCACAATAACGAAGCTTAACAGACATTTATTCATTCTTTTATAAGATCTTTTGGTAAGTTCGGTACATATGCGCGGGATACACTTACTCGCCCGTGAACACGTTTATCTGTACAGACCTTGTAACTTATTTGATAATTATCTCTCCGTGAAGAAAGAAATATATTTTCTTGAGTATTATTTTGTTTCACTTCTTACAAAACGTAAGAGACCTTATATGATCCGATGGCAGGATGAGCTTTTTTCTATGAGAGAAATAAAAATGAAAACAGGAAACACATTTGATACCAAAAGTAGTGAAGGTGAAAGAGTAGAAGATATAAGGTAGATAAAACATATTTGTATATATAGAAATGAGTGATGTTGATGTTATAGATAAGGAGTAGGAGTATTATGACAAGTATTTAAATGAAGATCAGATAAATTTGTGCCAGAAGCCTAGCAAGCGCCTTTGTTTTTTTTATTTCTTCTTCATTATTATGTGGTTTGGTTAAAGAATTCGAGCCTTTCTTATCATTGGCTCTATTGGGCATTTGTTTTCTCTGTATTCTTTTACTTTATTTTGTCCCATTTCTCACACGTTTATTACAGAGAGTTTTGTTTATTTTCTTTTTCTCTTATTTGTGTCATATTTTTTTACATATATATATCATCATCGTTGTATTGGGTTTACTTTCTGGATTGTCTTTTTCTTGCTACCATCAAATCGTTGTGTGTAGCGAATACAGTATAAGAAAATGAAATAACTAATCTAACCAGGTATTCTTATTTTATTGTCGATTGAGGCAGAAATATACAAAGAAGTATATAACGTCATTCAAATTTGGGCACTTTGTGTTATATAAATTTTCAATTAAATATAAATATTTTTAAATGCTACTTGTTTTGCTTTTCACTAAAAAGTTAATTTTGGATTCTTTACATAAAGGAGTTTCTTGCAAATTCTGAGTCCTTAATTTCCATTATATATTTTTTAAAATTTTCTTAATTAATAAGAAAGATGCGTATTTCAGTCAAAGTGAGCTCTTATAAAACTCGTTGACAATTTCGAAAAATATTGTTTACAAGTTCAAAATAAAGAACTTTAAATACTTTAACATCATTAATTCTTTTCAATTTCATTTGGTTGAGTCCTATCTCGCCATTTCATCTCCTCCTTTTCGACGATATTAATAGATTTAGATTTTTCTTTAAAATTTAGGAACGTTCGATCATCCTAGAAGTAAGTTTTAGATTAATTAGTAGAATTCAATGATTTATTTCTAAGTTTAGAATTTATTCTAGTCTCTCAATTATGAAAACGTAGAAGGGGATCCTAAAATTGAAACTTATTCAGGGTAAGTTATAAAAAGCAACCAAAATAATGTAAAATTATCTTTGGATTTAAGTCCGAATTCATCGCTGTTTAACTCCATTAAAGTTTGGTATTTGTGCTGCTGTAAAATTTTGCTGTGAAAAATTTAGGTTTCATGAAAGTATTAATAACTTCAACTACTTAACCAATTCCCGGAGATTTTAGTCTACGAACACCATCGCTTTTAATTTAGCTATATAAAAATTCATTTGCCATTTTTCACCCCACTGTACAAATCGAGGAATTCGTCTTGTATATTAAATACCAATCTGTTCCTCCTGTTTTAAAACCAGGTTGCAATTCATTCAAATACATCTCCCAATATATTATGTGCATTTAAATTTACAAAACGTCTCATTTTTAGAGATCCGTAACAAGTTTTAATGAAAATCAAGATAAACACTCTTGGTATATGAAACCCTTCATGCTATTCAAAGTTTAAGATATTTTCGTGAATAATTTTCACAAGTTACTTAATCAAGAGCGCCGTCGACGAAAATAATGCTGAGTATATTTAATTACATTTTTTGCCCGAAATTCTGCAAATACATTTTCTATATTTTATTGAAAATGAATTCATATTTCCTTATATATGAGGTTTCTTGCTCTCAGTCAATTAAAAAGAAGTGTAATAATAGATACATAAAATTAATTTGGAACAAATGGTAAATAAACCTAGTTGATTTGAATTCCATAAAAGTTTAATTTATTTTCGAATATTTTTTAATTTATTAACCCCTGTTATTTTTCAATAGTTTTGGGAAAAGTCAGATGCTGACGCAAACTAAGTAAACAATTCTTAAGTTGAGACGTAATTTAGAATTACGGCTAGGATGTACACGGCGACATTTATCTCGGCGGAAATGTAAATGTTATCCGAGACTAAGGAAAATTTATAAAGGTAAATTGATGTTGAAAGATGAAGGCAAATATACTCTTCGTAAAATTCATTCTAACGAGTGCTTTAGAAAGTTAAAAAGAAGAATAGCCGAGCTTAATAGCTACTGCATAGGATTATTTTGTAGGAATTTAGCAAAATTAATAAAATGATTTTTTTTTAATTTAAAAAAATCTAAACTGTGTATTTTTTAAGCAAACCTAAAAAATTATTTCTATCTCCAATCAAGCAATTATAAAAAGAACTTTTCTCTCTTACTTCTTAATCTTTAATTAGGTCTGTAAATATTTATATCCTTAAATTTAGTAGGATAAGCAAGAATTTCCACGTCTACAGTATTAAAATTCTGATTAAATTTGGAAGGCAAAATCTTGAATAAGATAGAGGATAGTGGTTGTTCAAAATTGTCTAATTACTCATAAAATAAGTTAGTTTAGCAAATTATCAAATATAGCCAAATATATAGAGAGATTCTCAAAACGATATTTTAAAACAAAGCAAAGAAAAAGGAGCGTTTTTCTCCTTAATTATTATTTTCTGATCGAAAAATTAAAAATAACTCCATCAATCTACTATTCAGACATTAATTTCTAGGTGCAAAAGTTTGTAAATCTTAAGCTTTAAATAGAATATTTGCAAATGCTTTTATCAAATAGCTAAATTAAAATGATATAATCTAAGCAAAAGAGTAAATAAGGATTGCAGAGTATAAGACGAGTACATAAACTCAGTTTGAAACTTAATTCAGTTTAAGAAATCTATTTGTGGCAAAAGCATTATATCGGTCTATATTCGAATGAATAATTAATTCGATAATAATTTCATATTGAATTTAACCCCTAATTGTAGAGGTACATGGTCGTAAGAATTAAAATGTTTCAAATAGTGTATGTCTAATTTAGTCATTTTCTATTTCTTTGACAGTTATTTAAAAAGGTTGAAACGATCAGAATACACCGTAATTCTCTTTTCATCAAAGACAGGCCCCAATAAAATCTCATATGTATTCTCAGCAGAAGAAGGAAGTCTCAAGCGATATTTATTCAAAATCCAAACCTTTCGGCAAAATTCCAGTACCTTATATTTAACCTGGCTCTGATCAACCATGGTAATGTCTACGAAAATTTATCTTAATTTTTATCGTCATTTCTTTTAAATTTATACGGCCATTTTCGTCATCATCCACTCTTCATATAAAAACAAAGGAGATAATTTTGACTTTCACCCACGCGGTATATTAAAAGAAAAAGGTTTATTTTGCTAATTTTTAACATACAAGGAATACAGGGTTTTCCAAAATTAAATATTACAACAAAAGATTGAATGGATGATTTATCCATTTAAAGAGGGATAATAAATGAAATGGAAGGAGCAGAGGCTATTAGGCAGACTTAAAGATTGGCAAACTACATTTTTTAAGGGTATAAGCAAATCATCTGCGATATCCAAGGTAAGTGTCAGAAAGGTTTCTTCGAATTATCAGTTATGTTAGAATGGTAATTATGATACTAAGGTTTGCACGAAAATATAATTTCTACGTACATCAGAAAGAAAACAAAATACGAATTTTCCTCTTTTTTTCAAATTAGCAAATCCTTTTGATTACCTCGATAAAATCTTCTGTTTTATATACTAGGCCTTGATCTTCAGTATTATATTGCTAGTGAACGGTTTTTTTTTCGATTATACAATATCGAAGTTCGTTTTAATGCATTATCAGTTCCAAAATGGATATTCATCCAAACATAATATTAAATTACGGACTTAAGTGTTTATATTGGAAAAATTCCCGTGAACTTTAATTGATATTTCTATGAAATCAATTTGTTTCCCTATAGAATTTTTCGTTATACTTTCAAAGTTTAACCACAACACTATATTTACAGACTCAAAAAAAATAGTCATTCTTGCGATATCAATCATTTCTTAAAAATTGGCATTGTAAATTGGGAATATAAAAAATTGGAATTAAATTTGACATTATAAATTACCATAGGATTGTATTTTAACTTCACCGGTCATTCATCCTTTCATTCATTTCTTTTTTTTTTCTTTTTTTGGCTTGAAATTCTTGCGTACTTTTTGTGGTGTCTAAGTTTCAACTTCCAAGGTTAAGACATAGTTTGCTTTTGAATCATAGAGGCAGTTAATGTTGGTCTAATTGCTTTCTCGAACTTCTAAACTCTAATTGGTCTTTTACTCACCAAGATACCACTATTATTTTTTTTATAAGTTTACACTAAATATGTATTTGGTATCTTATATTCCTGTTAATATTAATTTATCTCTCCTATGAATTTGATCCAATAAAATTTCCATTAGCAAAGGAAGGTAACTTAAATATCTCTTAATAGTTCTGTTTCCTATTTGCATTTAAGCCTAATTCGTGAAAATCTCTTGAGCTATGTTGTAAAAATTTGGGGGGAAAACAGCTGCCAGTTCTTACTACTTTTTATAATTTTATATTATTATTATTGCCCAAGTGTAGCTTTGTCAATAATTCTTATTATGTGGAAAAATGGCTTCATCGGAAAATGCTTCATTTGTGAAGGAAAACTTTGCGAAGGATCATCTCGTGGAGTAAAAGATAAATAACATTATCAGCTAAAAGAACTAAATAAAGTGATATTGCCTGAACTAATTAGTTAAGTTACTATTAAACAAAGTAGTGCTGAAGATTTTCACTTACGATGCCATAACTCTCCAAGACCTATAATGTCTTTTAGTCTCCTTTATGACTCCCTTTTTATGGAGAAGCTCCATCAGATGATTTTTAAAAAAGCAGAAAAAACCTTCTCAGTTTGAGTGAAATTTCGCACCGTGTGGAGACTTTTCATTTTAACTAACCTATTTCTAAAGTGGGTGAGAAGAGGAATGATGGCTAAAAAAAAAGTGTTAATACCCATATGTAGGGAAATCGTCACTCCCCCATTCTCTCGCGGTGGAATCACAAGGCGATAACCGCAAAGACATCCGGTCCCAGGCAGCGTCGGGTCAAGTGCGTAACCGCGGCGCCACACCACTCGTCGCTATGAAAGAACTTAAGGTTAAAAAGCAAGATCTCCACCAGGAGATTGAGATTCAATTTCACGTCAAGTAAGAAATTGGAGACGTGTTTATCCCAAGTTCGAAGGCTAACGAGGAGCCGATGTAAAACTTGGTGAGAAAAACCGTTTGGCATAAGAACCCTCCTGGGCCCGTCCTCAAGCTTCCTCCCCTCTTACCACTCCCCCTGTGGGGTGAAAACGTATAAATAAGGAACACTGATAAAAATGGTGGTAGAATACGTCAGTCTCTATGTGACGAAGTCTTCGGATTAAGACCGGGCTACCTAGACTGGATTGGTAGTTTACTTGGCTCACCAGACCAAGAAGTAGCCTGCAAGAGAGGCAGGGCTACCTACCTTAAGGCGCTAAGAAGCAGCTCATCCTCGAACTAGTCCCTGGTTATCAAACCAAACGTTAAGTTAACTTTGTTAAGTTCAACTTACTCTCGTCAGAGAGACTCCTCATTTCCCGGTGCATCTTAAACACCAGGGGTATTCCTCGTCCTTAAGGAATTAAGGAAAGAAGAAGGAAAAGGCTCGCCCTCTAGCCCGTTACTCGGTGGCCACACGGAACTCATAAGTTAACTTGGTTGAGAAACCAAGTTCAACTTATTCTCGTCAGAGAAATCCCCCTCCGATATCCTCGCCCCTGAGGAAGACTGGAACTAAGAAGAAGCTCATCCTCGAGCTAGTTCCTGGTTACCAAACCGACCTTCAAGTTCAACTTATTCTCGCCAGAGAAACCCCTTTCCGTTATCCTCGCCCTTGAAGAAGACCCTCCCCGAGTTCAGTCCTCATCCATGAGGAATTAAGTAACGAAGGAGAAAAGCTCCCCCTCGAGCTCGTTACTTGGTGGTCACACCACACTCCAAGTTAACATGGTTTAAGAACCAAGTTCGACTCACTCTCGCCAGAGGGACCACGACTACCTTGCTGCCGCATAAAGCACCGTAATTGTTCTCGTCCTTGAAGAACGTCCCCCCCTTAATACTGTGTGGTCCCCCAGCTGCTACCCTCGCCAAAAGGACCTTGTGATCCCGCCCACCTACATCTGGCCAGGCGGCACGCGTCATGAGACAATAACATTCCTGAGGTATTTAAACTCCAGTAGAGTCCATAAGACTAAATCTTATATATTGCTGTGTGTAGTGAAATAAACCAATTTTAGAGGATCAAACTAATTATATTAATTCTTGTGTATGATAATATTCGGAGTATTGCTGTGGTTAATGTTTAAATTTTGTGTATTCAATTGTTAAAATTAAAATATAAGTTTATTTTGGGAATTATTGTGCGTTTCTCTATATCCTTACGTGTTTCCAACGGCTCTCTTCTTTAAGATATCAATATTAGCACTCTTAGCACTCTTAGAACAAAAAGGGAGGGGGCATTCTACGACACCATATTTTCGCATTATTTTTTCAATGGCTGCAGAAGGAACGAACTATTTAGCATGTTAGAAGAAATTCTACCACATATTCTCTGCAATGAAACGTGATCGTCCTAAACGTACTACAGTTTTAGATGCAATGTCTCATAGTTTAACGTACCTCGAGGAAAACCGACCAAATGTCAGTTTTTTTTAAAATTAATTACAATGTGTCACGCAATTTTTCTCTTTAGGGAGCAACTGTTATTTTTTATATACTTGTGTCTAGAATACATGAAAAGACTGTTATATATTTCAAGAAGAAAGTGGCGAATTTGAAAATTCATTTCCATAAGGTCTAAACAAAACGACATGATACAAAAATAGCATTTATTTATTCTATAATTACATAAGTGAGAGAATTAAAATATCTGAAATAAGTAGTTTTCTGTGATTCACGCTTATACTGTAAATTACTTTCAGGAATGTCCCATCGCATTTTCATAATTGGATCCTTGATAGCGGCGTTCACTTCCAGTAAGTCATGGAGAAAGCGCGTACCATGAATATGGAATTTCAGGTGCATCCTGTAACCCATCTTGCGGTAGTTTCTCACCAAGTTCTCAACCAGCACTACATAGTTTTCGGCTTTGTGATTACCTAGGAAGCCCAGAACCACTGCGATAAAGCTAACTAAGGCTGCTATTTCCGTCTTAGTGAGCTTCTCTGGAAACTCATTGGACTCCATGATCATTTTTATTTGTGGAGCGCAGATAGCTTAAGAAAGAAATCTTGGAGATACTTAAAAGCTGCAGACTCGTTATCTAGAGATATAACAAATTGTTTTATTAGGCCCAATTTTAAGTGCAGATGACGAAACAGTACTTTTTGGTGGTCCCTCAAAGGCTAGCATTTGGCGTTGTTTCTCCCTACACTAAACTCGGACCGTTGTGGCCAATCCCGCTGATGGTAGTGTGCCATGGTGACCATACTGTCCCAAAGGCAAAGATAACGAGGAAACTTGGTAAAGCCGCCTTAGAGACCTATCAAGAAGGCCACCATTTTAAAGTTTCCGATAATATCCCAACCGTCTTTTTCATATTATAATGCATCTAGCAAGATCTTGGCACTGCTGTATTCCTCTTTGAGCTGGACCGAGTGAGCAAGGGGAAGAGATGGATACATGTTCCCAATATGAAGCAGCACTGTTTTGAGGCTCCTCGACGAGCTGTGAATGAAGACGCGCGAAATTCATAGCTCTATTTTCTCCTCTGTATCATCCTGTCAATAAACAAAATTAAAACAAAAGTATAAATAAAGGAATTCATTTCGCTTAGTGTTATTAGAAATGTTACAAAAAAAATCCATTATCCAAATACAAAAATACATTATATTTTTATAAATATATTACCTTCCAGAGTTCTTTTGCAGAGCTCATAGATGAAATAAGGTGCCTAAAGTTTGTTTAAATCTCCGACTGGCATTTTAGCAGATCTCTCTATAGAGTACTTTTTCGCTCTTGTCGAATAAATTCGACGATGACATTGCAAAGTGTGTCTGTTGGATGCTTATAACCTCTTGATGTCATGTGTGACGAATGCTTCTATCAATGAAGAGTGATGATATCTGCGTTGGAACCGCTAGAGTTAAAGTGATCTGTTGAGTATACATTCTTTGTAATTATACAGTCATCTACGTTGCCAGAATGTACTAGTAATTCTTCAAATATATAAAAGGTTCTCGAAAGTTAAAGAAAGCTCTACAGTTTATGCCGTGGAATGGACTCTCGACGATATACCATAGATGACTATTCTTCGAGGGAACTTATTTAAATATATTTAGAGTGCGTGGTGTCTGGTCGACCGAGGTTATTTATCTTCAATATGCTTAAGAAGTGGAACTGAGCTCAAGGATAATAATATGGCTATCATTAATAAAATAGAGTTTTATAAAAAGAAACTATCAACAACACACAAAACGGAAAATATTGACATAAACAGAGAATGGAAAGGGTCGTGGGGAATCTAGCTATTCCGAGGATTAAGATTTGGAAGAGATTTAAAAAGGTAAAACAAATAAAAATTAAAGGGATGGGATGGTTCGCTAAACCATTTAAAGCACAGGATAGGGTTGACAAAAGGGTTAAATACTCAAAGGTAACGTTCAGCTTACGTAATTACACTTGCTGTGCAGAGGAAGGCGACGTGAAGGAATCTTCGGTCCGCTGGCAAGTTCCAGCAGAAGGGGAGGGAGGAATTAAATGATCATGACGTGGCGTCTTGGGAATGAGAACCGATTCTTGGCAAACGGGCTTAAAGAACAATGGCTGTTCTACGTTGTTCTCTTCTGAATAACAGGGGGAGTGAGAACCGTCTCTTGTCTACGGGCTCAAAGAACAATGGCTGTTCTAATGTTGTTCTCTTTCTGAACAACAGGGTGGAAGGGTGAAAACCGTTTCTTGTCTACGAGCTCAAAGAACAATGGCTGTTCTAATGTTGTTCTCTTTCTGAACAACAGGGGGGAAGGGTGAGAACCGTTTCTTGTCAACGGACTCAAAGAACAATGGCTGTTCTAACGTTGTTCTCTTTCTGAACAACAGGAGAAGCCTTGTGGAATTGGCGTCATGAAGGCTCGAAACTTGGCACTCAAGGGATATTATCCTCTTCTGGACAAATAATGGTGGATCTCGAGGTAGAGGGCCCTTTGGTGCACAAGGTGAGACTGGACCGTTAAGATGTCTCGGGAAGAAAATCTGGATCTCGAATCTCCTCTTAGTGGTAAAGTTTTCATATATATAGTCAAGACATCCCCTTGGCGTAAGGGACAATGGAGTGGGGGCTTCGAGGGAATGCACAGCCGCGCCTGAGAACAATACCTTATCTGCCCATAAGCCTAACTCAATCTGGCGAGGACGGCGCATGGGGCGAAACGGGCGAAAATAAACCTCCTTTGTTAAACATTTACTCAGGTGGCGGCTATAATGCGCCCAGCTTCGAGGCTAAGATGCACGTGGGTAGCATCGTGTTTCTAAAAACGTGATAACGGTTAAAATTAAGCGGCCTCAAACCATTCTATCACAGTTTATTTTTTACCAAATTAGTGCTGATTCAATGTGGAATCTAATAGAACTGCCATAGCTGTTTTGTAAAACTACTGTATTAATGTTTCTATAACTTTTTAAATAAATGCTATTCACCATTAATGAGGCTCATTTAAAAATTCAAGGTCATATCCACAAAAGCAAGGTTTTGAGATTAAAATTGATTTTTTATCTAATAGATCAACAAAATTAGAGAAGTAACAATTTTAACCCAGGAACAAGCGGCCTCAAACCATTCTATCACAGTTTATTTTTCACCAAATTAGTGCTGATTCAATGTGGAATCTAATAGAACTGCCAAAGATATATGGATATGAACGTTATGAAATAAATGAGAAAACGATAAAATATGAAGTTAAGCACAAATAGGGAGAAGAAATTGTTGTGTATGTAAACAAATACTGAAAGTTTTTAGAATGTGTATGTGGCACGAGGAACATAATTCGGCATCATTCCTGGTATGAAATACAAATTAGATTTAATACCGAGAATGAATAGTGGCTTTAGCTAGGTAGAAGAGCCGCAAAAATATTTCTTGTAGATATAGGTCAAAGATATATAAAACAGGTCACTATCCACCACCAGATCATTTCTCCACTAATTTGGAATAGCTTAAATAAGATATCCTGAGTGTCTCGTTAAAAATGTTGTCTTAAGAAAAAAGAAGGAGATACAAGTAAATTTGAGAATAATTGTACATTGTTTTTGACAATGCTGATATAAACATCTGTACCATTGATGGTTTCAACACTTTCCACAGTATGGTAGGATTCAGTGTGTCACTCCTTATTCTTATTGTCTTAATTTATATAAGCCTAAGAAAAGTTTAGAAAAGATCCCTTCTGCATCCACCGTTGGACAGTTTGGCCAAATTACCATCATAGGCTTTGAGAGTTAAAGTACAAGATATATGTTGGGTTTAACAGTCACAGATTTATCAAGTATCAAACCATTATTCACCACTCTCTCAGAATAAACAATGGAACTCTAGTGGCTGTTTGCAAAATGGCAAAAGAGTGACTGACCAATTTAAAATGGTCGCATTGAGTGTCGTAGAATGACCTCGACATAAACGTCACTTCTTCCGAAGGCGTGATCGCTCAAGCTCAACGCGTGACCTTGATTCTACTCTGGTCACGACAGAGATGTGGAATAGAAGTGAGGAAGGAAGGGGGACGAGTGCTAAGGATTTTAAATTCCAAAGATTGAGTGCAGTTGGCCGATATCAAACTAATGAAAGTTCCGGCTATGAGGCTTATGGAAAAGTAGGTATAAAAATAAACTTTCTTATAATCACAGTTATAAACAATAAACAGATTAAATGAAATAATTACAATAGATACTCTATGTATACAAGAACCGAACGTATCAGAGCTACTCAGAGCGGGCTCTAGGGAAGGCGAAATGGAGAGATGATAAGAGCTTCTGTACAAACATACACAGGGATGGCTGGCCGGATAGCCACGAATGATTCGTCTCAGCCTGGCTTGGGTTCAAAGCTTTGAGAGATGAAACGGGGGATCGGATGGTTATTCAAGTGGCTTTAACCACGGTGAGTTTAATGTCTAGTAGTAACACTAACTGGAGGGAGTATTTGTGCCAAACAAAGGTACCGAAACCAATGCTAAGTTAATTGACTGGGGCTCCGATCCTTCAGTATAATTCTAGCCTTCGGCTCGTCAAGAAAAAGGAGCGCGATCGAGAATGACGTGTTTCGTTGTAAGAGGCTTTGCTATACTGCTGATGACCTAGTGGGATAAAAAATATATAGGTACCAGCCAGATCCGTTACTGCCTCCGCCAAGGGGGTGGTGTAGGGAAATATCTCCACGAACCAACACGGCGCTTCAGGGAAGGAAAGTACCCCGCGGAGGTTTCTTGATATCATCCTGGGAGACGACAGAAGCACTTGTTTGAGATTCCAATCACTCGCTTATCGCGGAAAACAGTTCGATGTTCTGACTTTTCTCACTGTCCTCACTCGCGTAGACTGATTTTTAGCCTGACTATGTGGTTGACGGGCCATATGCTTACAAGGAGCCTTTAATCTCAACAATCCTCCATTCCTAAGATGTTACTTAAAAAAAGTGACATCTGACAACAGCTGGATGGGTATTATAAGTCTCAAATTTTTCCGACCTCATGGGGGAAACAATTTTGTGATACCTGACCTTAAATAGGTCACGCTTTGTTAGCTCGGACATGTTTACGTATCCAGGAACACAAGGAATAAATGAACTAGACAAGAAAACAAGGGCTACAAGAACTAACATTAGTTCAAATGGGGTTCGATCGTCTAAGGGCAATAACAACCTACAGCTACACACAAAAGATTAAAAAAACGCAATACTAAAAGATACCAAAAGGAAATATAAAATATAGGAAATGAATTGATCGTAGCGATACAAGGGCTTAACGGATCTTGATTTGTGAACAGAGAGAGTTATTGTCCTAATATACACAGTTTAAACAAGAGGAACAAACTTAAACATAAGAGTTATAAACATAGAAATTATCCTAGATTAGTTTGAGTAGGTTATATGTGGTTCATAGTCAAGCTATCCACAATACAATTCCCCGGATCCTATAATATATTTATTTTAAATTGATACTCATGTAGGTACAAACTCCAGCTCATTAGACGACCATTGTTACTTCCATTTTCAAATGGTCCACCAACTGATTATGACACCATATACTTACTACTTAACCAAGCTATGGAAAAATACAAAAAGCTGAAACAACAAATTTGTTTTGTAACTTTTGTCCAATTTTTACAAATCAAGACTTATGACATTGTTGCAAAATTTGGCAAGAATCATTTTAAGTAATATTATTGCACTTTTTGAAGGTTGTCACTTCCTTCTGTTCTTTATTGACTCAATTGGTTATAGGATGAATAGAGTCAAATAAAAAACCTTCTTGTATTGTCTATATAATTGCTGATCTGAAAAAAATTTGAGTAGTGATGCTTATTAAATAAACCTTCTAGTGTTGTCTATGTAATTGCTGATCTGGAAAAAAGGTTGAGCGTTGATGCTTATTCTTCAATGATGTTGATTGAAATATTATCAAATATTTTTTAAAAATTCAATGGAGATTATAAGTGGCAGTGAAAATCTTTAGGGGCAATTCTTTGAATGGTAATGTTGGTCAAGCAGTTTTTTGAAGCATCACGCTCAAGCAACTGGAAGTTACAACTTTAAACACCTTAAACGATGCTAACCAACCGTATCTTCTTGTCTTTGGTTACTTTTTATATGCAAAATCCGCGTATTCTTTTCCAAATAGTGGACATATCAGACCACCCATCCATAATTTGGGGAAGAGTAAAACTTGCTGATAGGAAAGTACGATATATGTATAAATCATTTCAGCGGAATCAATTCAGAGTTAATTTCAAGATCCTGACCTCACTAAGATGGCCCTCTTTCATTAGTATCTATGGTAACGGTCATCTGCATTTCAAATTCAATGTTACCTCAATTTACTTCCAGTGACTCTCATCGGATCCTATATCTCCATTGCCTGGTAAGCTTCCCCATGCGTTCTCACTAATAACTTCCTCTTAAAATAACCATCTAATTACAATATTTTCATAGTGCCAAAATTTAGGCTAAAAGGATCACTGCATAAGGCAAATTACTTTTCTCTAGCAATTACCGTCAATGTGCATAATCTATCTTTATGCACTACTAAAATATTAAGTTTATTAAATTATTTTTTCTGTAATAGAGTAACGTAATACAATCTCGTTGCATCCAACCTTCAATGAGAAAACGTATACTTTATTGGCCCATCAAAAGCAAATACTTATATTCCTACTGTCTTACATCAGTCAGCAGTGCCAGTGACTCTTACAAATTTTTCGGCCATATCTGGTGGCAAGTTATATCCGCTTAGGATAACATCAATGAATGGCTCTCGAAAACCTTTCTTAAAGATAACCCTAAAAAAAATTAATATGCCACTAGAGGGTACGGATCTCTCTCAGATATGGACCACTATCTATAAAAATCTGTTTGCTAACGTCTGGAATTCCTCCATCTGCGCTCTCTATATCCTAATCAGAGTCCTCTTTAACTTGGGCCAGAAAATATGAGGAGATTGCAATTCACGCTTTACCTATCTTCAATCTTGATTACTAGAAATTTCGCCTATATGAATCATAAGCTTCCTTCTTACAAAATCAGATATTCCATACATTTAGGCCTCTTATTCTCACTCGGGGAAGTTTCTACCGAGCATCACTACTTCCTCATCTTCTGTACTGCCTAACCATTCAATCGAGAATTTCATTATATCTCGTGTATCTGATAAATTGGATCTTAATCGCATCTAATTGCCAAGATAGAGTTTCTATATTATCTGACTTGCCAACACATATTTAAATTATTCCTATCGTTGGTAGATTTCAAGAATTATAATTAATATTTTTGATTTTTCGATTAATTTGAAGTAAGTTATAAACTGTACATAGTATGACGTCTTCGCGAGCGTCATAAAAGTGTATTTAGATTGGGAAACAACGATTGAAAAGATAAATATGATTAAAAATAAATTTAAGTTTTATTTCCAAAGTAATTATAAAGAAAACGATTAAATCCATTTAAATTTGTAGGGCATATATTAGTTATTCCGTTTTATTTAAAAAAGGTGGTATAAAACTTAAAAATTAGCAGATCTTTTGGCTTTGAAAATTTCTCCAATGCATCTCTTGTTCTAGCCCTAGCGAAAGTCCTCATTTAAAGCCAGCTTTATGTTAGCGACTAAAACACAAATCTCTTTCGCCAAGCTAGTTTGTTCCCTTGCTTGGCCCTTCCATCTGAACGCCTGTTGTGTCATTTAGTCTACATACAGATTTGTTCTCTCCGACGAGCTTATATCCTTTACAATGTTCAAAGAGCACTGGGATGTAGTTATAACGCAGACATTTCAATACCAGATAAGAATCATCATGATAAATATAACTATTTTCAATACTTAATTGAATTCATTTCTCAATTTAGCAAAGTATGCTTCAATTAAAAAAACTCTAGAGGTTGTCAGCGACGATGAATGTCTACCAGTACGTCAACTTCTTCACTGGTGGCTATAAGAAGCATGAAATGTCACTCATTGCGGTATACTAAGCGTACTATTTTTTATATATTTTTCCATTTTGTCAAAATTGTTCGGCATAGAAACAAAATAAATTATTGATAATTTTCCGTTTTATTATAAAATAAAAGGCGCTCAGTGTATCACGTTACGGTTTTGAATGGATCGTCTTAGATCCACTAGAAACGGGTGAAAGAAGCTTGATCTTCCTTGGTTGTTGTTTTCAATTAATTCATTATACTAAACATACCATCTGTTATATATTTATATAAATATATATATATATATATATATATATATATATATATATATATATATATATGAGTGTGTGTGTAGCAAGAGAGGTAAATTGGTTGCTTAGTTGCGGGAAAAGTGGTTGATACATTGCTTTTGGTGGGGGTCACCAGTTCCGATTTAGAACAATATTCCTTCTTTGCTGCGGGATTGGAGTTTGTTCTTGATGGTGTCCACCAAATAATTTCGTATTTGGATTTTTATACACAATCTGGCGAAGAATATTTTTACTTTGATTTGATATTTTATGATAAATTGGGAATTCTATCCACCAACGATTAGTGTATCACAAAGACGGATACCAAATGATGTGATCGAAAGTCTGAATAATATGTATCTGATAAGCTGAGAATGACTCATTTTTCGATAATGTTTGCCCCCTATATATGTCTAGATAAGGTGGGCTTGACCGATTGGGATTTTGGGGAGGATCTTTGTGTTTGAGGTGAATGTCTGTTATTTTATTTTTTATTTTTTTAAAGAGCTCATCTGGTGACTGCCTACTTGGGCTACTTTAAAATCGAATTCAATAAATGACACGAAAAACAAAAAACAACCCAAACACAACACCTAAATTAAAAAATAGGGACAGGAAACGAGTAGCAAGCAAGCTCCTGCGTCGGGGAGTGGTCCCCTAGCGCAGGACCGTGCGACCTATAAAGGAAAAAACAAAAGAAAACAAAAAAACCTGATTAAATAATAGGGAGAAGGCCGGCATCCCCACAAAAGTCAACAAATCCACCAGTCAATGTGCACGCACTCATCCTGAGTACAAGGAACAGGCGGTAGCGACCTCGCCCATCCACGTACCGGGACACGTACTTGAGCAAAGATCACCCAGACTGGGACATTCAACAAGAATGTGCCGAACAGTCTGGGGGACGATGCAGTCGTCACAATAGGGCGCAGGCAAACGCTCCATCAAATAGCGATGCGTTACACGAATGTGTCCGATTCGGAGACGAAATAAAGCCACCAGAAGCCGTCGCGGCATTGGGAGATAGGTCCATAGTGACACAGGCGTCGCAAGGGCAGCAACTTTAAGTTCGCTTCGACCGTCTCCTATCTTCTTTACCAAGCAGTCCGAAAAGCTGCCGTATTCCTGCCATGTGGTCGGTGTGAGGAAGAGCGAAACGCTGGTCCGGTCGCAGAGACCTCGCAGGCTCTTTGGCGAAATCATCGGCGCGCTCATTGCCCGAAATTCTTACATGTCCAGGAGCCCAGCAGAAGATAATCTCGACATCTGCCTGGCTCGCCAGAACCCTGGCGTCACGAATATCACGAACCAGGGGATGCGGAGATTACAATGCCTCAAGAGGACTCATAAGGCTTTGTGAGTCACTATAGATCACATTCCGGTCTCTGAGATGGGCACGTCGCGTACTCTCCCGTATGGAGTGGTGTATTGCCACCAGCTCGGCCGTGAAGACAGGCGCAGCGCCTGACAGAGCCCCACTAACTTCAAACAGAGGGGATACCGCGTGGAAGCCGACCCCATACTTTGGACTTGGAGCTATCCGTATACACTGGCACGGTTCAAGCGTGACACGAGGTGTGCTCCAATAGGTCGAACGCAATACTCCCGACGCTGTACAAGCTTTGGTAGCAGAGGCGTGGCAACAAATAGCCAAATGGAAAACCCTCCAGGCTGCAGTCCTGGGCAGAACCAGGGCACCACCGGCCCGAGAGCTATACCTAGATCTCGAAGGAGTTTTCTGGAACTAAACCCAAAGGGCTTAGGATATGACTGGCGTCTCTCGGCGGCATAGGCACAGTTGAGATTAGCTGCGGATGCAGTGAGAGCTGTTGGCGACTGATTGAGGCAGCGGGCTCGTGCGGACAGCGGGTGGCATCTCCCCAGCAACGACCAACAGGCTCTCAATAGGGAAGGTGTGGAAGGCACCGGTCGCAAGGAGAATGCCGGTGTGGTGGATCGAGTCCATCTTCCCCATTAAACGCTCGGCTGAGATGGATAAACCTCGCATCCGTAGTCGAGCTTCGAACGAACAAGGGATCGATAAAAAAGTAGGGCAGTAGCCCTATCAGCTCCCCAACCGCTGAACGTCACACAACGGAGAATATCCAAGGCGCAGGAAGAAGAGACCCTAAGGCTGTGAATATGAGCCTCCCAGGTGAGGCGTCGGTCAAATACAAGACCAAAGAAACGGTGCGATTCAACTACTTCCAGGCGCATCACATTAAAAAATAAATCTGGGTCGGGGTGAAGCCGTGGATGGTGGCAGAAGTGCACCACCTTAGTCTTCGCCAAAGAAAACCGAAACCTGTGAGCTTCGGCATAGCGAGAGACGCGGTTCAATGCCTGTTAGAGTCGACACCCAAGAGTTGGCATCTGGGCCGTGCTAAAAGAGATCGAATGGTCGTCCACGTAGTGCGTAGCGAGAACATCTACCAGCAGCACCGAGGTGATGTCATTGATCCTCAGGGCAAAGCGTGTGACACTGAGGACACTTCCCTGCGGGACACCCTCTTTCTGCTCCATTGGGCCGGAGAGGGCTCCCCCCACCCGTACGCTCAATCGACGATCTCGCAAAAATTCAGATATAAACATTGGGAGGGGTCCACTCGACCCCATCGTGTGGAGAGTCTCCATGATACCGTATCGACATGCAGTATCATAGGCCTTATCCACATTGAAAAACACCATGGCGTAGTGCTGTCTACGAAGGAAGGCCTCGCAGACGGCATTTTCCAGTCGGAGTAGAGCATCCTACGTGGAGAGGAACTGGCCGACCCGCACTGTGCAGAAGACAGATGGCCTCCGCTGTCAAGGAAAAAGGGTAATCCAACATTTACCAATTTCTACATCAAATTGCACACGCAAGAGGTTAGAGAGATAGGGCGGAAACCGGCCCGAGTAGAGTGATCTCTCCCCGGGTTGCGAAAGACAAACACAGTAGCGATTCGCCAGGAATCCGGAGGGAGATTCTCTACCCAGATCCTGTTAAACAAATCTAAGAGAAAGGCCATGCCTCGCTCACCCAGGTGTCGAAGCATGGCGTACGGGACATCGTGTGGACCATAGGCGGTGTTCGCGCACGAATTAAAAGCGGGACGCAACTCACTGACAGTAAACTTGTCGTTGAAGGGTTCTTTGTCCCTGGGGGTAATGTCCAGCCGGCGACCTTCCGCGACATTACCATGTGCATTTCATGCTGGCGGAGCAGCATCCTGGCTAAAAAATGCAGGGAAAGCGATCGCGAAGGATTCCGCCACGGACGCGGGGTTTGAGATTGTGGTCCCATTCTCCTAGAGAACGGGAGAGGGATCCTGCGAGAACTTGCCCCGAATCATTTTGACTCGCTTCCACACCTCTGCCAGAGGGGTTTTCACGTTAAGTGCTTACACGTATGCCCACCAAGATGAGCGGCGGTCGAGCATTGAAATATACTGGAACTTAGCCCTGGCCTGACGAAATTCACCGACAGTGAAATCGTTTGGGCCGAGTTAATAGGGCATGTTTGCATAACGCTTCAGTTTAAGGGCGGTCTCACACTCAGCCGACTACCATGGGAGTGGCCGGCGTGCAAAACGGCTAGACGTTTGGGAATAGTAGTCAGGCCCGCGGCGATGAGGTTGCCGGAGAAGAACTCAACGGCCTCATCTCCCGAGCTAAACTCCTCGACTGAGATAGAGAATTCAGTCATTTCCTAAAATGCAGGCCACCGCGACCGCGCGAAGCACCACCGAGGTGGGCTCTCAGGCGGCAGTTGCCCTCAAAATGATATTTGAATTGTAAAGTAAACACTACCATGGAGGTCATCAACCACCCCCCAATTAAAATCAGGCTGTGCACCTGAAGATCACCAAGTTAGGTCAAGGCAAGAAAATGAAGTGGTTTTCGGGCAGTGATGCGTAAACTTATCCACATTTAGGACATCTATCTCAAGCTCTTTGATCAGATCGGCAAAGACTTGTCCCCTGGATTTATTGAGTAATCTCCTCAGAGAGAATTCCTGCAGTTCACATCTCCAAGCAGGAGAAAGGGCTTCGGCAACCGTACCACGACGCGGCGGAAGTCCCCATCATCTAAGTCAGCTGAAGGTGGAATAATCGCAGAAATGATAGTATACTTCCTATCCAGGTGAAGTTGTACAGTCACTGCCTGAAAAGAGGTATCTAAAGTGAAGGGAAGAACGGAGACATCATGCCGGGTGTAAACCGCACATCCTACAGCCCAGGAATCTCGCAGGGGTGGGTTTGCAAGATCCTTATACCCCGGTAGGGCGGGCAGGGGGCAATTTCATTGAAGGAATATGCCCACCAGGCCTAGCTCGATGGAGACGCGAGACTCTCTTAAAAAATAAGACCCTCACGGCAATGGCCGTACGCTTCCCGGAGGCAGAACTCCGGGCGCTGTTGGCCGGACAAAGCGCTAAGGGCACTCTCGCCTTCGAGGTCTTATTGGGGGAGGTGGGGATCGCCATGCTATTATTTTCCTTCTTCCACCTCGAAAGCTCAGGCGGGCGTTGCAGCTTTGGAGGCGGGGGCCCTCTTTTCGAGGAACCACCGTCTCCGAGCCACTCAGCCCACCACTAGGCGTTGTCGAAGGAGCCGAAGCTCCTTTGTTGCTGTCCTCCTCTCAGGGGACATCTTTTGGAACCCCGGAACATTGCCTGGTGAACAACTTCTGGGATGTTGCCTCCTGTGAGTCTAACGACTCGGTGGAGGCGTGTGGTCGTTTTGCATTACGGGAAACGGTAACGCTGGGAGAAGTGGGGAAGCCCTGGTTTTAGCCGGGGCTGGGTGTGAACCCTTTTTGCCGCCAGCTTTAATAGGAGAGCGCCAGGGTTGCGTAGAACCCGCAGAAAGGCTCCGAATGGGCAAGGAAACAACCGTGCTCGTTGGCCTGGATGAGCCAGAAGCAGAGGGCGCCTTTTTAACTATTGAGAAATAAGACGTCCCAGATAGAGCCGGGCGCGCCAGGACCAGGTCCTCAGCCTCGCGGAATGAGAGTCGTTCCTGGGCCTGAACGGTCAGAATTTCTTTCTCACGAAGATATGCCTCACATTGCTTTGAAGAAACGGGGTGCGGGTCTCTGCAATTGACATACTTGGCCACACACGATTTAGATTTATCGTGTTCGGCCTTGGAGCAATTTACACAGACTTCGGGTGACCCCGACTTTGAACGGCTACAAGATCGATTCGTATTGCCGAAGTAGTGACATTTATTGCACCGCCGCAGTAGTGGCACGATTTCCTTTACGCGGTAGCGGTACCAACCGCCACGCACCGACTCAGGTAGCTTATCACAGTCGAAAGTGATCAAGAGTGTAGGGGTCGGTCTCGAGGCTCCTCCCTGTTTTCTCATCGCAGGTTCGACCTTGACCGCCCTATGGTTTGCCAGCTCTAAGTTGATGTTTTCTATGGAATAGTCAACGAGTTCCCTCGCATAAACTAGTCCTTTAGAAAGTTAATGGTAGAGTGTGGCGTCACACTCACCGGGGGGCCATGAAGTGTTCGGAGAGCACTTATCTTGGATGCCTCGGAGGGATTCGCTGCATTCGCCAGAAGGCTCCCTTCCGAGAATCGGGTCACCTTCGGCTCTCTACCAATTACCCTAGCTATGTCTCTCCTCTGATGGATCATGTTGCCCTTGGTCAATATGCTGCCATCAGTGGTGCGAATAACAAGCAAGCGTTTGAAGCCGTGGGCTCGAAACTGTCAGGTAACCTCTGAATGAGGGGGCCCGATTTTATCGAGGCTCTGCCCTGTGCACTTTTGGTCTTAGTCATAGTCAGGGGCTCCGCTCCCGGGGTAGGCAGAGGGGCCGGATGTGTCGATCTTGGCTTGGTCGCTTAGCAAGGTGGCATTAGACCCATCCGTCCCCACAGCCCCCGCTGATGGAGAGGAGCCCCGAGTCTTTTTAGTCTTTTTCTTATTTATTTCTTTTTAGGAGAGGAGGGTGTGGAATGAACCTGCTTCTCCCCTGCGCCGACAGAAGCCCCTAGGTCAGATGGACTGGCCTCAGCCAGGTCCTTCTCCTAGATGGAGAAGATCCTGGTAGTGGCAGGGGCACCAGTTGGAGAAGATCCCTCCCCTCCTTGTACTGCCTTAAAAACTCGGGCCGTTTGAGGAAGACCTTGCATAGGGGCGTATTCGGGTTCGGTGCTTGGCGCCAAGCCCGGATTCACCGTCTATGGATGGCCCTACCGTCTGAGGCTGGGTTGCCTCAAAGACCATGTCTATCTCAGGACGGGCCTCCAGTTGGCCTTTCCCTCTTAGGACATCGCAGCTCCTGTTGGCAGCGTCACCAGTCATGTGTTGGGAGGTACAGGCCTTGACACCAGCAAGGTTTAATATTCTGGCCAGCAGGTCTTTTGAGGGAAACGACCAACGGGGCCTGGCTTCCCTCTCCCCCCTAAGATGGCTTGCCCTATCGAGCCGCTTCACTGGAGAGTGGTGAGCTATGAGCTGCCTGCTGGCTTTCTTGACAGTCCCCTTGGTAAGAAAAGGGGGGACTGCCCCTGGAAAAAGGGAGGTGCCTGAAAGCACCTCCAGAAAAGGGGAAGAGGGGGAGTCCCTTACACCCAGAGGCGAAGAAGAGGAGTAAGCCTGCTTCTTTTCCGGTTAGAGAAATATGGAGGGTCCCCTGCGCAAGCACAATGGGGGACCCATATTTTTTTGTGAGCTGCTCGATGGCGGCTCCGTTGATAAGCAAGGCGAATTAGGGAGAGATTTGGGTTTTTTCTGTTTTCATTCATGGGCATGGTGACCCTATTTGTTCCACGGGAAGCAATAGCTCATTACTCCTCGCAGTAGCCCACTCTACAAGGGGTGCGTACAGAACCTGGCAAACCAGGTGCCGCCATTTCTGACCACCCCTCCCGCCTGGTGGCCTAGCAGTCTCTCAGCATGGCGGCTCCATCTTGGACATGGCTTATAATAATTAATAGCCTGTGAAGTGAGAAGGAAAGGAGATGTGAGAAAGTTATGGGTGAGGATGAAGCAGTTTGTTAAAAACCAACCACCCCAGACCCGAGATCAGGTTTTAAGGAACATTGTCCCCTCCCCCTTCAGCCCTGATCCGGGACAGTTGGCTGAGAAGAAGGTCAGCATCTACCTTGTGAAATTAGAGGCTGACCAGAGAAAGTTGTCGGAGAGGTGTATGAAAACCGACGAAGTAGGGGATAAATACAGGCTGTCTGAAAGGAGAAGTGGCTAAGCTGGGTTCGGACGGGGTTCTGAGTCCCGTCGGCACGACCGCAAGGATGGCCAATCGCCGCGCCCCTTACGGGTGAATGTCTGGTGATGTGTGTTCGACCGAAAGAGAGAAAGAGAGAGGGTGGGGGGAACAGAGACAAAGAGAGCAAAAGAAAGAGGGAAATAGACAGAGAGGCCAAGAGACAGAGAGAGATATAGTGAGAAAGTGAGAGAGCAGAGATTGTATCTCAAAATAAGTTTATACATAGCCGGTGTAAAACGATATGAGAGTTTGGAGAATAGATTTCAATGATACAAACAGGCGTTATAAACAAATGGCATGAAAATTTTCAAATGACAGTTCTCTGGAAATGGTCTTTGTTGAGCTAAATGAAGATAAAGGAAAAACGCGAGATCAAATCTGTCGCTGTGAGAACACGTGAGTGTAGGAAGCCACGCGTACATAATTGTGTGCAACCCTTGATTACCTGGATCTCTACAGACACCGAGCCTTCTGAATTATCTAATATAGTTACATTTGTGTGATTACAGATAAAAATATACAAATTATGAATTAAGATGAATATAGCAATAATTAAGAACATATGGATCAAAACAATGATATTATTCAATGGGAATTAATCACTTACGTAAAAATGCAATAATGAAGATTCATTCGCATGTTAATTTGAATAAAAAGAAGTTAAACTAATACATAAGTATAAAATGACATTGATTCTCCTGGACTAAATCTTAATTCAATACATCAAATATTATTATAGTAAAACAATGATTAATTATTTATGCAAATAATTAGGTCAAATTTGTAAAGAGCGTGTAATAATATTAAGACGCTATTTACATGATAACATTTAACTATACAAATGATACATTTTAAAATTTGGTGGGCAATATGTCATTATTGCCCAGCCCTAGGTCACATGAATGAGTGTGTAACCATTCATTGTTAAGGTATGCAAACACCTTAGTCAATTGAGTGCACACATTTTTTCTTAATGATACAATAAGAGAGTAAACGTGAATACAGTGAATTTTAAAAGTAATTAGTTAACCAAAAGAAATATTATGATAAACGAAATAGTCGAAGAAACTTGCTAACCTTAAATGAATGAATCTAAAAATTATACGGGTTGCAGAGCCATGCATTTGGAAGTTGACTCTCCTAGTTAGCTCCTCAGATGAGAAGCGTGGCCGTACCATTATGTGAATGATAATGAGTTTAGATATTGCGTTGCCCTAGGACTATGTGAGTGAGAATAAAGAGATTTTTGTAAGCGCGAATGAATAAATTATAATGAATTAAAACAAAGTCAAGCTAGGGGGCACTTTCACGACCATATTTGCAGTTGAAAGTTGAAATTTTAGAATTTGCGTAAATTTTTAATATTGAAGAGTGACGCGAGTGTTGAAGAGGTGCGTATCGTTGTACGTCCCGTTGAGGTGAGTTGCTGATTCGGCAAGAAGATTAGGCGCTCTTTCTTGATGAATACGATGTGATCCATGGTTGTATTTCTCTGAGGGAATTCGAAGATCACTCCAGAAATTTCATGGCTTAGTAAGATGAGGAGATACACTCCGGGTGTCACAACTTGTAGCGAAGTAGGTAAGTTGGTTGCTTGATTGTGGAAGAAGAAGTTGATAGATTGATTGTGATGAAGGTCACCAGTACCGAGTTGGAACAATATTCAAGTTCGTTCTTGGGGGACCACTGAATAAGGTCATATTTTGATTTTTATCCGCCACTTGATGAATAATAACTTAATTTTGAACTTGATATTTAATAATGAAGTGTGAATCCTTTCCACCAACGGTGGATGGATGAAATAGCGAAGCTGAAGTAATTTGATCAAATGTGTAAATATTGAGTATCTGAAAATATGAGAATGAGTCATTGTGGAAAGTGTTGCCTCTTTTATATGTTTAAAGAAAGTGGGCGGGACCAATGGAGTTTTAGGGAGGAATTTTGTAAAGAAGTGAATGTTTATTGAAGTGTGCTCAAGAGAGAAAGAGAGGGAAAAAAGAAAGAAAGGGGGAAAGAGAGAGAGAGGGGGGAGAGAACGAGGGAGCAGAGATTGTTAATCAAAGGAATTTTATAAATAGACGGTGAAAAACAATATGAGAGCTTGGGGGTGGATTTCAATATTATAGATTGGCGTTAATAAAATTTGGAATAAAAATGGTCAAATGATGGTTCCCTAGAAAAGGAAGATAAGCGGAAAAGGTGAGATCAAATCGGTCGCTCTCAGAACAAATGAGTATGGGCAAGAACGAGTACATGAGTGTATATATATATATATATATATATATATATATATATATATATATATATATATATATATATATATATATATATATATATATATACACACATTAAGAAAATTATTGCAATAACACAATCTTATTTAATGCGTTACCTTCTCGTGTATGTGAGAAAAGCTCCTTCCGAGGGATTTGAGGAAGACTCGTTTGCCAAAAATATTGCAAATATTTTCTCGATTTATAAGGCGAGGCAAAATTGGAGAAAGCAAATTTTCCATTATTTTCGATTAGTAGGGGTGATATTTAAGGAAAAAATTCTTCATGCAAGGGATAACATAACTCTATCTACAAATCTATTTTTAACTGAAAACACGATTAAGGGTTGTATGTGACCAAGAAGGTGGACATATTGATAATAAATTTCAATAAAAGTATACTAATTTTTAAATTTTTTAGACATTATCTTCTGTCGGTATCCATTGGTAAGCAATATTTTTTAAACTTTGCGGGACAATAAGGTATACATAAAATTTGTCGAAATCTAATTTTAATTTATATGCAAATATATTTAACTAAGTTATTCAAGCTTGACCTATTGTTGGCCCACCCGAAATATATATATATATATATATATATATATATATATATATATATATATATATATATATATATATAATAAAGCCATATGAAATTTAATATAGTAGATAGTAAAATCTGGTGATATTGATACTCAAGTTCTACGGTTACTTCAGCGTCCGATCGAGCGATTTGGAAATCGTGCATTTTGATAATACCGAAACTTTTTGGATAGTGAAAAAGAGTATAATAATGAAAAGAAAAGATTTTATTATTAATGTACTCTGAATTTTCTTTAGCTCCAATAAATTGCGGCAACATCTCTCGATAAATAGGCCCCGTAACTATAGGTACAGTGGAGAAAAAAGGATTATGAACTTTATAGTTTGTTATTTTTCATTCATACTTTAACTTTCAGTGAGACCCATAAATCATTCAGTGTTTGAATGGCCGAAATGCAAAAGTTAGGACGGCTTGCATTCTCAAACTTATGGAAAGTGACTTCTTCAATAAAGAGAAAGTTTACCATTAAATTATCACTTCATATTTTTTCTACCAACGCTTTGTTAAGAGAAATAATGCTCCTCATGCTGTGATGTTTTTTTGTTTTAAAAATTAATTTTATTCACAGATGATATTCGGTAGTCCGGATCTGTGTGATGCAAAACGAGCGGACGTATAGAGTTCGTCATCTTGCTTCATTTATATCTCGAATTCGTTTACATTCTTACACCAAATTTGTTCTTGTTTTGTCTGCTCGCCCTAGTAGATGAAATCTCCTTTTATACCTTGTTATGATGATATTTAATTTTTTCCTCTGTTCCCTAAATACCTATTGCCTCACACTCCTTGTAAAAAGATTATATATATATATATATATATATATATATATATATATATATAAATTGTTGAAGTAGACAGCAGATGGGTATTTTTTTCAGCTGGTTGTGTAGAGTTTTACCCTTTAAAATACTTTCGCTTCAGAAAGTAAAGGTGAAGAAAAATGCTGGTAAGTGACATTTCATTATTAGCTAAAACGTCTTTCAACCCTTTAAAGGCTTATATTCAGGGCCAGCGTAAAAACTATAAAAATTGGGTTCTATTTATTTATTATTATCTTAACATTAGAATATTCTTAGATCGGTGAACTATAGGCAAATACAAAAATTAACTGGGGGGTAAAGGAGGAAAGGTAAACACTTGGCAAGATATGATGCAATGGAGTTGATTTTGAGACAGAGTTGTTGATGTCATTCTCATTAACTAGAAAGTGCAAGGGTCACAGTCACCGACGTTGCATGTATATTCGTAGGAAAGATTAAATTCACCTATGTAACCTGTCGCGGAAAGGCAGCTACTCTTTAAGAGGTGGGAGCAATTTTCTTTGGCATGTAATAAATTACTATTAATTTGAGGAATAGGTTCTTGCGGTTTTTTTTTAATGTTGTGTTGATTTAAGGTTTGTTGACGTGATTTGTGCGCATATTAAGAAACAATAATAAATAATGAGAGCAAATTTTGCAAAGGTTAGGCTACGTCTCTTAACAGCGTAGACTATTAGACTTTTGCTTAGGCTACGTCTTGAAGTTGAGTAATAAGTCATTGCCGTTTATTTAAAAGTTGTGCTAATTTAATTTTTATTCTGTACCCTCAAAATGGAATCTCAAGTTGAAATAAAGGAGCATTCACGACACTTGGTATTCAGTTTTCATCGAGACGGAAACAAAGCAAACGCAGCCAAAGCTCGTCGCGATATTTGATGTTGTGTAGGGAGAAAATGCTTTATTAGAAAGGACAGCTCAATGGTGGTTTTAACGTTTCAAAAAGGGTCATTTCAATCTTAATGATGAACAAACGTTCTGGTCGCCCCATTATGTTGGATGAAGATCGATTGAACGACCTTCTAATGAAAATTATCGTAGATCGACTGGACAATTGGCTGTACAATTGGCGTGTGGTCAGAAAACTGTAGTGAATCACCTTCATTCGTTGGGAAAAGTTAAAAAACTCGGGGCATGAGTTACGCACGCTTTGAGCGAAAGTAACAAATTCAACGCTCCACGATTGCCGTAGGTTTGCTTGCTTTTCACAAGGCTACTCGTGGATATAAGGACTGATTTCTTCACCGCATCATCACTGGCGAAGAAAAGTGGTATGTTTATGTTAAGATGAACCATCGAAAACAATGGCTTAGCCCCAATAAAAAAACCACTTCCGCGATTAAAGCAACGATTTCATCGACGAGAAACGATGCTGTGTCTGTGGTGGGATTGTGTAGGCATCAGTCTTTATTATCTCCTTGCGAACAACGAGATTGTCAATGCAGAACTCTACCTTCAACAAATGTATCGACTCGCTGAAGCTATTCGTGAAAAGCAACCTCAACGACGTTATGGAGTCCTTCACAACACGACAATGCTCGTCCTAACATTGCCAATATGACAAAAGACGCCATCCAAACGCTTAATTGCGATACTCTGCCGCATCGTCCATATTCGCTAGACTTGCCTCCATCGGATTTCAATCTGTCCCATCTCTCACCAACAATTTGCGCGGCGTTTCGTTCAATACTAATGTAGAATTAAGAACCAGTTTAGACGAATTTTTCGAGTCAAAATCCAGAGATTTTTATTGCAGAGGCATCGAAAAAATAGTTGGACGTTGTGAAGAAGTCGTAAATAACAACAGAGAATACATTATTGATTAAATTTTATATTTTTATCATTCAAAAATGAAAGTTTTTTTAAAATTGTTAATGGTAATGAATAAATTTGATAAAACAGCAAGAACTTATTCCTCAACCCTTTTTATACAATATTTATATATATATATATATATATATATATATATATATATATATATATATATATATATATATATATACATATATATATATATATATATATATATATATATATATATATATATATATATATATATATATATATATCACACTGGAAAAATGAAAGGCAGAATCCAAGTAAATTCAAACTTTATTCAATTCATTTCTTGAGAATACAATGAATAAAGCCAACGGAGCACCGCCACTCGTCGATGATAATGTGGCACACCTTTCAGATATTGTACTCGACCTGCGTCAACACGATATAGTCAAAGAGATTGAGGAAAAGTGACTGCAGCGGCTAAAGTGCTTCCAAAAGAGGTTCCTGTTCGATCCCCACCACTGTTGGGTGGTCCTGGCCAATTAGGCCGGGGCACCGTCCTGCGTAAATACATTCCCCCTTCTTTGTGATCTCTCTCATTAGCGGCAGGAATTTCCTGGTCAAGATGTCCCTTTACTCGGCCAAGTTCAGCCTGTAACTGGCCTCGAACCAAAAGAGTGGCATCTTCTGGCCATTTGAAGCTACGAAACCGAGCATCTGCACAGTGTCCGGGTTCTTGGTCATGGAGAAGTACTAGAACTTGGATACGTCTCGGTCAAAGCTCACCAGGCGGTTTTTCTGCTTTTTGATCACCGGAACTACCGTGAATGAATTTTCCTCAGAAAAAAATGAGAATTCGATTGCCGTGTTCGAATGCTTTCTAACAGGCAGCCAGTTCGCCTTGGGATAACGGACGTTTTGTCGCCGACACATTTACACACAACAGAAATACGTTTCAATGCTAGGTGGTGGAAAAGTAGGACTTTAAATATTTTAGACGGAACTTTGCTATCACAGACGTAATGCTCTCGATTGATAAAAAAAATCAAGGGTATCAAAACTTTTGAAAAGTTTTCCTCAGTCACACGTTACTTTGTGAGTTTCTCATATATATATATATATATATATATATATATATATATATATATATATATATATATATATATATATATATATATATATATAGAGAGAGAGAGAGAGAGAGAGAGAGAGAGAGAGAGTGTGTGTGTGCAATAAATATCCGATACATAGTGGTGCCCCTAAAATGACGGATTAAAAAAATCTATGTATATATCTCAATAATCTCCTTCCGATTCATAGCAATATTAATAGGTTCCATACTTTCGATCTTCCATTTTCTGATGCAATAGATGGAATTTACATATTCTTTATAGTTTTATTGCTCTTCACAAAAATATCAACATGGGTATAAAGTCGAATATCGAGATAAAATATTATTTTAATGTGTAATATCATGCTGGAATTTTCACGTACTTACAAAAGCCTAGGTGAATGTACATGTCATATTATATATATATATATATATATATATATATATATATATATATATATATATATATATATATATATATATATATATATTTACAGTTCTTAAGTACCCATAATGACGTTGTCAGAAGAATATTTTATTGCCATTAAAGCTTGTTAGTGTAAAAAGGGATGGAAGACTGGAAGAGTATTGCGAGAATCTCGCAGAAAATTTTTTAAAAGACGTGATGTGGAAATACTTTGTAAAAGATTGCGAATTAGAAAGCGTGAACAGAAAACCGAGAATTGGTAGATCGAAAACAGCTTCAGAGCCGGGAAATTTGAATTACATTAACAATAACATCTGCTCCCAAGAAGATATATACCAGGAAGTCATTTATTGCAAATAAAAATTGCAAAAAACTTGAATATTGCAAGGAGTTTTTGCACAACGATTAATTAAGATACCTAGGTTAAGGGTCTTCAAAAGAATAGTATTTAATAGAAAACATGGTACCGTTAAGGATAAAAGAAAAAGCAAATCCAGACAGTTACTTGAAGACTTCTTTGTCACTGATGTTAAAAATATTGCCTTCACGGATGGGACAAATTTCCCTTCAGAAATTCCTCGAAACCGTCAAGATGATGTTGCGTACGGGCGTGGTAAAAAGTGTGACATTCCGATAAAGAGAGTCTATAATGAAACTTCGAGATTTTCCATTTCTCTTGAAATGGACAAAGAGATATATATTTTTTGGATACTGAAAAGAGAACAGTGAATTCTATTACTTACATTCAACTTCTGTAAACAAAGTTCTGCCTGATTGTCGCCGTTTGTATCAAGAAGAAGAACTTATTTTGCAAAAAGATAGAGCACCTTTGCAAAGAGGACACGCCACACATTCCTTTCTAATTAGCAATACCCCTAGATTAATGACGAAAAGTGAGTTACCACCGCAAAGTCAAGATTGTAACTCTACGGATTACTCAATTTGGGAGTTACTAAAGGTAAAGTTTACCGAGGTCGGAGAGAGAATTCACTTAAACAGAATTGCAGAGCAAAATACGTCAATTTCGGCAAAAAGGCATAAATGAAGTAAGAAAAAGTTTGCGTGTGTGTGGAAAAATTACTCAGATTAGTGATTCATGGAAGTGGTGGTTCAATCGTTCATTTACTGTAGGTAAGTTAAATTTATGATTATTTATTTCTTTACACTTGATATTCATTTTGTTGATCCACGTTTATATTTTTGTGAAGTGCAAGAAAACTATGAAAGGTATCTAAATAACGTTTTTTCATTTGAAAAAGGAAGATTGAAAGTATCTGGCCTATGAAAATTATCATGAATGAGGAGGTTATTGAGATTGTTTTTTTTAAATGCGTTATTTGGGAGGAGCACAATGATTCAGACACTTATGTTTCCATTAAATAACCTACAGTAGCTATAACCTTTTAATTTACATGTATGTACATGTTAGGATGAAGGAAACTGCAAAGGACCAGATTAATTCCAAAAATATGATGGTCAAAATGATCCGAATAATGTAATTCTATTATTTCCCTCTAAGAGACAACCAACTAATTTAAGGTAGTAACGTATGTTCATTAATTCTTATCACTTTCATTCATCATCTTGTTAAGTTCTCAGTAGCAAACATGAATAGGGGACCCAGTACACGTGCCTATCCAGCAGCTAATTGTTAAGGTACATGGGGAGGATCATCTCTATCACGTTACAATACCACAGATAGACTCATGTATTAGGCGTATTTTCATTTATCAGGCTCACTTTAAAGAGAGATGACCAAACAGTCGTCTCTAGCTCAAAAAAGGATGGAGACAAGACAGCAGCCACGATTTTCCGAAAGGTAAATGAAACTATGAACATTTGTCTCTCGGAGAAGAAAGTATCACAAAACTAAGTTGATAAGCCCATCCGAAAGTATACCAATGAAAATACTTGTCTTTATTGCAGTTATTTGAGGGGGCAAACAAATCCGGATACTCTTACCGGAATGTTGAAACCCTAAAACAGGATACCCGCTCTGACCCATGATGAGCTCCCTACATCATTCCCTAGCCAAAATCATCAACTCGCTCATTACCCCAAATGTCCCATCTCAATACAGCTTACGTTCAACGGAAGACTTTCCAAACATCATCGAAATCTACAAATCAGCTGAGTTTATATCTTCAAAGTACGTCGAATCCTTCTTACCAAAGATCCAGTGGACGAAACAATCGAGATCATTTTTTAAAATATCTACAGTACCAAGGTAAATACCCCCTCCCAGCCTTTGATGGGATTATGCGCAACTTCTTCAGGCTTGAACCTAAGAATCACCTTTCTATGGCCCTAATGGCCACATGTTTGTGCAGGTCTATGGAGTGTCGATTCGCTGTGCACTGGATGTTCTTCTCGCCAACTTCTACATGGAAACCAGGGAGGATGCAATCTTCAAGCACAATCCTCCCTTCTGCTTTATGCCAGCGCCATAAAACTGAAGATGGACTCATACAATAGATATTATTACGAAGTTTTCTTAAACATAGTATTTGAGTTCTAAAAGCCATTATTCACCGTAAGTTTATCCACACTGATGACAAAATGCAAATAATCTTAGCGTTTTCCTTACCTTCATTCAAAGTTCAAGGAAAATTCATCCCTCATCTTCACCTAATAAAAAACAACTCCATATTACCATTTCTCGAAGTCCTCGTCCATTCTCAACAGACACGTTCTACAACTGAAGTTCACGTCATATAAAAAAAACTCTACTTCTGCATGAGCGGATTGTTCGAATGACCAGATTGATATGAAAAAACCAAAGCAAAAGTCCTCATAACAGAGAGGTATCTAATTCTTCCAAATGGAGAGTGGTTGATAGAGAATACAGCTGGTCAAGAATTGTAACCCTAAAATTTAATTGCTAGTGCCATAAAGCAGAAGATGGACTCATACCACAAACTAAGAAAGAAATATGAAAAACCGTGTACAATAAACATTATTACGTAGTTCTCTTGAACATAGAATTTAAGTTCTAAAAGCCATTATTCACCGTTATGTTATATTGCGGTTTTATCAAATTTATTCATTACCATTAACAATTTTAGAAAACTTTCATCTTTAATTGATAAAAATATGAAATTTAATCAATAATGTATTGTCCGTTGTTATTTACGAATTCTTCCTTACGTTCAACTACTTTTTCGATTCCACTGCAATAAAAATCGCTGGATTTTGACTCGATTTTGAGGACGAGCATTGTCATGTTGCAGAAGAACTATATAACGTCGATGAGGTCTCTTTTCCCGAATAGCTTCGGCGAGTCGATACATTTGTTGAACGTAGAATTCTGCATTGACAAATTCGTTGTTCATAAGGAGCTCATAAAGAATGATGCGTTTAAAATCCCACGACACACACAACATCGCATTTTGTGGATGAAGTCCTTGCTTTATTTGTGGAAGTGGTTTTTTATTGAGGATAAGCCATTGTTTTCGATGGTTCATGTTGACTTAAACAGACAACTTTTCGTCGCCAGTAATGATGCGGAGAAGAAATCTGTCCATATATCCACGAGTAGCTTTGTGACGAGTAAGCAAACCTGCGGCAATCGGAGGGCGTTGAAATTTGTTGCTTTTGCTCAAATAGTGCGGAACCCATGCACTGAGTTTACGAACTTTCCCCATCGAAGGAAGGTGATTAACTCAGTTTTCTGATCTCACGCCAATTGCACAGCTAATTCTCTAGTGGATAGACGAGGATTTTCATGAAGATTGTCGTTCAATCGATCTTCATCCAACTTAATGGGGCGACCAGAATTTTTTTCGTTATTAAAATTGAAATGAGCGTTTTTGAAACGTGAAACCCACCTTTGAGCTTTCCTTTCTGATAAAGCATTTATTCCGTACACAACACAAATATCGCGACGAGCTTTGGCTGCGTTTGCATTGTTCCCGTCTCGATTGAAAATGAAAAACAACAAGTGTCGAAAATGAGCCTATCTTTCAACTTGACATTCCCTTTTTAGGGCACACAGCAGAAATTAAATGAGCACCACTTTTAAATAACTTGCAATGACTTATTACTCAACTTCAAGACGTAGCCTAAGCAAAAGCCTAATAGTCTTCGCTGTTAAGAGACGTAGCCTAACCTTTGCAAATTTTGCTCTCATTATTTATTATTGTTTCTCAATATGTGCGTAAATCCCGTCAATAAAACTTAAATCAACACAACATTTAATAAAAAAAGAACTTTTTTCCACAACCTAATATATATATATATATATATATATATATATATATATTAGGGCTGCTAAAGTTCATATTGTGAAAATATAAAAGTTGTGAGAGACTTCAGGCTACATGTTGTTGTTTCACTTGGGGTCGTATAGGTGCACATAAATTTTGAACTCGATCAAATAAGATATAAAGTTCCCCCAGAGCGACACATTCTCCTCTCCCTCCATGTGGCCGCCACCTGGTCCATTATTCAGGTGACGTTGGCCATCCGTCAAGTGGATTAGCCTTTGGAAGTGTTTGTTTGGTTTCTAGAGGTCACCAACTTCTTCATTCTTTCATTGGTAAATTGGTACGAACATTACTTGTTGTTAGGGAAACTGAAAGTTATAATTTTCAGTCGCAATCACTAACAGAATAGAGAACTTCAATATGGCCATTTTTTTTTCACAGGTGCGATTGTTTTTATTCGCAAACAGTAGTCGTTAATCGGTCATCCGTAGGAGAATATCACCAGGAGTCGTTCCCCTCATAGGGGCAAGGGCTCCAAAAATTATATTTTCACCAATTTCTGGAAAGGAAAACAAAGGCGGAAGCTGCGAGGAGACCGTGGAGGGAGTCATGTGGATTTAGGAGAAGGCAGGTCTCCCTACATCCATACTGCGTTACAGCAAGGTGAAGCTTCTCAAGTTAGTGGAGACCTACGAGGTTCTTCAAAAGCACAAGAAAGGAGTTTCGGAAACGGCAAGGATTTATGAGGAGATCTTTCAAGGGAACGTGTATGACTTGTTCGATGTAACACACAGAAATGCCGTTGAGAAGACCACAAAATAAGAGACCAGGGACTTCCACATCAGCCAAAGAGAAGATTCATCGACCTCCTCCATGTTCGGACTGGACACTGTGTCAGCGAGTCTCCAAGAGTAAAAGCGGTAGCTTTTGTGATCTTCTCAAGGGCATCTCTGTGCGTTACATCAAACAAGTCATCGACGTCCCCTTGTAAGATCTCATAAATCCTTGCCGTTTCCGAAACTCTTTTCTTGTGCTTCTGAAGAACCTTGTAGGTCTCCACTAACTTGAGAAGCTTCGCCTTGCTGTAACGCAGTGTGGATTTAGGAAGACCTGCCTCCGGAAACAGGTTGCGGAGATGGAGAAAAAGATCGCCTTAAGTGTTGTACGTTCAAGCAAGGTGGCCTCATCTTCTTCGTCCTTTTTACGGGAAACGGATGGTAGCGATGCTAAGTTCATGCGCCTGGCTTTTCCTAAGGGAAAAGCTGGAAAGAATCTGCTAGGATCCTGTTAAGGTCTCAAATCCGGCTGCGATTGCAGTGGTAGGATCCCTGACCAAGACATTCGGTCAAAACATCGACAACATCACGCTCTTTACGAGCTCCATCCGCCGCCATGAGAGAATTAATCGAAGAGAAGTGGCCACTGCAGAGAAGATCGAATCACTGGGATACCAAGCAGCTGCCTGACATGTTGGGGGACGTGAAGGCACGTCCCAAAAGTCTAAATTATTTTTGGCCATTGTACCATCTAAAATGATAGAGAGAAAATTATAAAAATTTACGTAAAAGCTCCCTGTCAGATACTTTAAATCAAATTAAAATGACCTATTAATTTACTCTAAGACGTAAAAAATTAAATGAGTTTCTCTTTAATGCCAACTCATCACGAAGAAATGCTTAGTTAGTTAAAAGTTTATTTACATATGTGGTTTGTTAATTTTTCCATACGAATACATTCCCTGTCACTTGAAATTGGTATTTCCTTGTTTCTTCTTAAATTTGTGAGCTAGTTACAATAGTTAGAGTAATTATAATGAGGATCTTTGAATTCATTTGATGTCCCAGATATATCTCGAAGATAATGAATTTGAGGATATATGACTCAATAAATTTTCCATTCGACGTAAATCTATATTTTCTAATAGGGTTTAGCCTTGTAACAGTACTTAGGACGACGATTATATGCCGTTCTTCTATGTACAGTAGTTAGCATTTTTGAATATATGAAAGGTCAAGGATTTAGAATGTATCATACAAAACAAGAAATAAAACGGAACAAAACACCAATGGCCGGCGAATGCTGTTGATTTTATGGTGAATATTCAAATTTGGCTAATTAAAGCTACATTTGTTTAACAGTTTGATAATATTTTCCGGAGGTATTTTAAACATGGCAGAACAAGTTTACTTAAATAGGGGGTTTAATCTAAGTATTGAAGTTGTTTTCCTTCTTGAATTATGTTAATAGGAAATTGATAGAATCATAAATGAAAAGATTATGCAAAGGTTCATATACGTTGGAGGAGAGTAATTCTCTAAGTTATCATTGAAAGGAATATATACAGATTATCAAGCGTGTCTTTGAATTAAATATAGAAATAAAAGAAAGTTGAAACCGTAAAAATATATTCTTTTACGATGTTTAATAAATATTTTCCGTTACTGGTAGGAGAGAAAGCGGAATTAATAGTTATTCATGGCACAGATAGCAAATTTGATCATAATCTCTATTAAGCGCTAGTAGTTAAATCTACCTGGAACGTTTGGGGATATAAGAAGTAGGCCGCAAGGCACCGAGCAATTTTCAATTCACAGATCAGGAATTTTCATGAAAGTCTTTTACGAAATCTTTAAAGTTTTTATCGCTGAACCCTTCACCACTTGATTAGGAATTGGTGTATTTTCCTGTTGAGCGTCACAGAGAGTGGCTGTAAAGATACGGATCACGGATTATAGAATCATGTCAGTTAGGATCATGGACATGAGGCAATGGTTTATTAAAACGATGGATGGAACTTCTTTCCTGCGGCTCTATTTTTGGTGGTTTCCAGTCGCTCATAAAATATCCTGGGCCCAGAATTTTTTAGGTATCATCAAATACCATGAGAAAGTTTAGGAGCTTAGTGATCCTACGGTAAAGGGGTGCCACCTATCCCTTGAGCGAGTTTTAGTATGTTGTTGCAAGAGCCACTTTTGCCTGGTTAGTCTTGGGAAATTCGCAGACCAGAATTTGTTGTGAGTTGTTTCAATGAAATCTCCAGAGGCAAACTTTCCGGTTGTAATACATTGCTTGGTAAGGAAGATAACGCGCCTTGACCAGTTCAAAGACTGGATTGTGATTTATAGCGCTTTGAGTGCTCTCGAGGCATTGGAATCTTCGCATCCCATGGTTCGCGATATCCGTTACGCCACGGTTTGGGTGAGCCGGGCGAATGTTGAGATTATCTTCCAGTGGGTCCCTGGACATATGACTATTGCGGAGAATGAGCGCAGCGATGAGGGCGCCAAAGAGTCCGCTATGAATGAGCTACCAGACCAGCGTTCTGCTGTTCCACAGACCAATTACATAGCAGGAATACAGGTGCCCTTCCTCATGGCTGTTTGGCAAAAAAGATAGGAGACGGCCGAGGGGATTTAAAACTTACATGCCATTGCACTGAGACTGTTCCAATGGATCTACCCCCAATGCCACGACGGCTTCAGGTTGCTTTCTGTCGCCTTCAAAATAGGCACACTCGCGGGGCGCAGCGCCATTAGATAAGGCTTGCCTATACCTTATTATGGCGACTGCTATGTCCTTTGAACTGTTCGGCACATTTTTGTAAACTGGCCCAGTTAGGATGATCCTCGCTCACCTTACCAGGCCCGGTACCGGGAAGAACGGGGTCGCAACCGCTTGTATCTTGGTCTCATAACTGATTCGACAACACAGACTAGCAGACTTTTTGAATGAGCTTGACCTCCTACACTCTATTTAGAATACCTAGTCACCCACTTTAAGAACATTTGTGACTCCTTTTCTATCTCTTAACTGAAGGGGTGGATTACTGCATAAAATGAATAATCATTGAAAAGCCTAACAACGTTTGTCAACCGCATTCGAATTCGAAAGTTCAGGTGATTATTTCGAGAGGGGGCCTTTGCCCGTAATACCGCCTTCAATGGTAGGGTGTTACAACTCCACACAGTCCGCTAATTTAATCAATTTTTAATATCCATAATGGAAAAATTATAGCATTAGATTTGAATTTAAATATGATAAGCAGAAGTTGGTAGGCGCTGTAATGTTCATTGATTTTATTCTGTGCTTCTTCCCTATAGAAATATACAACCTGCCCAGAATGCTGATTAAATCAATCAAATTTTAATTATATTTTAGTAAAATAAAATTTCCATATCCTCTTTTAATTCATAAAAATCTCTTAAAAATGATGTATAATACAATATGATGCAAAGTCAACTGACAATGTGCTTTGTATTCCATGTTAGCTGATTCTGTGACTGAAATGTAGCTTAAACTTGGTTTTGCCGTTTTGCTTGAATTTGCAAACAAATAGGTTATTTCAGTCTTTCTGTTACTTCTTTTGACAAGGAAGTAACCATTTAACTAGCAAACTTTAAAATATAACATATTGAGATCAAGCGCAGTGATGTATAAAGAGCAGAATTTAATGAAAGTGCCGTATAGCTACTGAAGTTTAACATGTGATAGCTTCTTTAAACTGCTATGTACAGTATATCAACACGTTTGATCCCGATGAAAATTACCTCAAACTTCGGCAATGATTGTTTAAATTTGCAGTAAACTATCATTAAAATGAATATTCTAAGAGTAAATTAAGAAACCGAATGAATGAAGCCCATTTAGACGAAATCTTGCATCAGCGTCTTCCAGCCTGTTCGCTAATTTTCAGAGACTATCGAGCGCAAATAACCACAAGTGTTACGCTCACTGTTTTCAGCCTCAGACCTAAAGACTTAGGTTCATTACCACTATCACACAATAACTTAAGTTCAGTATAGATAATATTGCTAAAATATATAAAAGTAAGCATTAATTTTGTATGTATTAATATTACTCTGGACAGCCATCGGTCCAAAGATATGGGCAATGGCCCATAGGCAGAACAAGGTATCATTTTGTTTGTTTTGGCGTTATTTTGTCTGTGTTCTTATCTAAGAATTTTTATGTGATTAGATTAGCGGGTCGCAACCTGTGGCAATAAGGCCAATATGGGCCATGGCAAATTTCAGGTGGCCAACAGAAGTTTAGGGGTAATATAAGGGCCGCAGCTCATTAAATAGGATGTGGAAGTTTGCTGTGGACCGCTCTAAATTCGTCTGCCCTAGATACTGGGAATATTAGAATAATGGAAAGATCATTAGGTGTGTATCGTGACTTCGCGCTATAGAAACTTATCACCACTCAAGGCAATTAAGGAAGTCTGTTGGCGATGAATCTCTCTCACCGTCTAAATAATTTCGGGGTATATATTCGACCCCTCAAAGTTCACATGCAGATTGTGTCTGAAGCCACCGTCTAGTGCTATAGGTGTAACGCTTTCGTTAGTCGAGAGGAAATCGACTACATTCTCGTCCAGGAAAGAATTGAGAGTTATTGTCGAAGAGCCAAGGAAGAGCTAGTCGTCACTCAGTGTTGCTCGTGGAAATAGTTAGGCGCGCTTCAACCTCTCTCACCACGTCTTCGGAATTTAAGGATCGGAAAAGTAATCCCCGAAGCACCATCCGTTTTCTTCTTAAGAAGAAGAGCCCCCACCCCTCCACCCCCACCCAACTTCAGTTTCCATAAGTTAAATTGAGCGTCCGTGAGGCGGCCACAAGTTCAAGGTCGAACATACCTACCTGGTCTTACTCGCCGCACATCAAGGTAAAAGGGATTTAACTCTCGCTTTGTCACGCTCCTCCCACCTTTACCTGGTCGAACCTCAAAAATCCCCTTTGCTCTAGATCTTGCACAATTGTAATATCATTACTTATTTAATTATATCTCGGTTCAGATTTAATTGATAGTATTAATCATCTTAGCAGTGAATCGCTAATATCTAATTGCATTGCCATTTAACTTGCCCAATATGTATATGTAATCTTTATCCTATTTAAGTGTATTTTTGTAGCCATGTTTCAATATTCTTTGGCCTAGCAACTGTATATTCTAAAGCACTTTTAGGACCATCCTCAGGTTTGAGCCTTAATTTTGCTCGACCAGTAGCCTGTGTGCGTATAACGGCGTACACCGGTCATACCACGACATAGGACATAAATTTATGAAATTTAATATCTATGTATTTAATTAAAAAATATTTTTATTATAGTGATTTACTAATTATTTATTGTTTTAAGGATGTTTAATTATTCAGCCTTTATAAATACCGTTTTCTTTGACTGTAAAATCAAAATTTTTCAGTTAGTATTGTATAGTTGATAATTGATTGAACCACCATTGCAGTTCCGTGACAATCTTCTATATTACAGTTATAACTATTCTACACTGTTTTGTTACTATATTTGGTGAGCAACTTGTATTCTAACCGTTTTATTGAGCTCTAATAATAATAATAGGTATCTTAGATAACAAATTGTAAATTATAGTTTTCGGTGGAGTAACATGAGAGCCCCAAAAGGCTGTTTTTCTATACCAGAGTGGGAATTAAAAGTAAATTAAAAAAAAGGGTTAATCCAAAAATATTATTGGATTAATTTTATTTTTAATATAAAAAATCAAATCTAATTTTGTATCCTGTGCTGTACTCAGTTTGCAGACTCAGAATATACGTCACTGAAATTTTTGTGTATTTGTTTCATATATCATTTTTGTCATTTCTTAATAACCGTCTGTTCAACTAGGCAGTTCAATCCGTAATTGTATTCAGTTAATTTGCCAATCATATTCCAATATATTTGTATTTATATTCTAGGTACTTATCAATTTCTTTCCTCACAGAATACCACTAATGGCTAATAAGAAGACACCATGCCTACAATATTCAAGCAAGTTTTTGCCTACAGCTTCACACAGTCTCCAAGCAATATAAAATAGCTAATGTTTGTCATATTTATGACCGAACTTTCAACAATAGTATGCGCTCAGGAAATATTGAATATCATCTGTAGAATAAGTACAGGGAAAAGAAAGACAAATCATTAGATTATTTACACAAACTTCGTGACGATTTCCAAAAACAGAGCACTGTTACTTCCTTATTCTCTAAGTATCAGGACAAATTCTACCAAGCGTTCATCAAATCTAATAAAATTTCTAAGCTAGAAACAAAAGCCAGAAGACCTTGTACTATTTAAGATTTTATTTTGCCCTCATAAACTGTTGTGGTTTCTATTGTTATGCAACAGAGTCCCCAAGAATTTACTATTTCTATTACGTTGAGCAAAAATACAGAATCAAGACGCATCGAGGAAAAAGCATAAGAAAAACAACTAGTTGCACTTCCACATGTAAGGATATTTTGCGATAGAGATGGATAAAACACTTTTGCCTAATAATCAAGCCATTCTTATAGGGTATGTTAGGTTTCTTGGTGATAAAAGGGAACTCAGAGAAGAAATGTTCTTTTTTCTAACAGTCTTGTGACAGATACTAAATGAACAACTACAGATATATATATATATATATATATATATATATATATATATATATATATATATATATATATATATATATATATATATATATATATATATGAGATATGGGCTAGCACATTTAAGTCACATAAAAACATGGAAGAAACCCTACTCTCTCCAACGATCATTTCATTCGCATTAACCCTCATTCTACCCTTATGGATCACACGTAGGTGATATTTGGTCCATGCATATGTTTTTTCATGGCTCATTTTGTTAATTCTACAAATATGTTTTCACACTTTCCTCTTCTACTCTTGGGAATCGCCTTTCAGTTCGGAAATTTCTTATTTTGTTCCTCTATGTTTCATTTGAAGTCCGGCATAAATATGTTGACCATGTGCTTACTTTTATCCTTGGATTTACAATTGATACTTAAAAGTGCTTATCATTCATACCTTCATCGGTTTGCTCAACTAATGTTACCTCTTCCTTATTTTTGTTACATTTCTTAAACTTTATTTTATTCAAAAATTGCAAAGGATTCGAAAACAGAACTGCGTCCCTTAAAAATTGTTCAAATATATAACTTATACCTAATTTGAAATAGAAATTTTAAAGGGAAAATTTAGTTAAAGCTCTGTCATTGTTTTATTATGCTTATCCTAGCAAACATTATTACATAAAAGTAAAAATATATTGAATACCATTAATTTCACCATACAATAGATTTTACAAATTAAATAAAGAAGTTAGAAACAAAAATAAAATCCTTATGATTTGACAATTAACTCGTGCTTTAGGCAATATAGCACAGTCGTACTTGAACATTTTGATCATGATACTTTTAAGGAAATGGAACATCTGCCTAGAAACTTTTATTTCCTCAGACGTGATGTATTTTTCAGCAGTAATGTTCATATTTTGATGTCTATGTGCACTAATTTAAGCAAAATGTTTGGAAATTGTTTTATTAAACTTTTTTTAGCAGTATTAGAACCATGACTTTTCTATAGATAATACATTGAAAGAGGCAACATCTAACAAGTTGTAAAATAAGGCAATGCCCTCTAAACTTATTTCTCATACAAGTAAATTATTGATTATTTTAATATATTTTTTGCACGATTTTTTTCTCAGAGTTATAATTTACGATAAATGGCGGTTTATGTGTTTGTTCTGGGGAAATTTCATTGCAAACATTGGAGGAAGACATTAGAAAAAATTCGTTCATTTGAATTTTTAATACAGTGATAACTTTCGTTCCGTAGATGGAAACAAATTGGGAAATTCCCCCTCCCCCAAGTAAATCAAATAAATCACATAGTTGCTCCCTAAAAATATTTTCCTTTAGGGATTTAATAAATCTAGCAGGATAGGAATTTGTCTCTAACTGCTGTTCCGAACAAAACCAGGCACCCTGAATCCTTTATTTACTCAAGGGAAGGGGTGACATATGTATGCAAATGCAAGAAGCAACACGTCGAATATGGCGGAATTTGCTGTTTGTATATCTTCGGGTCACTAGAAGCGCCTCTTTTCTAATAACAAGGTATGGTGACCAAAGTCGCGTGCTAGCACATATTCTGATTTATGACATTACACCCTAAAAATTTCAATAATTCCCGGATAATCTTAGTAGGACCTTGGCAATTTTAACATTCGAAAGAGAATGTAAAACAATATAAGGGTTGCAATTTCGTTTGAATCGGCCTAATAATTATGATGATATTGCCAAATAATTTCACAGCTAACTTTGAGAAGACCTTAGTAATTATTATATCATTCGAAAGAAAAGGGAAAACTACATTAGGGATTTAGATTTCGTTAGAATAGGCCAAATAGTTACAATGTTATTACCAAAACAAAATATCTCTAGGGCTAATTTTGGAGGAACTTGGCAATTTAAACATTCGAAAGAGAATGTAAAATAACATAGGGGATTTAAATTATGTTAGAACCTGCCGAATAGTTATGTTGTTATTCCTAAAACAAAAAAAGCAAAACGGGGACCGACTGAAATACTGAGATATAGATTCGCACGCGACTAAATCTCTTTCATGTTTTCTCTTCCTGCCTGGATAGGAGAGTCTGTGAGGAAGAAACTTGCAAATATTTCGATCATGACGTCTACTAAATTATGGTTTGCAGAATAATCTAAATTCCTCAGCTATCTATGCTTTCTCCAAATTTTATCTTCCCTCTTTACTTCATTTTCGTTCTGTTCTTCAAAAAAATAGAGTTAATACCATTATGCTGTTCTTTCATCTCTCTTGTAACCTGAAAACCCCCATATAATTGCTGAACTGAATGTATATCTATATAAAAATTATTTGTGTATGTGAATGACTTCATTTGACAGAGCTACTGTATTTTTTCTTGACATAATCAAAATGGTCCGATTTCTCTTCAATATTTAGGCATAGCTCTAATAAATTTCTCCATTACATTGTTACTCTATTGTGGAGTTATTTTTCACTAAGCGACATTATTATCATAAATTAAACTAAAATATAATATCATATGTGCTCACAAAATATGAGAACGAACAAAGAAACATAGCCAATCTAAAAAATAAATCATTGAAAAGGTGTAAATTCCAAAGTAACGAGCCAATATAAATAGACTAGACAGTTGTAACCATAAGACATCACTCGCGAGATGCGCTATAGAATTCAACTGTCTTATGCAAATATTGATAAAATAGTTATTTCTTTGTAACACAGGTCAATGAGATACTTTTGCCGTACCCGTAATGCGAATTTAAGAGGCTTCTAAAAACTCCCTCAGATTACATCAAATGCCTGTATAATCAAGAAAATTGGTAAGTATTGAAAGCATGACATAAGCTGATGTGCATGCAGTTGAACACTGCTATAACACTTTCGAGTATAAGAATGAACATAAAAAACTTAGCCTTGGATTATTCGAAGGGACTGCCTATTTGATATTATATAAGTAGTAAGCTAATTAAAACATCTCTTATGCAGAAACATACGTTTAAATACGTTTGAACTACTGTATGTTCGTACAGAGAGCAGAGGTCCACTCTCCGTTTTGAGAGATCTGTGGAAAGATTTCACCCTCCAAGAAAACTTAAGGACCAGTTTCCATTACGTCATTCAACTGCAGGATAAGCTGGCTGAATATTCCCTGATTGCTGCCCAATATGCTGACATTAGCAGTTCCAAGTACAAGACTTACTTTGATCGAGACATACATTAAGTTAAAGGTAAAGGCCTATATTTTTATTTGATGCTTTCTTCTTTAGTTTAAAGTTCACTACGGCTAATGGTCATTCTCTATTATGAAGGTTAGCATAAACTCTTTGTTGCGCAAACTCTGTTTCTTAGCACACTCTAATTCCGAGGTTATTAGCCTTCTGCCGTGTAATGGGGTCGTTTTCATCCGATTGCCAATTTACATTGATGAGAAATTCATAAACCTGTTAAATGTTGAGAAGTGTGGTAGATCTCCATTAATTCAAACCCGATCTAGTCGGAAACGCAAACGATATAGATTTTAACTTGTTTCCCACCGAGTTGAGTAAATTTTTTCTCCACCATTTAGAATAACCTCCATTTTTCTGGTCTTAAATCCGGTATCTTATATGTTAGTTATTCTGCGGAATCTCTCTCGAAAAAAGAGTCAGCATACGAGTATAATAATTTTCTGCTTTTAGTGAAAGAAAATTTAAATTAAAGCATAGGAGAAAGACGGATTTAAATCTAGCCTAATATTTATTTAAAGATCAATTGATCCCCGAAAGAACGAAGTTTAAATTTACTATTTTATTTGGGGGGCAATTTCAACCTTGTCCTATGTTACTCGCGCAACCGTGTGAAGTAATAACTTTCTTACTCCAAATTGTTATCCAGTGAAAGTGGAATATTCATTCAGGAAGCAATTCCATCAGCAACTGCTAGGTTGAGGATGCTTAGTTTTACCTGGTGTTATAAAAAAAATATTTGTGTAAATATGAATTTTTTTAGAATTTACTGAATTAAAGGAAGAATAATTTTTTTACGTGTAATAACATAAATATTTTTATATTTAAAGAAGGGAACTTATATGTAGAAGAGAGGAATTAAAGATAGGTATTAATATAAAGCGGATTTTGCGCACATATAAACACTGTTTTGTAATCGGCGATGAGCGAATACGACCGCAGCATTGATAGGGAGTGAATGCTGAAGATACCCAATCGCCTCTATGATGTATTATATGTTATTCTAGTAAAGTCTATGTTACGGGAGTGCAAATTAACGACTTATTCATGACAGCAAGAGCCTAAGACCATAAAGCAACCATCCATCAACGCTCTCTCTCTTTTCTCTCTTTATCTCTTTGTTCTTTTCTTTTTTTCGTAATACCTCTTTTCTTTCTTCCTTACCTCTCTCGCTCCTCGCTCTCCTTAGCTGATTATCATACTTTCTCTCTCACTGCTGTCTTTTCTCTATTTTCTCTCTATTCTTTATTTAGCACATACACACATTAATCTGCACAGATATAGAATTCCGGATAATTATTATAAACTATTATAATAAATTGAACATATCGCGGCTTCTTCCTAACATATGCCTCTCAGCTTTACTACTAAAAGTTTCTATTTATCATAAAGGAGCAGAAGCCTGCACGAATATTGAGTGCAGACTAACTACTAGGGACTGGTAACTAGCAACGAGGGGTAACGAGCTATGTTAGGTGAGTAATTTCGTGAAGATTTTGAGGTAAAGTAACGACTTGGGGGTTGTAAAGGCAAAATGAGGAACTATGTTCTCTAGGCCCAAAACATAAAGCTAGGTATAAGAGGAAGGTGCTAGGCGAGGCTATAATAATACAAGAATTGAGTCAAATGTATTAAATAAATACAGTGCACAAAAAATTTAAATTAAATAAACAGCGCAAAAACAGGTCATATATTAAATAATACAGTGTTCCAACAGGTCACAAATATCACAAGATTACACCACCAACGACAACTCGTCGTTAGAAATTAAGCACTGCTACTCTAGAGATAATAACAGTAAAATGAAAAAGAAAAAAACCCCGGAAAACTAACAAGAATAATTAACAAGGGGACCTGCACAAGAGGTCGGCACCTAAATTGACTTTTCTAGCAATGTCCACAACTCTAAACTTGTAGGCCTAAAGGACTTTAGCTTAAGGAAGTAATCTGTTACCTTTAAAAGTAGCAAATCCTTTACCACGAAGAGAGAAATCCTCCTAGTGATGAAAAAAACAACTACATGACATTCCCTCTTGATGGTGGAGTACCTCTTCTCCCCGTCAAGAAGTTTCTTACTGGCATAGGCGACATAATGTTTACATTCCTGTCGATACTGTAGGAGAACAGGTCCCAGTTCATGAAGAGAAGCGTCAGTCCTCATGACGAAGGTCACATTGGGATCAAGCAACTATAAGATAGGTTGTGAGGATATGGTAGCATTCAGATGCTGCAAGTAGGTTTGGCATGGAAAACGGTGACAGAAATCAGTTGGCGATAGTCAATGGCATTTCTGTAAGGAACGGCAGATGGCTCTTTTTTTTGGTACTCATGCCAGGCCAATACAACTGTTCTGTTACCTTCGGCTCATTCTTCCTGTAGGGGAAAATATCCAGCCAAATAGCTCTCATGAGACACAGATATAATAATAGAGCGACGATCACGAGGAAAAACCAATGTTGACTTGCCTATCTTATCGGGACGATCACAAGTTAAACACTTGCGCTAGAGAAGGCCATAAACCATGAAGAATTGTAAGCTAGACATGTTCCTCATTTGGTCGATTTCTTCCGAGGTTGCCCTAGCTCTAGCAGCAGAGATCTTTTCACAAGAAGCCAGAAGACGACTGAAGTAAAGAGGTGTCACAGAGAGGGGCTGGATAGGAGTCAGAGCTAAGGGGTGAATGTGCTTCATTTTTTGCTCTCTGGTATGCACTGCACATACTTGATTGGGTTCCGGTTTCATAGAAGTGTCGATACTAGAAGCAGAAGAATCTCTCGGCAGAGTAAATTTGGCCATTGTTAAGGGCGAATCATTCTATGCCAGGTGGAGGGAGACAACTTCGTCAGTAGCCCAGGAAGGTAAGCATTTAGCAACTTTAGGAGCTCTAACTCCCGGAATATTACCAACTAAGATTAGAGCTCTAAAAACGTCTGTCCAGCCTTCGCAATGATAGCATCGAAGGTAGCAAGACACAACAGGAATTTCATCAACTCGTCTCAAGTAGTAGGCAACGAAGGCTTTTCTGCAGTTGGAGACATCAGCATCCGGTAACACATCTCTGAAACAACCACACATGAGCAACCGAGGTCTCTATTGATGGTGGACAACCAAGCCCCGTGAATGGTACCTGAGGCTTGGAAATGTCTGTCACTTTGGTCGAAAAGGAACGATCCTAACTTATATGGTGTATAGCAGACGTGCTATCCTTGAAAGCGCGGGGCTTCCTTAGGCGACGAGGTCGAATGTTCCCAACCACTCCACAGCCATGCTACATGACAGAAGATGAAGAGACCTTTTGGCTGTCAGCAGAATTAAGTGTCACTGTTGTTACATCAAAGAACGGCTTGGATGGTCAAACAAACAACATAGAGCTGTGAGTGGAAGTTCAGGGGAGCGTAGGGTGAGCTTAGGTACAATCATCAGATAGTTGAATAGTTTTCGCCAAAGCAGTGGGTTGCCGTTTCTTGATGAAAGCACGTAAATATGGAGAGAGAAGTCAAGAACTGATCAAGGATCTTAAACTCTTTCAACAGCTCCTAGGTATTACGAATCCCAGAATCTTCCAACCACGACTGAAACAGATGGAAGGAAAACTGTTGGAATGTTTTCCCTGTTGAAACCTTAGCACTTCAGAATTTGAAATGGTTACCATCAGGAGTCTTGTTAATCCGGTCAGTAAGGCTCTTTTCAAAAAGTCGTAGTTCTTGGCGATAAAAGCTGAAAGAGTAGTGTACATTTCAGCATCTTTACCGGTAAGTAATCTTCCTAGCCTCACTGCTTATCACTTATGGTTCACTTCAAGTAACTCGGCAACTCTTTCAAAGCGGTTGACGTAGGGGACAATGTCGAAGTATCGCCAAGTTTACGGGAATATACTAATACAGGTTCTAAGGTAAGCTAAGCAAGGCTACAACTTTTATTGTTCTAAGAGAGCGATTTGAATCGTTTGCTGCAGTTTTGTGACCAAGGAATATTACAAACACAACGACAAACATAAATTTTAATACACACTAAATAAAAGGCCCAAAATAAATGGGAATATATATTGATACATGAATAAGACGGAATTAGGTTCCGAATACTAATTGGATAACCAGGGTTATTAAATGGTTAAAATGGGAGATTTAGGGTAGTGAGCGATTTAGTTCGTTTCAACCTCGAGATTAAAGCGGGGCAAACTCGGAGCGGGAAGGGGGCCTTGGTGACCTTGATTACTCAACGGGTGTTGCTGAGAACCCGAAGAGGGTGGTGCTACCTTCTCCAAAGTCGCATTAAGCGATATGGAGGCTTCTTATCCTCAATAGGTCACTGGTCGAACTTCGAAGGGAGGGGTGGGGAGATGACTTCTCCAAACTCAGATTGAGCGAGCTATCGGGCCTCTTTTCCTCAAGAAGTCACCAGAAGAACTTCAGAGGACGGCTTCTCCAATCCTTGATCCTAAGGTAGTTGAGAAAGGCTAACGTGCCTTAAGAGACTCTTCTCCCTGACCAGAAGATACGATTGTGATGTCCAGCTCTTTCGTGGCTTGCAACCGTCACTAAACACTTCTCGGAACAGAGCGTCGTTGAATCGTACTCTTTTCCGGGAACATTATCTAACTGAATATGTAGGTAATCCTTGGGAGGGTGCAAATATACCCAGATTTCTTCAAAACGGGAAGAGAGAGAGGGGCCTTCTCGAACCCTCGTTATCGGCTGGGACAACCGAGCGTTTCCTTACGGGAAAGTTTAGAGGCCGGGATCAGTGGGTCTGACGGAACGACCAGCAGCTGGAGCCATAAAAGTTGTTTGAGGCAAACTTACAAAATAGATGAGTAATCTCCCGGACCGGGGGTAGGGAGAGATAAGGACAGCAGGGAGGTACCCTTCAAATTCAGCGTCATACCCAGGTGTGAATTTCTCCGTGACCTGGTGGCAAGTTCAAAAAGGGTAAATTCAGAAGTGGAGAGGGAGTAACGGCTCGCTTTCTTTCCCGAACTAATATCCTAGGAGGTGGGGAAATACTATTATGCTAGAGGATCCCTTTTCATACAATGTTTTTTCCATCCTTCAATAAGGGAAGCTTAGAACGCTTCACCAGGGATGCGAACCAACTCAATCTCATTCTCTAATTCAATCTTGGGCGAGTTAGAACTTTGCGTCTTCTTCGTCCTTCTTAACTTAAATCTGTGCTAACATGACCCTTTTGTCTTCTTTCTCCTTCTTAGCTTTAAACTTTGCAACATGGAGCCTGTTTTGACGTTCCTTCTCGCGCTCCTTACGTTAAAACGCTTGCTATTGCAGAACATATTGGCTGAGCTCTTTCCCTGTTATGCCCAAATCCACAGGTTGTTCCTTAAGTTGTTTTATAGAATACATGGTATGTAACTGAATATGACTAAATACACACATAAATGAAATATACAAGTCAAAGACGATGAACAAAACTAAAATAATTACGGAAAGGGAATGAATATCACCAGTACAAAAATACGTTAGTTTGTTTATACACCATAAACTGTTACGCTTCACATGGGCCAAGAATTTACTGATCCCCCCAACCACTTTTCCTCGCCGCCCCAAAGACCATTCGAGCGCCAAAGAAGGATTTCAGTCGGAATATTTCGTAGTCCGTTAATATAAAGAGAGGGCGGGGGTGAGCTTTAAAATAAAAATCTATGAACAGGCTCACTGTCCCCTCCGATGGTTTATGTCTATATTCGCCAAATAGACGAAATTTCTCCTTCGCCGTGCGTAAATCAGAATGGGCAAGGTGTCACAACGTTGAAAATTTATGCCCTATGAGAGAGGCTTAACTCTGCGCTAGTGAGAATTCGCTCCTCCTAAACTCCCTCGTCTCCCTCCCTCCAGGGGATAATAAACGTATATATAGTTCGATCTTGAGAAATAAAAAAGAGAATCCAAGTAACATTCGAGAGAATAAAACGAGTCCCCCAGTCAAACAGGGAATCTAGAAAATAAGTGGAACCGAGTGGGACTTTCCCTCTCAAGGCTGGTGCTTTGGTCGCTTAGAAGAGCAGACCAGTGGTATTGAGACCAATCTCATACCATTCTCGTCCAGAGAAAATCCCGCATCTTAGTTTTCTGAAAAGAACAGATACCCCTCACAATTGAGGAATACCAACGTGAATTCCCATTCAAGCAAAGATTCAACTCTTGGATAAGTCTCATCATCGAGAAGCCTGAATTAGTAACACTCTGATTAGAATAAGTTCCGTTCATCCAAGATCCCCTCAATAACATCTTCAAGCCGAGAAGCGTCGCTTCCACCTCCTATGGATAAGCATCAGCTGTTTTTTCATCAAATAGATTTGCCACGCGTCTTTTTTACTCAGTGAGATGCATCAGCTGTTTTCTCAACCATCATCGCGTCAGCGAAAAAGGCTCTAGTCCAACTCGTCTCTAATCATCTTATCGAGGAGGTTCTCGTTCAAGGTCACCCAACTGCCGACTTCCTATTAGTTAAAGGTAAAAGGAATCCCAAACTTATTCATGTTTGTTAGTTACCATTCCGTGCGAAAGTGATTTTTGCGTCAACCATGGCAAATTACTCAATGCTGGTGTTAATATTTATTAGATACTCTTATTATGGCATTAGTATATTTAAAGATTTAATATTTCATTTTTTATGTAATTAAAAGTATAATTTGTAGAAGTTATTTAATTAGATTCTCGAACGCTGCAAATGGCAATAGATATGTCGTAGGTTAGACGAGCTGATATATATATATATATATATATATATATATATATATATATGTTTTATTGATTTTTATAAATCAAATAAACTTTTACTTGAGGCGTAGGTTTGTCCCTCGGTGATCGCTTGAGGATTATTCTCTAAGAGTGCTAAACTTTATTTTTATACTAGTGAATATAAAAAAGGGGTTTCTTTCTGACTTTATCTATTATTGCCACTTTAACTCGTTCGAGGATAATTACAACAGTGCATTTACTAAAGAAATAGACTTTAATGAACATAATCCCTTTTAATAAATAACCTAAAACAAATACAGATCTAATACACTTGAAAAAAAAAGAAAATGTGATTGCTGGGTGAGCTCTCAAAGCTTGATTCGAGATAGAATTGAAGTGGGGAACCATTTTAAGTTAATATCTTTGTCCTTGGCAAGACATCTGATAAACTAAATATTATTGCCGAGGACAGAAACAACAGGATTATTCTTTACTCACATAAGGTAATTGAGATTAAATACTTGCGACCAGTTAGACTACCCTCGGAGATTTTGTTCTGGAGAGGCGTAGCTTGAGTAGTTGGTTGTTTGCTCAATACATGGCGTTAGTCGATCTGGCAGGTGACGTGACGAGGGATCTGTGTGTGTGGATGGGGGGGTGAATGCTCCAGCAAAAGCTCTGTCCTTCTACTTTTAGGCTGTAGGGAGGGGGGGAGGCGACCTTGACATCGTTTTCTTCCTGACGAGATGAAATCGTTATCTTCTATTTTATCTATCTAGTTGGGGTTTTTCCAACTCAGATAGAGTAAGATTTTGAGTTCTCTAACTGGGTAGATTGATACTCAATAATCTTGTAAATCGAACGGCGCCGAGCTTCCTTGGTATAATATGGTTTTTTACAAGTACTGGAAGTTCTTAACTTGCAGAAAACATTGCACCGGTGATTTTTCTGTTTTTTTCTCGAACTTGAAAAATCTCTCAACCGGGGGCTTTCTTGTCGCTTCCGTTAGAACTTACAGAAGGCCGCATTTCCTCGGGTGAACCTGTTATATACCCAAATTACTCCCGCGTGGTAATGGGAAGGTGGAGGTGGAGCTCGCAAGGTGAGACCTCAAGTTGGTCTCCCGTGCTTGGAGTCTTGTAGCTCTTTGAGAGGGAAATACGAGATCGGCAGTTTCACTTTTGAATGGATTGTTTATAACTACACCCTCGAAGAGCCTCCCTTTTAAGCTAAGGTCAGGAATCTGTCTCATACCATTGACCGTTTTGCCCGTTCTCCACTTTTACCGGAGACCATCAGAGGGGCAAAGCTAAGCTCAGATGTCTTTTGTTATGATTTCCTTGGCCTCGATATATATATATATATATATATATATATATATATATATATATATATATATACGAGGGGCGGTCAAAAAGTTTTACAATTCGGATATAAGGAAACGAGATATGACGGAAAGTGTTTTATCATTTTTTAATATAACTACCTTCGACTTTAATGCACTTGCGCCAATTGTCCCTGAGGCTTCGAATTCCCGACAACCAGAATTCTCCCGACTGCTGTTTAATCCACTCCTGGACGGTGAGCTGGACTTCTTCTTCGTCCCCAAACAGGCGTTCACGCAGTGCAGCCGTGAGCTGGCAAAATATAAAGTAGTCGCTAGGGGCCAGATCTTGACTGTAGGGGGATGGTTGAGCTCCTTGATTCCGCACTTGCGCAGGGCAGCTTGTGCAACTTTGGCCTTGTGGACTTTCACGACGTTGAAGTCGATCATGGTGCCATGAGTTTTCTAGGTACCCAATGGGCAGAGAACTTGGCCATGGCCAAATTGTCGTAGATGATGTTGATAACACTTCCGTGTGTTATCACAAAAGCTACTCGACCGATCGTAGGAACCCTCCATTCAAATCACTCTTATTAATTTAATTTTGTCCACCGTGACCTCTAATTAACACTTTTCGTAACCGATCCTACGAAATACACAAAAAACTACAACAATGGAGATTCCTTTTTACGCACACACTAAACTTACCCCCAAAATTTGTATCTACACACCAAAAAACTTACCGTATGTAAACTATATTAACCTGTTATTACATTATTGCTAATACTTTCAGTACTCCAGTCGCATACGCTGTTTCCCACTTTTTGAGTTTTCAACTGGCATACACTATGTGGAATGGATTTTCAGGAGCATGGAGTGGTCCCTACGGACGAACATCCTTGTTTTTTGGTTCAGGGTAGAGGCATCTTTATTATGGCGTTACCCTATTCTGCTGTGCGGATAGACCGTTTTTCCCAATTTTGACTCCTAGCTCAGAGATGACCTCACCAGCGAAGTAGTATTTAGAAGTTGCCACAGTAGGAATGCGTTCATAGTGAAGCTTTGGGATTACGCTACAGGCATGTAAGTGTCCTTCCCGTGTAGGGGTAGTCAAGTACATGTGGTCAGGATAGAAGGATGCCTCCTTCCAACCACCTACACATCTTCTTGCTTATCCTTCTCTTTTAATCTTTATTTGTCTATTTACTATTGAGTTTTCCACTCAGGAATAGGGCTGATCTTCATCAGGGAGAGGAGATTATTCTTCTAGAAATTCTACTTTGATCTCTTCTTTCATTAAACTATCTTTAAAACATTCATTTTCTTGAAAGTACCTTGGTACTCCCGTTTTAATCAATGCATTGTGTTTTCGGTCACCATCTTTGTCTTCTGAGAATTATTTCTTCAGGATTTTGCTCTGGCAGCGATTCTGAACTTTTATTCTGATCTTGTGAAGATTTCTCCGTCAGAACTTTTTCGTGAAAAGTTTCTTTGATTGCCCTGTGATCAGGAGGAACTTGCTTGGCTACAGCTTGCTTCTTAGGCGTATGCGTTACTCTTCTTATATTTATTCTTCTTTCTTCTTCTTCATTCTCCTTCTTCGCTAGCTTCACCTCCGGGGGTGGGAGGGTCGGCACCACATCCACCGCCGTCTTGACGACTTGTGAACATATACCTTCGTCCACATGTTTCTCGGACGAAACTAAATGGGTCTAGACCGTGTGTCTCTCATTCGCGGGCATCCGGGGGACTACTAGTTGAGCTATCGGATTTGGGAAAATCTGCGTGCTCTGGCCTATTAATACAGAGCAAAATCTAATAGGCGCTGCTACTACGTCGAGCCAACCTGAAAAATACTTCGACTATATGTGGCATCGGACGACAGGGAACTTGGTGGGTCTACCTAGAACATCCTCGACGACCACGAACTTCTGGTGCTGGGGGATGATAGGGGAAGGCAATTTGTTTTATACAACGATGCAGGTACACCCCGTATCGCGTAACACGGTTGAGACTTAGCGACCATTTACAGCCCCGTCTCGAATTTTAATCTTTCGGGATAATTTTTGCTGCATACAAAATTCACCTGCTGTTCAGGAGATTTCGCTGTGGTCAAAGGAAGTGAGGGATTCGAAGGTTGTTCTGGTTCCAACGTTGCCGTCAGGTTATATACCTGCTGGGTCGAGGGCTACTTAAGCCTCGAGTTTTGAGGCAATTATAGCTAAGGTGGCCTTGTGTACCACAACTAAAGCAGGTTATGGGGTTTCTGGGGTTTACGGCGTTCCTAACGAAATTAGGGGATTTATTTTGCTGGGGTTTCTGAGGATAATCCCCTTCGTTTGGGAAAAAGGGTTTTTGATGATCCCCACCTTTCTTGGGGAACGATGGCTTGTTTTTATTACACTCTCTCGGATATTACCTATGGTTTGACGAATGCAAGCCGGCTTCTTACACACACTCATCGAAGGACTCTGCTCTCCTGTCCTTGACAAAGGCCCTTAATTCTAGAGGCAGCGTGCATAATAGCTGGTCTCTTAGTATAAAGTCGATGAGTGAGTCGAAATTATTTTTGACTCGGGCTGACTCTAACCAAAATTGGAGGTGTCTCCTGACAATAAAACCAAATTGTTGGTAGGTTTGTTCGGGCTGAATCTTAGCCTGCCTAAATTTTATCCTATAGTCTTCAAGATTTAGGTAAATGGCTCCTAGTAGTTCTGCTTTTAGGGTAAAATAGTCTATCGTCGCATCAGACTGTAGAGACACAAATATGCCTCTTACTCGGGTACTGAAAAGGGGGAGTAGTCTGACGATACCGTCTGTTTCGATATCTCAGTGATTCACTTCCCAAAAAAATTTCGAAGTGCAAGAGGTACGTGTTTAGGTCGTTTTCGTCTTTGTACGCTGGCAGCTTCATAGTTGGGACTTGCCAAGTCCCAGTCCTGGGCCCCATGGACTGTACTTCCACTTGGTCCTTGCTCAATTCTCTCTCGTGTTCTCTTATCTTTTTTCTTTTATCAGCTTCCATTTTCGTCTTTTCTCTTCTTTCATCAGCTTCCATTTGTAACTTTCTCTCTTCTCTCCTTATTTCCCTTTACGTGGTTTCTTTATCTTGGACGTATGCAAGGAGTTCTTTGTCCTTTGTCCCATGGTTTGACCTTGTTTAACAAATAATTCAAACGAAGACATATTGGCTATGTTCGTCGAAACCTCAATACTGTTACGAATGCTACGTATGCAACTTGGAGTCCCTTAGCTTTTATTACCCTAACCTTACCTTTCTCTTAACCTCTTGATTGGATTATTCCTATCTCAAAACAAGAAAGCACATTACACAACACTCTTCGTCGAGTTATAATTCAAGGATAATTACAACAGTGCTTTTACTAAAGAAATATACTTTAATGAACATAAACCCTCTAACTAAATAACCTAAAACAAATAAGATATAATACACTTAAAAAAGAAAATGTGATTGCTAGGCGAGCTCTCGAATCTCCATTCGAGCAACAATTTTACGGGGGGAAACAATTTTAAGTTAATATCTCCTTCCTCGGCCAGACATCCAATAAACTAATTATTATGCACGGGGACATAAACAACAGGATTATTCTTTACTCACATAAGGTAATGGAGATTAAATACTCGCGACCAGTTAGACTATCCTCGGGTATTTTGTTCCGGAGAGGCGTAGCATAAGTAGTTAGTTGTTTGCTCAATAGATAGCTTTCGTCGACCTGCCTGTCGATCTGACGGGTGACGTCCTCGAGGGATCTTGGTGCTCAAGCGAAAGCTCAGTCATTCTACATTTAGGCGGTAGTGAGGGCGAACTTGATCTCGTTTACTTCCTGACGAGATGAAATCGTTGTCTTCTTTTTTATCTATCTAGTTGGGGTTTGTCCAACTCAGATAGAGTAAGACTTAGAGTCCTGAAACTGGGTATATTGATACTCAATAATCTTGGAACTCGAACGGCGCCGAGCTTCGTTGGTATAATCTGGTTTTGTACAAGGACTGGAAGTTCTCCTTAACTTGCAGAAAACATTCTCCCGGTGATTTTTCTGTATTCTACTCGAACTCGAAAATCTCTCAACCGGGTACTTTCTTGTCTCTTTCGTTAGAACGAACAAAAAGTCGCGTTTCCTTGGGGGAACCTGTTATATACCCATATTACTCCCGCGGGGGCATGGGAAGGGGGGGGGTCTCGCAAGTTGAGACCTCAGGTTGGTTTCCCGCGCTTATCGTATAAGTATAAGTTTTTTTTATAATTACAAAACCCGCCAAAGGAAACGGAGTTGTAATTTTGGGACGTCAAGACTGCATAGACAAAACACAAATTCTCTTGGCTGACTCCTCTAAATTCCAAAAAATGCAAAAACCCGAAGAGCAAATTGTAACTCAATTGGAGGACAAAGTAAATCGATTTCTCATCAACTATAAATCTCTCTCAACTATCAGCCATGAACTTTATTCTAAATTACATGCCACAGGTTTTGGCTTAGCCAAACTGTATTGTTTACCCAAAATACATAAACCTGGAATCCCATTACGCCCCGTTTTGGCCTTGTGTAGCCTACCTGCGTACAAACTGGCAAAATACGTTGTGGAATTACTATCCACATTTTTAAGGAATGAATACACAATTACCAACTCGTACAGTTTTCAAGCAGAATCGATTGCATATAAGCAAATTTCAGTAGTTTTTTAGTTAGTTCCGATATTCAGTTACTGTTTACAAACAAACTAGTTAACGAAACAAAGACTATTATTTTAGACAGAATTTTTGAGGATTCACTAACCTTCCATAGTTTCAGTAAATCAGAATTCAAGTCTTTGTTAGCCCGAGTTTTTTGGTGGGTCGGTGTTTACCTTTAATGGCCAGATTTACCAACAAATCGATGATGTTGGTGTGGGGTCCCTAATCGGTCCTTTGGCAGCCGAATTTTTTATGACTCATTTGGAGGAGAGGGTTTTTTTCTGAAGTTCCTGATTCATGTAGGCCAACTTTCTATAGACGTTTTTTAGATGACTCCATAGCTATATTTAATCAACGAGATCAAGCTTTAGAATTTCATAATTTTTTAAACATCATCCATCCCGCTATTAAATATACAATGGAAACTGAGAGTGATAACGCCCTCCCCTTTTTAGATTTTTTAATAATAAAAAAATCAAAATAATCTAGAAACATCACTATATAGGAAACCGACTAATATGAGGTTAGGATTAAACTTTTTTAGTTGCTTAGATTTGAAATACAAAATCTCATCCATTAAGACCTTTCTTCACCACGCATACAATCTCTGTTCATCCTACAATTTTATAGACAAAGAATTTCAGTACCTTAAATCTTTCTTTATGCACAATGGTTTTCCTTCTTTTATGTAGAAGAGTCAATCCGCACATTTTTAAGTGGATTGTATCAACCAAGCCACCCTGAGATAACTGTGGCAAAAGACAAACATTTTTTAATAATGCCAGAGCTGGGTATTCACAATAAAGTTCTTAGCCAAAAATTACACATATTGCTAAGGAAATACTTCTGTCAAATAAAATTCAAATTGTCTTTGTCAACAAAATAAATATAAAATCTTTCTTTACAATAAAGGATCCCGTTCCAAAGAGTCTTCGGAGTTCGATTATATACTTATTTTAAATGTCCTGGGTGTTCCCAAGGCAAATATATCGGAAGCTCCGTGAGAACTCTGAAGGCAAGATTCTCTTCCCATATGGGTATAAGTAATAGAACCGGTAAGATCCTTGAAACCAAAGAAAATTGAGCGATAAGAGATCACGTAATAAAGTGTAAAAGTGATATCTCCTTAGATAACTTTGAAATTCTGAATTAGCACAAATGCCCTATTACCCTTCGAATCTTAGAAACACTTTATATAAAACAGCTCTCCCCGAATTTAAATAATAATCTCTCGTCGGTTCCCCTCCTTGTTACCTGAATTCGTTAGGATGTGGGTTGCTTGGCGCAGTTTTGGTACTTTTGGTTCGGCCGGAGCACGTAACACGCTCGTTGGCCAGGTTTATGATTTTGTATATTAGGTTTTGCCAATTTTTCATTCAATTATTCGTTTAAAATTCATTTTAAAACATTTTTATATAATCATTAGATTCATGAATCAAATCTCCCCTACCTTAATAGATTTTAGCAATTATACACTCGCTAACTAATTTAAATATTTAAAATCCTGCCCTAGTCTCTCTATTGTAAATTTGAGCCCAATTTCGAAATATTCCGTTTAACTCTAAATTTGCAATTCCAAGCTGGTACTAGCTAGTAAAGTTCTAGATGTACATTTAGCAGTGTGCACTCTGAACAGTGCAAAATATTTTGTTTCGTTTATTTGTATTTTAGGCCTAAGAAGATGACCGTATTGTAGTCGAAACTTCGCCGGTAAATAAAAAGGATGATACCAGCTATTTTCCTCGCCTTGGGATTTCTGTTAAACATTATATATATATATATATATATATATGCTAAAGTCTTATACCTATACAAGATATATAATACGAATCCTCCCTTGTTAAAGAATTAAGTTAGAGCAGTCTGGGAGAAAAGTAGAACCGATTTACTTAAGTACGAATCAGACCTACAAAGGTACTCGGCCGTAAACTACTGAACCCTCTGTGACCCCTCTGAAATCTATGTTATGCAGTAAAGAATAACAAATTAAATACTCAATTATATAATGTTGTGGGCGCATGCACAAAGCTGTAGGTATGCTTAGAAATATAATTAACTTATACTGCAGCCAATGATAAAATTAAAGAAACGGCATAAGAAAGTTGTGGCCGCGCACACACGCACGCAAACATAATTTTGTTCGCATTTAAGTGCTGCAGTTTCTACGTCTGAACGCTCTAAAGTACTTCCGAATTTAAATATCACGCTTTGTAGTATTTCTCTTTCGTAAATAGGAAGATAAACTTCTCGCTCTGTAGTATTTCTCTTTCTTGAATGGAAAGTTGAACTTCCCAGTGTGCAGTACTATATCATGGGTCGGCTACACGTGGCTCCGTACAAAGTATATCTTGTTCTTGAGGTCCCAGTGGAAAAGAGGTAAAAGTCCATGGCGTTTTATTGAATTGACACACCATCGCCTTTTCCTCCTTTGCCGGCTGGGAACTTTTTGGTGAGCTTAGTTTTTCTTGTAGATTTCTTCCAAGTCTAAAACTTCAGGAATTAAATTTAATTTATTAAAAAGAACAGAGTTTACTAATTTGAGTATTATATATATATATATATATATATATATATATATATATATATATATATATATATATGTACATATAAGCATAAAACAATTTAGATCATAGTGTTGAATATACATACAAAAGAGAGAGTAGAGACGGGAAAGTTAACATGGAAAAGTAAGAAGAACGAAATTCCAGGAACTATAGAGGTCATCTATCCTTTTTTATTATATTTACATAATTATTATATATAATTCATTTATAAACAAATTATCACATCAAATTGTTACGTTATTTATTGTGTTATATCTCATTTCTGATTTAGACATTTTAAATAATAATCATTGTGCGGTATTTTATTTATACATTTAAAAATTATTATTCTTCAGTTATTTAATTATTATTACAATTTTAACGTTTAACATTCCATTTATACTATTTCACTTTAGTATCCAAAATTTTATACACTTTAATATATTTGATTTTATATTTTTTCCTTATTCTGTTTATATTAATTATCAATTGGTAATTCATTTTCGCTTTAGTTTATATTTATTTCGCTCTACTTATTCACTTTATTTTCATACCTAATTTACGTTCATTTATTAATCTATCCATGTCTTTTTTATTTATTTCTACATTTTCCAATATTTTACGGTTTTTAACGTTTAACACTTTTTATTTATATTATTTCATATTAGTACGGTTATTATTTACACTTTATTTTAACACATTCTACTTATAATTATTTATCAGTCCTGATTGGTTGAATTTTTGTGGTGTTATGAGTAGAAGAAATAGCTATTTATGTGGGTGTGCTATCGTGTAAAAGATGGTCAAAAAAAGTTATAATTATTGAAGTAGGAAAATTTTCATTACTGTTCACCATTTTGAAGCTTATTCCATCTATATACCTAGGAATAAAGAATCCATATATATATATATATATATATATATATATATATATATATATATATATATATATATATATATATATATAAATATATATACAAAAGAGACAATACCTTACTCATATCCTATAGGTCTACTGTGTCGAATGTTTTGGATATCTCAAGGGCAACTGCTATGCTTCTATATGGTGCCATTTTCCTGTTGAATCCATTTGTGATTATGTTGTTAATTGTGTGTAATGATGTTGTGGTTTAGTGCATGGGTTTGAACCCATGTTGATGTAGTGTGTTTCGGATATTGGATGTGATGTAGGGTAGGATGATTTTTTCTTCTTTTGGCTCTGGGGTAAAGCAGCGCTATTGGTCTGTCGGCGTCTGCTTCGTTTATGTCTTTGTCTGGTTTGGGTTTTGGAATTAATTTTGCTACTTTCCATTGTTTAGTTATGCCGTTTGTGTTTATAGCGAGGTTGTAAGTGTGCGTGAGGAGGTTTATGGTGTTTTGAACTATGTGTTTGATGTAAATCTAATGGGGGCCGAATGGAGTTGTTGTCTCTTGCTTGTTCTATGGCTCTGTTGGTCTGTTCTGTTGTGGTTGTGAATTGTGGTCTGGGGAGGTTTTTATAAGTCTGTCTATTTTCCTGTTATCATTTTTCGTTTTGGGTATGGTTGTGTTTGTGAATTGTTTGTTAAAATTAACTGCTTTTTGTATGGGTGTTTTTGCTTCTTTGTTTCCGGAAGTGATGGTGTTGTTTTGTGGCTGTGTTGAATTTTTGTTTGTGAGGCCAGCAATGGTTTTCCAGAGTTTGTGTGTGTTTGGTTTGAGGTCCCATTGCTGGTCTAGGTGATGTTTATATATTCTTGTTTGTGTTCTTGTATGGCGCGATCTATTTGTTTCATTTGTGCTTTAATGTTGGGGTCTGATATGGGATTTGTTTTCTAGTGTTGTTCCGTTGTGCCATGAGGTTTCTGATTGGTTCAGAGAGTAGTTTATATGTGTGGTATATTTTTCTGCGTGGGATGTTGCGTTTGTCTGCTTGTAATATAGTGTTAGTTAGTATTTTGTGTGCCGTGTGTGTATCTTTGGGGAATAGGATATTGGAAAGTACATGTGCAATTTATTTTGTGTGTTCTATATAGAGATGTACAGGTTTGTAAGGTGTAAGTGCTTAGTTTTGTTAGATTGATTTTGCTGATTTGGCTCAGTCTTTTGTGTGTTTATGTTAGTTTGGGAGGGTTGTCTGTACAACAGCAATGTTGTTTTTGATGTATGTGATGAGGCCTCTTCCCTATTTGTGTTTTCTGTCGTTTACGATTGATGTGTAGTTTGAGGGTTTTCTGTTTTTTCGTTAGTTTGGTTTCCTGAATGTTGATTATGTCTAATTCATGCTTGTTTATGAGGTGCTCGAATTCAGTCGTTTTCTTGTTTAGTTCATTTATGTTTATTTGTCGTATTCTTAGAAGCTTGTTGTGTGTGTTTCGTTTCTTTGATTGTCTAGGGGTTTGTGATATTTGTGGGAGTGTGGGTTGTGAGTTTGTTAGTTTTGGTTGGGTTGGCGTTGATGGATGTGGTGCTTGGTGTTTTGGGCACATCCAGTGTTTTGTGTATAGTTTGATTTTAGTATGTGTGCATTTGAGATTCACCGGGTGTGTTGTGGTATTGTTGCACATTATGGGTGTTTGTTTTTTTGTGATATTTTTATTGCATAGTGTACATGTCCATGTTGTGTAGCCTGGGTTTGTCTCCACGGCCTCCCCGAGGAAGAGCTGAAGTCCCATGTCGTGCATGCAACATATGTTACCGAAGCTCGCTCACGGTGGGGGGAGGGGGAGGTCTACGTAGGCCCCACAATTATCATTCGGTCAAGATTGGAAAAAAAATCCACAAGCAATTAATTATACCACAATATAGAGGAAAAAAGACTTCCTTACGTTTAAGAATTCCATTGCCCAATATAAAATGAAGGGCAATCCAAACAAGGGATTTTATAAATTACGTTATTTGTTTCATTTTATATTGGGCGAACTAGCAAGGATCTGAATGTGCGTATTAAGCAACATAAGTACTCTGTAAACACTGGGCAAACATCAAATGCCATTTTTATCCATTTGAGTGAAAATTCCCATCGTATTAATTGGGAGGAGAGTTCTGTGATTGCCAAATCAAATGACTTTTTTTCACGAAATCTTTTAGAATCCGCATTTATACAACTGACTTCGAATTTTAATCTCAGCCCTGAAATGTATTTTTTGGACCCTTGTATCAAAAGAATGTTTAAGAATGATTTTAAAGATAAAATTTCTGAATTAATGATTACCACCTAGAAGTTATTTTAGCTTATTTATATAAAAAAACCTTTCCTTATATTTTTCTTTTGTCATATCTTCTAGTTATCATGTGTAAACTTTTTTTGTTTTCATATTGCATATGTGATTCCTAACCACTGGCCCCTCCCTTTCTTTTGTAAACCGTAATTTTTTTTTTTTTTTCCACCCTGATGGCTCATCTCGTTAATAGGATTTTTCCAGGTATCTGCTAATCCCACCCCTTTTAATCTTTATATCCCATATTTTCATTAATCAGGTGTATAAATATCTTCCTCTTTTTCCCTGTCTTTTAGTCTGCTTAGTAAAGGACCATTAGTCTAAAGGCCTCGCAGTTCCCTGTTGTTTCATTTTCCTCGTGGCTGTAACGTTATTCATTTATATATATATATATATATATATATATATATATATATATATATATATATATATATATATATATATGATTAACGGATGCACTTTTCATCAAAAAGAGACACCTGGCAATAAATACTCTTGGAAGAATTACCTGATAATATTTGAATGCTGTTTTCAACAATTTTCCAAGTTTTCAATCACAGATAAATTACATTTCGATTTTTTACATAATCTTTAATGTATTTTTGTGATTCTTATAGAAAATCTTTCATTGTAACTCACTTATAAAAAAAATTAGAACTTGATTTAAGCGTGAACTGGAAAGGGCTATTTATAGAAACATTTACCTTTTCCTAAAGGGTAAATCTTGGAATAAGGTAAACCATCAATATAATTACACTTTTTTTCATAGATTACCGTATGCTTTTCTTACTCACCCTTATGTTACCCAGCATTCTCAAAAGTGTATTAAAAAAAATCGGAGAGGGCCCAGTAGAATATAAAGTTGCATACGATCGCTCCACAACTGTTTCAGTTTATCAACCTTCCTCCCCCACTATGTTGATGGCTTCAGGTTGCTTTTTGTACTCTTCGGATTGGAAGCGCTTGCGAGACGCAAATGCAATGTGATTTATTCCCTTCTCCTCTGCATCACAGTACGAAAAATTGGTTGTCTGCAAAACTGTTCAGCAAATTTTTGTTAAATGACACAGTTACCTTTCCCGGAAACAGGTAAACCATTTCGCTATTGCTTATCACTTATGCTCAGTAAGCGTTCCTGCCAATACTCCTGTGACTTAGAGATATACTAGAGAAAGCTGGCCTCCTCAACCTTTTCACTCTCTTTGGTGTTAAGGGTATACTCTGATAACGAAGTATGGCACCCATTTCTAATTTTGTGGGGGTTAAGATTGTTTTTGTTTTGGGTTCTTTGTTTCTTTTTAATGTTTATAGTGTTATATTTTGCCCTTTTTATTTGTTATAAACAAATATTCAACCGACGTAATTTTTCCTCGTTGCTTTCGTCTTTCTATCGTTCTTTCTTTTGTAACCACGCTTTGACCGTCTGTTTTTTACCTGTCCGGGTATCTATTTTCGGTTGAGAGTCTTCCGCTCAGTGGTTAGGAACTGTTGTTGAAAGTTAAGAGGCGTAGTCACGGCGAGTGGTCTGTGCGATCAAATTGCCTCGTTTTCTACTTACACGTGTCTTTTCTCTTAATTAGGTGACGACAAGTAGCATTTTTCCTTGATCTTGGTCACACAATCTTGTGAGGATTGCATAGAGTACTTTTTTATATATAAATATTCATAAGAAATTGGTCAAGAATCATTGGGAGGGCGCTTTCATTCAGGCAAATAGGTAAAAGCCGTGTCATCTGATTCCTTTAATATCTCATCTCACTTTTTTAAATTATTTTCTCTCCTCTTAAGTATATTATTTATAAATTAAAGGCATGTATAAGTAGGATCTTGACGTGAAGAAGGTAAGTGCTAAGCTTCATTAATTAGTATTGGTTTAATTTTATGTGGCTCTAAAGTTTGGTTACTTTGCAAGTAGAGTAAAATAAAATAAATGGGTTTCTGAAAGTCAAGAGTATTTTCTTTTCACATTCATTTTTACAACAAAAGTTAAAGTTTTATTTTAAAATATTCAATGATCTTTCATCTTTTTTTACAACTAATTATAAACTCACAATTAAATCCGGAATTAAAATCGTTTCAAACTAACTCAGGTAAAGCATTTAACCTTTCCTAAACTATATATATATATATATATATATATATATATATATATATATATATATATATATATTCATTGTAGCAAGTTTTGTTAAAAGCGACTGCTAATTTTGCGTTTGTGATCTTTTGTCACATCTTTTTATTTGTCTTATATTTGCCTTTATGTCTGGATTGAGTCCACGTCTAAGTTCTCCAAAGTTCATAATAGCACGATTTCGAAATTATAGCGAGGGAAAGGAAGATTCCTTATGTAAAAAACACTTTATTTATCTGACGCGTTTCGTTACAACTCGTAACATCTTTAGAGATATAAAAAATACAAGAGAAAATTATAAGAATTGTTTTATATATCATGGATAGACGGTAAACGTACAGACGAACATAGAAGTCACTCAGGTCCATGGAAGTCAAGAGTGCGGGTAGAAGATTAAATTTGCGTGGGTATCCAGATACTTGTTGCTATTATCCTTAAAATAATCCAATAACAAGAATAAATAAATTCCAAGAAAATATTGCTAATGAAAAGTTGAACTTTCTAGAGGCAAATTACTCGGAATTGCTAAATTATATCATTCCTCAGTGAAATTTCTTTTTCTGTGCAAAGGCTCCAAATTTTGGTTAACTATTTTAAACAGAATTAATAGAGCAGGGATTTAGCGATATAATTATTTTAGTTGTCAGAGGATTTAATTTTTCTCACGTGAAGTTAGTCTTGGATAAATGCTTATTTAAATTTTTCGCTTACATCCATTTATATCTAGAGGTCAGAGAATAAGAAGATGAAAGGAAAGAAAAAAAGGCAGAACACTACCTGGAACCTGGAGGATAACAGCTATATTTGTATTAATATTCAGGAAATAAATTTTTTTTATTAAATTTTAATACCGTTCAAAAATATAGATACATATATGATATTATGATGTGAGTACAAAGTTAAATGAGAGAAATTCTTGCCCCTCTCTTAGAATTTAAAATCTTAGATAACATCTAGTTGATAACAAGAGGGTCTCTCTACCGTAAATTTAGTGATTATTTTATAGCCCCATAATTTACACATATTTATTTTGAAAAGAGGAAATGAGAAAAAAATTCAATTTAATATATTTATCACCATATAGTAGGAGAGTTCAAAAGATTTCGAAGAAAAATGGACTAAAATTATATTATAAATATATATAAATTTCATTTCTCAACATATTATGATCGATTGAGGTCAAAAAAGTTTGGCAAGCGATGCGACTATCCATTTAAACCATTTTTTCTATCAAAATAAGGACTGTAAGAATTAAATTAAATTAAAGTAGCTTTAATAACCTCAATAGAACAAAAACAAAATTTGCCCTTCATGCTTTTTATGAATTCTTTATACGAATTAGTTAGATTACAGCAGAAGATTAAATATATATCTATGATAGAGCTTTATAAATTATTTACTCTATTAACATTTAAATAATTTTTAGTGTTTTAGGAAATTTGAATATTTATTTCAACCGGAATAGAGGAAATCCAATTAAAAGTATTTCGAGCCTTGACAGAATTTAATTCACAAAAAGCATATAAAACACTAAACCAAGGTTTAAATACACATGCAGTAAATTTTTCTCGTAATATTAGTACAAAATTAGAGCTATTGAAAATTTCTTAATTTTTTGAGTAACTTGGAGAGGTAATTGCTCTAAAATATCCCACGATCTTCTTTACACTAGATGTAAAATTATCTTTATTCATTAGGTTTCTGGTTCTGTGATCTCATAAAAAGTGTTATTATACTTGACAAAGGTGAGAGAATATAGAGACTGAAACAATATTTTGCTTACATCCTCCTCCAAGAGATACATCTTTGGACATTCGAAATGTCAGACTACAAGCATTATCATGATGGAAAATGAGATCCATTCTGTTGATAAAGGAGGGTTTTTTTGTTTTGCCCCAAACTGATTTCAAAGAGAAGTTGATTGCAGTAGAGGTTATCTTTGATTGTGCACTGAATGTTCATAAATGACATTTCTTCAATATTCACCATACACATATCGTAATCATTTTTAGGCACATACGACTCTATATCTCACTATGTCGGGCGGTCGGTCCGTCGGTCCGTCGGTCTCCATTTTGCTTTTTGTGGTTTTGTTAATAACAGTGTAACTCTTCTGCCGATTTTAACAATATTTGAACCTCTTATACTGTTTTAGATTTTCTTTAGAATGATATAATCATCAAGATCCTCCCTACCTTACTCCGGGAATTATTTTGTTTTGGCAATAACATCATAACTATTCGGCCGATTCTAACAAAATCCCAAAACCTTAAGTTGTTTTAAATTGTCCTTCGAATGATATAATTCCCAAGGTCCTCCCAAGGTTAGCTTGGGAATTATTGAAAGTTTTGAAGGTCTTAAGGGTATAAATCAGAATAAGTGAGGCTACGCGACTTTGGTCAGCAGACCTTGTGGGATGAAGTCCTCATCTAGGTTGTGAAATTCTCTTTCCTTGATTGATCCAGTAATAGAGGCGCTTACCGTTATGATAGCTAATTCACTTCTTATCACAAGTAACACACATTCCTACAAAACATTAGCAAAGGTATTGTGAAAGCAATAACTCGCAGTAAGCAATACGTGTTGCAGTTTCGTGGTGGACATTCAATGAAGAACTCATTTGCTACTCATAGTAACTTTGCAAATTCTTTCATTTGGCATAGACAGTTTCATGGCTTACGTTACATTGTTCAGTGAGTGTCTTAAAAGTTGTAGCAGGATTTGGTGTGACAACAGCTGCCAACTTTTCGGAGTTAACCTCTTTGGACAATCTTCTTTTGGTCCTTCTTTTTGACTGAAATCCCCAATTCGGAAAACTAACAATCACCTCTTGCAACTTCATTTATTTTTTCATCATCTCCATTAGTGCTCTGAATGGCTTTTGCCGCTCTATTTGCATTGATACCTTTCAAAATCTCATCTCTAATGTGATCTTTAGATGGAAGAATATAGGGGGGAATAACGAAGAAGATTTTGAGCAATATTTATAATCAGAAAGAAAAAGGTATAACTTACTAATTGTAGCCTTCCCAAACGATAGGGAGATGCACTACTTTAATAAATACTATCTAAATTTTAACATAGAAAATCTTACAGTTCTCATCTCACACATAACTGCACTTTTCTTTCATTTCCCGTATTCGCAGGATAACATAAACGCAATTTCTGTTCCAAGGAAACTTGCAGATGGATATCTATCTTCATATATCTCTGATGCGGAGCATGAACAAGTCCTCTCTTCCCCGTGGTAACGAGGGTTCCTAACCAATACGCTATTTGCTGTCAAAGCATAATAGTCTTTGGCATCCCTTCCCAAAGAGCCCAGTCCCTGCTGCTCTTAGTGTCACCAACGATTGTCATGCTGAATTTCATGTCTAATTTTTATCAAGACAGAATGGCAAATTACTACTACTAGAGGTATTACTAAGGATTTGTGTGTAAATAAAGTACGAAAAAATAATAACGTCAAAACATGAGAAACTTTTTTCATCTCTTTATGAACTTTGATAATTACCGGAGAACTTAGGTGAGTATGATTATTTTGATCTTCCCCAAAATATAATGTTGGGTTTCCGTACAAATTCTCGCCCCCATCCCCCCACACCCCTAAACTTTATTGGGAAATTAGTTAAGTCTAGTTTGGGACTAGGATGGGTTATTATGGCTCAAGAAACAAACTTATGCAAAAAATTATATATTAAAGCATTGGAAGCTTGGGTAATTTCCAGTGTTAGGAGGTAGGTCGGTTTCTGTAGGAAAAACAGGGTTCTTTATTTGTGTTTGTTATTCTCTTAGCGAGATCATGGACTAAATAATATTGAGAAGTTAATGGAAAAATGAAGAATTGTTCCCTATAGTTAGTTTTTAGAGCCTAGTTTACTAGAATTTTGAAAACTAAAGCTAAAATTATAGGGTAATAATTATTATGCTTTATATGGGGTAAGTATAGGATAGGTAGACTCTACTTAATCTCCTTAAAACACTAATTCATAATTAATGTATAATATTTAATAATCCTTCGTGAATAACGAAATTCGAAAACCTTATTTTGTCTACATTCTCTTTAAAATACTATAATTGCCAAAGTCCTCCCAAGGTTAGCCCGGGAAATATTTTGTTTTGGCAATAACATATTAACTCTTCGGCCAATTCTAGCGAAAACTGTAATCTTTATGTTGTTTTACATTCCCGTTCAAATGATATAATTGCCAAAGTCTACGCAAGGTTAGCCCGGGAATTATTTTGTTTTGGCAATAACATCATAACTAATCAGCCGATACTCTGCTAGACTATACTAGGATATAATATGCTAGGCAAGCCTAGAATAGGTTATACTATGCTAGGTTATTATAGAATATGCTATACTATGCTAAGCTAAGCTATAAAAATCTAGTTGATAGAATCCTATGGTAGGATACCATATAGTATGTTAGGCTGAACAATAAATACTAAGCTAAGCTTGACTAGGGTATAATAGGATAGTATAAGCTATACTTGTCTATGTTAGTTAATGCTAGGCTAGGCTAAGGTATGCTAACTTATACTAGGCTATGACAGTGGTATACTATGCTACGCTAGGATATGCTAAAGTATAAGAGGCTAGGGAGTGATATGCTCTGCTATGCTAGGCTATGTTAGGCTATGCTAGGGAATACTATGTTATGCCAGGATAGACTAGCTAACCAAAGCTTTAATAGGCTAAGCTATGCTAAATTATTCTAGTCTAGGGTATGGTATGCCATACTAGTCTGGGATATACTAGGCAAGGCTATAATTTGATACACTCGCTACATTATCTAAGGTGTGGTTATGCTAGGATAGCCTATACCAAGCTAGCTAAAAGTATGCTAGGCTAGGCTATCATATGCAAGGATATATTTGATAGGCTATAGGTGCCTATTCTAGCTTGGCTATACTATACTAGGCTACTCTAGGCGACGCTAGGATAGGCTATAGAAAACTAGGCTACACTAGACAATGCTACGCTAGGCAAGCCTATACTAGGATAGGCTATATACTATAATATGCTAGGTTAGAATAGGCTCTACCTAGCTATGCTAGGCTATACTAAGCTAAGGTAGGATAAAGTAGGCTATATTATGCTAGCTAGATTATACAAAATTAGGCTAGGTTAGGCCCGGCACAGCTAGGCTATTCTATTTTAGGCTAGGCTACCCTATGTTTTGCTAGTCTTGGTTATACTAGGCTAGAACAGGGTAGGTTATACTATGCTATGCTTGGCTATGATATGCTATGCTATACTATGCAAGTTTAGGCTAGGTTATTTTAGGCTATGGCAGGCTATGCTATGCTATGCTAGACAATACTACGCTATACTAGGCTATTCTCTACTATGCTATGCTAAAGTATGTGGCTATGCTATTGTACGTTAGGATAGGCTAGTCTATGCTTTGCTATATTATGCTGTGCTATGCTATGCTATTCTATACTATAATATACTATGCTCTGTTATACTATCATTTGTTATACTATGATCTGCTATATTTTGCAATTCTGTGCTATCCTCTACTATAAAATGCAATAGTATTCAATAAAGTGAGGGCACGTGACTTTTTGCTCAACAGACCTTGTTTCAAACAGTTTGAGTTTTCCTTATCCTCTACTATCTGCCCATTCTTTTCTAGTCAGCAGATGAATTTACTTGGCAATTTATTCCTCAACCTAAGGTGTTTACGAAAATTATAAAGAATAGAGGTCTTAGAGTGGAACTTTATGGAAGTTCTTAAGGTATCAGCATTCAGACGGAGGTCACGCTAGTTAAAATTAACCTCTGCTTATGATCTGTCAACTAATCTTTAATCCAAGTTATCCTTTTCTCATGGATATGTATATATTTTAGCTTTAGAAGAATGGTGTTGAACGGGAGTTTATTAAAGGCTTTAGAAAAAAATAGATATAACATATCGTAGCTAGAACCCGAATCGAAAGCTTTTGCTAAATGCCATTAAAATTTTATCACACTAGTGACACAAGTCCCCCTCTCCTCAAAACATGTTGATTATTTACTAAAAGTTGATTTCTCAATAAATAATTCAGTTATTTTAAATCAATTATTGACTCGATTATTTACATTTAAGTTAAGTTAAGCTTATTGATCAATAATTCTCCTTTCCCTCACGTCTAAACTTTTTTATATTGAAACAACATTGGCCATTTTTAAATCCCTGACAGCGTATATTTACCTCCAGAAAGTAATGAAATAGAAAAGCGAATAGAGCTGAAATTTAGTTATTAATTTCATTAATAGCTTACGGTTGCATTCTTCCCGCCAGCTTTATCCGAACTAAATTTATTAATTGTATTTTTTACATTATCTGCCGTACATTTTTTCCTTAATTTGTGGGTTATTATTAAAGGTTTATAGGCCTTTATAATTTAATTCGGTTTATTCTGTTACAAACTGGACAAAATAATCATTCAAAATAGTAGCCGTTTCGAAATTCTTTGGAATAATCGGTCGTTTTAGCATTTGAAGTGACTCGTTATTTCTGGTTCTAAGGCACCTATATAACTTTTAGGTTATGGGGTGACCTTTCCCCTAATTTATTTACGCACCTGCAATTAGCTGCATGCACTTATCTCTTCATCTGCCTTTCGAGGCTTATAAATCTTTGCCCTAATGATATGTTGCTTTTAACTACTTATAAAGTGACCGTTTCTGTTCCATCATTGTCTTAAGAAATTGTTTAAACCAGTAGTTTGTCCATTGAATATTTTAAACTGTTTTTTTCATCAATAGAAATATGTAGTCTGAAGCTTCTTAAACAGAATAATGATGATGATGTAAGCCAAAGTAGGTTTTTGATTACTGAGTTCTCTGCTGATCACATTCATTTAATTCATCTCTAAACGTTTGGCAGTTTGCTAATTTAACTACAGATAGCTTTTGCGCGTTTTATTGATTAATGAATTCATATTTCATGTAAAATACCAATTAGTTGTGATGAGAATTTCCAAGTCGTGCCTGAATTTCAAGCCCAGCAAGTAAAGTTTCGTTCTTACTTAAAAATAAATTGATGCAGATCACAATGGTCAACACACTCTTTGCTGACATGTTTTGTAGTTGTTTTAACTAATAATGACGTGCTGATTTCAAATATAGCATCCATTCTTTCTCTCCAACAGTCGAACTTTCTCTAACTGGCCAGAGTTTGTGTTCCTAATGTTTTTCCTTTATTCGGCTGTCCCATAAACACAGGAATCACAGATATTTTGGATACCATTGTCGAATCCACACATATGATCTATTTGTGTTCATCATATTTGAGTAAATCTAATACAGATCTTATGTGTTCATGCTTCTCTTTTAAATGCACAGAGTGACCAATAGGAATCGCACCGAACAATTTTCCATTATGAGTAACACACATTTTAGACTCTTCTTTAAACCATCTATAAAAAGTCTGAATTCCCTTGGATTATACGATGAAACAACCATCACGTTTAACAGTCCCGCCACGTGAGAAGAGTAAACAAAATCTTCTTCAGGATTAGAAAATGTCTAGAGATCTCTCTCACATTTCCGATAAAAAGATAGAACTGTTTTTTCCTGCAACAAATTCTCCTCTTTGAGTCTAGTCGCTAACTCATTGAAAGGCCTAAATCTCTAATTAAATCATTCTGTTCTAATTGGTTGAAGTGTCCACGTTCTTGGGTTGATGTAAGTACATAATCTGGATTATATTCAAGTTTATTTAAAAGTTTTGTTCTGTACCCTCAAAATGGCATGTCAAGTTAAAAGAAAGGCGCATTCTCGACACTTGTTATTATTCATTTTCAATCAAGACGGGAACAATGCAAACGCAGCCAAAGCTCGTCACGATATTTGTGCTGTGTACGAATTAAATGCTTTATCAGAAAGGACAGCTCAATGGTGGTTTTAACGTTTCAAAAACGCTCATTTCAATCTTAATAACGAAGAACGTTCTGGTCACCCCATTAAGTTGGATGAAAATCTATTGAACAACCTTATTCATGGAAATCCTCGTCAATTGACTAGAGAATTGGCTGTACAATTGGCGTGTGGTCAGAAAACTGTAGTGAATCAGCTTCGTTCGATGGGGAAAGTTAAAAAACTCGGTGCATGGGTTCCGCACGCTTTAAGCCAAAGCAACAAATTTCAATGCTCTACGATTTCCGCAGGTTTGCTTGCTCGTCACAAAGCTACTCGTGGATATAAGCACAGATTTATTCACTGCATCATCACTGGTGACGAAAAGTAGTGTGTTTATGTCAACATGAACCATCGAAAACAATAGCTTAGCCCCAATCAAAAACCACTTCCGCGATTAGAGCAAGGACTTCATCCTTAAAAGACAATGCCATCTGTGTGCTGGGATTGTGAAGGCATCATTCTTCATGAGCTCCTTCTGAACAACGAGATTGTTGATGCAGAACTCGACGTTTAACAAATGTATCGACTCGCCGAAGCTATTCATGAAAAGCGATCTCATCGACGTTATGGAGTCCTTCTGCAACACGACAATGCTCGTCCTCACATTGCCAATATGACAAAAGCCGCCATCCAAACGCTTAATTATCAAATCCTGCCGCATCCTCCATATTTGCCAGACTTGGCTCCATCGGATTTCCATCTGTTCCAATCGCTCTCCAACAATATGGGCGGCGTTTCGTTCCATACTGATTTGGAATTAAGAACCTAGTTAGACGAATTCTTCGAGTCAAAATCTAGAGATTTTTTTGGCAGAGGCATCGAAAAACTAGTTGAAGATTGGAAAGAAGTCGTAAATAACAACGAAGAATACATTATTGATTAAATTGCATATTGTTATCAATTAAAAATGAAGTTTTCCCAAATTGTTAATAGTAATGAATAAATTTGATAAAACCGCAAGAACTTATTCCTCAACCCAATATATAAATTTTCTCAACTTCACCACTTGTAATTCTTTGCGTTTTAAAAAATTAACAGAATTTCTATACTTATATTTATTAATGAACTTCACTATTTTGGCTTTTGATATTATAAAAGAATTATAAGTATAAACTTTGTTAAAAAAACACAAGTCTTTCGTAAACTAAGATGAAATTATTATTAAATTATAGTTAGTGATAAAGAGCAGTAGATACCTAAAAATTATTTTTCTTAACTTCACCATTTGTAATAATTCTTTGGGTTTTAAAAAATTCCCAAATTTCGATACTTATATTTATTTCTGAACTTCACCATTTTGTTTTTTTATATTATAAAAGAATTATTAGAAATAACTTTGTTAAAACAACATAAGTCATGACCAAACTAAGATAAAATTATTATTCAAATACTCTTCTTAAATTATAGACTTAGTGATGGTGATATATATATATATATATATATATATATATAAATTATATTTATATATATATATATATATATATATATATATATATATATATATATCAACATTAAGTCTAGAATTTAAGAAGGGGATTTTTTTCGTATTTGATTAATAATTTACAGTTACATTCCATATATTCCAATACTTCCCCCATCCTCCCCATTGCCCCCCCCCCCCCCCGCTGTCCTAAAACTCCACGAGATCGCTTGCTATGAAGGATAACATTACCACATTTCGCAGTCTGTTAATATAAACACAGGAGTGTGGGATTGCCTTTAGAACAAAAATCTATGAACAACCTCACTGTCCCTTCCCATTGTTTATGTCTATTTTCGCCAAATAGACGAACTTACACTTTATCCGCCGTAAACAAGAAAGGAGAATGGTCACAACATTGAAAAGTGATGCCCTAGGAGAGAGGCCTAAAGGTGAGCCCTTAACTCCCTTCCCCTCCCCCAGGGCATAATCGACGTATATACCGTTCGATCTAGAGAAATGAAGAGAAGAATCAGAGTAGCAATCAGGAGAAGAAGACGAGTCCCAGATGTAAACCGGGAATCAAGAAGAAAGTGGAACAGAGCGGAATTTTCCTGCCCGGGGCTGTTCCTTTGGTCACATAGGAGAGAAGACCAGTGGTATCGAGAACCACGCTCCTAACAATCTCGTTCAGAGAAACACCCAATCTCAGTTTTCTAAATAAAAGCAGAGACATCCCTCACCATTCAGGAACACCAATGTGAAGTTCCATTGGTCTATTTTCATCATCGAGAAGCCCGCAAGTTTAACCGATGGATTGGCATAATCCCCTCGCTTATATCTTCAATTCAAGAAGCATCGCCACTCACTCCTCACTTACCTCGGGATAAGCCTCAACCAGCGTCTCCTTCACTCAGAGAGACGGTCAGCTGTTTTTCCGAATCATCCTCACGTCCGCGAGAAGGTTCCCGTACAACTCGTCTTGAATCATCGCATCAAAGAGATTCATGTTCAAGGTCATCCAACTCCAGGCTACCTCTTAGTTAAAGGTAAAAGGAATCTAAAACTTATTCATGTTCATTAGTTACTATTCCGTACTAAAGGGAATTTTGTGTCAACCATCACGTAGTACTCATTGGTAATATTAATTTTTATTTAGATCCTCTTACTATATAGCCTTAGTATATTCCATTTCATTTTTTTATGTAATTAAAAGTATATTTTTGCCCTAGTTGTTTAATTAAATCCTCGAAACGTTGCATATGGCAATAGATATATAATATTGCGAATCCTCCCTGGTTTAAGAATCAAAAGTAAAAATAAACCACTCTAAGTGAGTTATTCATGTACGGAATAAACTAACATACATATTCGGCTGTATACCACGGCAATTATTATTATTATCCATAACCCTATATTTTAAGAACGAGAATTTTTGAATGTTTGAATAAGACTTTTTCTTTTAGTTCTGTTGTCACCTAAGTAAATTTAATTTTTTTATGAAAGTTATTTCTAATAATTCCTTTATAATATAAAAAAGTAAAATGCTAAAGTTCAGAAATAAATATAAGTATCGAATTTTAAAACTGAAAAATTACAAATGGTGAAGTTCAGAAAATTTATTAAAATTTGGCATGGAAATTATTATAGCAAATTTAGATGGAGTAAAGAAAAAAGAATCATGATAGGCCGTAGGACACATACCAAAGAAGAAGAAGAAAAAGAAGAAGAAGAAGAAGAAGAACTACAGAACTACAGAACTACAGAATCTAGGACCAGCAAAGACCCTAAGGTCCGCTCGAGGCTAGTCCGCTACACTAAATCAAAAACTACGATACACCCTTATCTACGAGTGTATCTCTAACATGCTATTTTTTTTTTTTTTTTTTTTAATACTATCTACTGTACACACTTATCTACATGTGTACATTCTCGTGCAATTTTAACTAATCAAACTAGGGGTCGGGGGAGATAGAAAGTTTTTCTTCTCATCTTCCGCAGCCACTCGACTGCTAGTGGTGAAAAGCTAATTTAGGGATAGAGACTACTTATAGGATAGGCGGAAAAGAAATGGGACATCTAAGCTACACATGCAGAGAATCGCCGGCATCATTTTTAGTCATCATAATTTCATATCCTTAAACCTCTGCTCCAAACTCTCTCTCTGCAAGGACGTTTAAATTCACAGTGCTCAACTACGTTATATTTAAACTATTCAAATGCACGTCGAGACGATTTTTGAACATATTAACCGAAGTGCTATCTACTACGTGGGTGGGCAGCCGATTCCAATTTTGAGTAACTTTAAATGTAAAATAGTTTTGGGCTATACTAGTGTTAAAACGCTTGTTCACTAATTTTAACCCGTGCTGACGAGTATTTCCCCTATGATCCAGTTCGAACAGATTGCGAAAGTCAACGTTTGAGAAACCCTTTAGTATTTTAAATACTTCTATTAGCTGGCCACGTAATCTTCTGCGTTCTAGCGATGGCAAATCTAAAGCCCTGAGCCTTTCCTCGTATGATCTATTCCTCAGCTCTGAAATTAATTTCGTAGCCCTACGCTGCACTTTTTCTAATTGCGCGATATCTTTCATTAAATATGGAGCCCAAAATTGAACAGCGTATTCGAGAAGTGGCCGCACAAGGGATTTATATAAAGGTAAAATTACATCCTTAGATTTGAAGGTGAAATTACGCGCGATATAACCCAAAACGCGATTTGCTTTTTTACACGCATCCGCGCATTGCTTCGAGAATTTAAAATCGTCTGAGACTAATACTCCCAAGTCTTTTTCTAATTTAACCGCGTCGAGGACTTGGCCTTTCATGGTATATTCTACTCTTAAATTATGGCAACCCAAGTGCATTACCTTGCATTTGCTTAAATTAAATTCCATTTGCCACTTGTCCGCCCAATTGGCAATCGAGTTTAGGTCCCCCTGCAATTTATCGACATCCGATCTTACATAGGCACGATTGCCCAGCTTCGTGTCGTCCGCAAATTTCGAAATCCGACTAAGTATGCCTTTATCTAAATCGTTAATATAAATTAAAAAACAATAAAGGGCCTAAAACAGAGACCTGCGGTACCCCACTACTAACGCTGGCCCAATCTGAACATTCCCCATTTATTACCACCCGCTGCGAGCGATCTTTTAGCCAATTTCTAATCCAGTTTAAAATCTTACCAGTCACCCCAATCGCTTTAACTTTCATTAATAACCTTTGGTGGGGGACGGTGTCGAACGCCTTTTTAAAGTCTAAGTATATTACGTCTACAGCTTTGCTTTCATCGTACATGCAAATCATTTTGTGGAAGAATTCGAGCAAGTTAGTCAAGCACGATCTCGCACGCCTAAATCCATGTTGGGTATCGTTAATCAGCTTATTTGCCTCGAGGTGGCTCACTATTCTATCTTTAATTACAGATTCTAAAAGCCTCCCAACTACCGAAGTTAGACTAATAGGCCGAAAATTCGTTGCTTCAAATCTATTCCCCTTCTTAAATATAGGTGTAACGTTTGCTCGCTTGAAATCCAACGGAACTACGCCATCCTCTAATGAGCGATTGAAAATTTCACGCAATGGCTTAACGAGTTCATTTTGAAGCTCCTTTAAATGAATTGGATATACCCCATCGGGGCCCGGAGATTTCGACTTTTTCATTAGCTTAATAAATTTAAGGATTTTCTCGTCATTTATAGTTACATCGGATATGCAATTATCAGCACTACGAACTTCCCCAATTAACGATTCCAATTCGGAAGAATCTTCCACAGTAAACACGCTCGTAAAATGTTCATTTAAAATTTTAGACATTTCTGTCGGAATTTCAGTCAAACGACCATCCTTATCTTTGATCGGCCCTATCGATCCTTTTACGGGTTTCCTATTTTTTACGTACCCATAAAACCGTTTCGGTTCATTCTTTGAATCCTTAGCGAGGTTTATTTCATACTTCCTCTTCGCATCTCTGACCGCACGTTTAACTTCCCTACGAGAATCTATGTAATTTTGCCGGCTTATAACTGACCCATTGTTTTTATGAATATTAAGCGTAGTATTAACGGACTAAGCCACGGAGCTCTCACCGACTTTCCGCTCTTACGCACATACTTAACCAAATCAGAATTCACACGAAGCAGCGTACATCGAAGTTCTGCGTACATCTCTCCTACCGACCTGTTCTCGAATCGTATTCCCCAGTCTATATCCTTAATCCTTTCGCGAAAAATATCGAAATCACAGTTACCAAAACGAGGGATGAGCTGCGAGCTCATTCTAACTTCTACGCAGGTGTTTAGATCGAATCTAATCGCATTATGGTCGCTGGAAGCTAAATGTTCACCCACACGTACGTTTTCTAACAATGACTCATCGGTTGCCATGATTAAATCAAGAATATTGCTATCACGAGTAGGCTCTTCCACTTTTTGTACGAGAAAATTCTCCAACATAAAGTTTAATAGCCTCTCACCCGGTTTATCAGAAGTAAGGTTGCTAAAGTTAACATTAGGTAAATTAAAATCGCCGCAGACTAATGTGGTCCCTTTTCTAATCTAAGACGTAAGCGTATCGAAGAGTGCAGCATCTTCTCTTTCCAATTGGCAAGGCGGACGATAAACCACGACTAAGTTAATTTTATTTATAGCATCTAAACTTAGCTGGACTAATAAAGCATCACTTCGCATATCATCCTTAGACGAGTCCATCGTTATGGCGTTTAGATCCTCTTTTATGTACATTAATACGCCCCCTCCTCTACCGGTTTGTCTATTTCTGTAATGAATTTTGTACCCCGCTATATCGAACTCGCAAACACTAATCCCCGTATGAGTGTCTAACCATGTTTCACTTAGGAATACGAGGTCGATGAATATGCAGATGAAGAAGAAGAAAAAGAAGAAGAAGAAGAAGAAGAAGAAGAAGAAGAAGAAGAAGAAGAAGAAGAAAAGGGTTATCAGGGTGTTAAAATATAGAGTCTAGAAAGGGGATTAAAAAAGGCGGTTAAGATTAGCAAATAAGGCCGTAGGCCACACCCCGCAGGGGTGCGTGCGTAATCAAGCTCTTCCTGTATGGAAGAGAACAGCGGCTTGTTATTATTATATTTTATGAAGTTCAAAATATTTATAGAACTTTAACCATGGCTGCTTTTTTATGGATAATTCGAAATTTTTACCCCATTAATTTGCAAAATAGATTTTAATTTTAAATCTTTATCAGGAGGAAATATATACTAGCGCCTAAAATCGTGCAGACCTAAATGAGGAGTTGAGAAGCCACCCTTTTTGACTATAGCAATATATTTTAAGAACGGGAATTTGGGGATAGGTTAATTATACAGAAATTAATGAAGAGAAAAAGAAAAATAAGAGTAGGAGAGTAAATAGAGAAGGAAGATGAGGATGGAGAGAGATAGAAGAATGAGTAAAGAAGGAGAGAAGAAAGAAGTGAAGAAGAAGAAGATGAGAGTATAAAGAGAAATTTAAGAAAAGGATGAGAATAAGAACAAAAAGAAGAATAGCAAGAAAAGGATAAGAAGAAGGAAAAATAGAGAAGTAGAGGAGATAGAGGAGTAAGAGGAGAAGGTGAAGGAGGAGGAGGTGGAGGAGGAGAAGTAGAGGGGAGAACTTAGAATAACTAGGAGCAAGAGAAGAAAATAAACAAAGATGGATGAAAGTAAGAAAGAGAAGCAGTTGTGAGGGAAAGGAAAAGGAGATGGATAAAGAAGAAAAGAAAAGAAAAGAAGAAGACTAAGGAAGAAAAGACAAAGAGAAAGAGTGAAATGGATGAGACGTAACAGAATCAATAAGAGTAGGACGAGAAGAGGAAAAGTAGAAGAGAAGAAAATGGAGAGGAAGAGAATGATGATAATAATAATAATTATAATAATAAGACGATGAGAAATAAGAAAAATTGAAGAATTGCCGGTTATTAAAAGAAAGACGCAGTTAAAGAGAGAAATTCATAATGACATAATTTTTTAAGTGTGCGGGTTAATAATTAACGAATAAAGTATTTATTCTATTTAATTTTTTGTTTCCTTTTACTTTTAGACGGATTCAATTGGTGTTTCAACAAACAGTAAAAAAAAGCGTAATGAAATGGGGTTGAAAAACTTGGTTTTAAAGAAAAAAACAGGCCGGAAGTCAACAGCCCTAAGAGCTGTTATCGAGCACAGCAAAGCGCAAGCTCCCCTGAATGGCGCAGTGGTTAAACGATGGCTTAGCTTCTATATAATTATTTAAAAGTGTTTATTTTCTGAGACAAAGGGTATTTAATGCATTATATATTTTCAATTTTGGATGTGAATGAAAATCTTCAATATATGTAGGTATTAATTTCTGGCCTGACATGTCTCGTTTCCTCGTTAAAATTTCTTTTTCTTAACGATATTACAGAGACTCTTACCTCCAAACACTGGCAATTAATAAATATTAAAAAAAGTTAAAGATATGCATTAAAATCAAATGCAAAGAGAAATACTGCAACGGTCTATTAGCTATTATAGATTGAAGTGAAAAAATGAGTTTATAAATTATGGATGCAAGTGTGGCTAATGACAAATATGTGTTAAATTCTCTATCTCAAATGTTTTTGCTAAAAGTGCTTTTAATTGCATTAATACTGTCTTCTTTAATTATTTTGCATTTGATATTAAGAGTAAAACTATATGTTCACTGAAAAAATGTATAAAAAGAAGTAATGCAGAATCCCTTTTACAACTATAATTTTTGCTAATTTTCTTCCGTAACAAACATGAAAAATATTGTAATTCTTCACCTATAACCTCATATTTCAAAGTTTAATGTTCTTAAGATAAATCTTTCGACCTCAAATATTTGGAGTCCCTATTCATTAAAATTATAAATCCAGAATAAAACTGTAGTCATTTTTCAACTTTAGTCTATATCTGTGATTGAAAGTTTAGACAAATTTATTTTGAATTTTAATTAATGAATTTTGAGCCGATCTCTAAAGAGAATCATTGCTTGGTTGTCCATTATAATTAATTTTGTACCAGCAATATATGAATTAGTATTATACGTGGACTTTCGAGCGGCAGTCAATAGGTTTTGCAATTCGGATATAAGGAACGAGATATGAGGAAAAGTGCTTTATTATTTTTCGATATAACTACCCTCGACTTCAATGCACTTGCGCCACTTTTCCCTGAGGCTTCGAATTCCTGACAACCAGAAATCTGCCGACTGCTGTTCAATCCACTCCTGGATTGCAAGCTGGACATCTTCATCGTGCCCAATCCATCGTCCACGCAGTGTAGCCTTGAGCTGGCGGGATCAAAATTAGTTGCTATGGGCCAGATCTAGAGTGTAGGGGAATGGTTGAGCTCCTCGAATCCGCACTCGCGCAGGGCAGCTTGTGCAACTCTGGGATTGTGAACTTTGACGACGTTGAAGTCGATCATTGGGCAGGAGATCTCTAGGACCCAACGGGCAGAGAACTTGGTCATAGCCAAATTGTCGTGGATGATGTTGATAACACTTCCATGTGATTGTCCAAGTTCTCGCTCGATTTCGTCGTCCTTGACCCGTCGATTTTTGAGGATGATCCTCTCCATACGGGCCACATTGTCTTCGTTGGTCACGTCTGACGGGCGTCCTGGATGGGGTTCATCTTCAAGGGACTCACGACCATGGCGGATCTCCCTATTATATCGAGCAATGGTTGCATAGGAAGGGGCTTTTTCGGTGTACACTGCAATCATGCGTTCATGGATCTCTTTTGCATTCTTGCCTTCCTTGGTCAAAAGTTTGATCACTGCGCGGTGCTCAACCTTCTCCCTTGTTGAAAACTTTGTGACTGACGATCTTCGATCAGCTACTGCTTCTTAATAGACGAGTCAGAAGCGTCTAAATTGTCCTAACGCCCCCACAAACAGCCATACCCCTTACTCTGTTTTGGCCTACCTATTCTCAAAATTTATTGACCGCCCCTCGTATATATTTATCTGAAATAAGTTTACGTATTCATTATACAGAAGGAAATCAGGAGTGACGAATACGTACTCGGAATCCAGAGAGACGATACCTTCGCTCGTTGAGATGTTGGATCCTTTTGGTGGATCTTTTGCTTTCGTGCAGGGGGAGTAAAAATCGTGTCCGTTTCTGATGATCTATAAAGAAAGAAAACATTTTGTATATAGTTATCTGAAAGATGTTGGCTCATTCATTATACAAAAGAAAAGCTACATATCGAATACCGATTTCCTGATTCGATTAATCCATCTCTTTTGATTCAGAGAATCAGTAAATGTGTACCAAGTAATAAGGTTGTGAACAACAATGAAATTCTAATTGAAATTACCTATTTTAATCTAGATGTAAAATAAAATTGGATTTTAAGATAAGACGTCTTTTCATTGAATAGTTATATAAGTGTGTAAGTTAGTCAGATATTCAGTTAGAAATAAACCGTCGATTGTTACGCTTATATACATCCCCAAGTCTACCATCATCGTTTGCTGGGGAAAATTGACAACACCAATCTTTTACAAAAGATCGCCAAAAGTTCTGATGTGGAAACCTTTCTTTGGGGCTTGAATAGCTATACATTACATAAACCCGTTAGAAAAAATTCAAGACAAAACATGTAAAAGCGCAAAGCTCTAACGAGATTTTGCAACTAGATTTAACTGTGATGTCCAAATATGAAAGATTTAATTATGGCGTACGATACTTACTCTTTGTAATTGACGTATATTCTAGATATCTCTGGTTAATTCCTTAAAAGCAGAAGACGGACTAGGTAGTGTGAAATGCTGTAAGAAATCTCACGAAAGAATTCGGATGGATTCTAGGTTATATATGTTGTGATGATGGAGGAGAGTTTAAAGGAAATAAGATGAAATGTTTATTAAGTGAATTTAATATCGGTATTTATCATGTTCACTCATTAAACAAAGCTAGTCTTGCATAGGGTGTACAAAGAACAAAAAAACACAGACTTTTCAGATATTTTACTTTTAATAATACCTGGAAATACATCGATGTATTAGATAATTTTGCAATTCTAGACATAGAATAATTGGGAAAACACCGTTCAAAGTACTACACGATGTATGCTATACCGAAGCAGAGAGCTAAAGGTAAAAAAAGGGGTTTCTATATAAGATCGGTGATTATGTAGGAAGCTCACGCGTTTCCAGGAAATGTTAAAAAGGGTAAAACATAAGGTGGAGTGAGGAAATCTACAAGATATATTTAATTTCAAATGTATTAGCCCTGTAATATATTAGCGATTTAAATGGAGAACATATTGAGGGTGGGGTATTTGAAGAAGAAATACAGAAATTAAAATTTGATTACCGTAAAAAATATGTAGTGGAGAGGATAGTTAAAGCGAAAGGGCATGGAAAAAAACAGCTATAATTAGTAAACTGGCGAAGGTACCCAGAATCGTTTATATCAAGGCATGTGAAATCACCCTAAAATCTTGAGCAAATACATTCATAAAATTATATAAAGGTGGGAGATGTGGAAGGTTTTATATCAGTAGTGAAGATGGAGCCAGAGGTTTTTTATTTCACCCTTTCTTCTTCGTCCTCCCTGGATGTTTACCTTCAAAATACTGTCTGACTATAGTTTCAAAAATCCATAATAACAAACCACAGGCAGTATGAAGTAGGTCTTTGTCAGTTTCAATTTACAGGGAATATCTATAATGTTACTAAGTCTACGCACAAATTCAAAACGTATCGGAAAATCGCAGAAGTAAACAACTATGCATCAAATACTATATTAGCAAGAAGAAAAGTAACAAAAATAAATGAAATAGACTATCGTTATGATGTGATATGGATAGACGCTGGATATTACAAAAATAAAAAAGCATTCCTATAAAAAATGAATCTGAAAATGAAACCGAAATTATCATCTCAAAATTTAATGCTTCAATCTTACAGAAAGCAACGGAAAATGCCTACTGATTATATATTAATGCTCACTTCAGGTTCATTACTTAATGTGAAAAGGAAATTACATCTATTACTTCATCTATCGAAAGAATATTCCACTATGATGAAAAGATCTATTAGAGATGATCCCAAATTAAATCATTGATAGCGTTCAATATAGATTTTACAGCTCTTATATCTCGACCGAGATCAGGTTACATTTACTCTAACCTTGTAGACTATCAGTTAGTAGGCGGGACACAGTCGAGGCTGATAAGAATTATTCATCTTCCTTTCAATGATAGTTCATTCAGTTTAACTTTTGTTAATCCACACTATCTGAATCTAAGCTCTGGGTCCATGAGATCAATTTATATTTATATAGAAACGTTTGAAGGGGAAAAATTTCCAATCTTTATTGATCATTTGATGATAAAACTACACATTAGGAGTAAACATTGAACGATAATTAAAAATGTTGAATGAACTATTCGTGTTTAAAGGGTTAAGAGCCCAGAGGGGACATGGTTTTGGATCCCTCTTCTCTTCCCTATATAAAAATGCAGCACCAAATCTAATAGTTGCGCTAGAATCGAGAAAACAAGGCTATTTCAGCTGGTTTCAATACTGTTCAAGATATTGGGCATGGAAAGAGTGCGAGACCAGCTATAAAAGACCAGCTGAGAAGGGTAAAAAATAATATCACTAAAGATACTAGACAGTATATTATAAGAAAGCTAAAATCTGAGAGGGATAATGAGAGGAAATCAGGAAAAATATGTGTAAAAAATAAGCAAAAATGGATGATTATGAAGGTAAAAAATTGAAAAAGTTCAAAATAGATGATGATGAGGCTGAGGATGTGTTTTTCTCATAATATAAACCATCAGACATTCCATAGAAGTTTTCATAAATATATCAACGGCTGTATATCTTACATGTGTAAAATAAATGTTATTTATCCAACAAGTGATATATGTTCGAAGCCAGAATTTGATTTGTTTTCTGTTCCACCAACCCAAACTTCCATCGTTGAAAACAATTATCAGTTTTACTCTCCCCTTAGCAATATCTTTTCCGACCTCACACCGGTTAAATATTATGTATCTGGTAACGGACAGTAATATATAGCCCTTAGTGAAGTTTATCTTTATATTAAAGCACGAATTGTGAAGTCAAACGAAAGCTAACTTCTAGAGGGGGAGAATGTTTTTGCTGAAAATAATATTCTTCACATTCTGTTCATCAATGTTGGTATTTATTTAAATGAAACATCTGTAAATTCGATTGGAAATAATTACCCCTATCGTGCATATTTTGAGACCCTGTTGTACTATACTGAAGAAGAAAATCTACTTTTCTTTCCACTGCAGGATATTACTCTAGTAAAGAAAGTATAGAAAAGAAATATAGCAGATCTCAGCAAAAACTAATTGATGTATATGGAAAACTACACGCAGATTTCTTCTCACAACATAAGTTATTAATTAATGGAGTCTCAATAAAGATAAAGTTATCCAGAACACCACATTTATTTACACTATTTAGAAGCCAGATCAGTTTAGAAAGTTTTATTTACATTAGAAAAGTCCGTCTTTTGGCATCAGCTTATCTAGAGATGGAAAAAAGGTTGCTTAAATTAAACGCTAAGTACCCTATCACACAAGTTCGCATGCAAAGTTTTACAATTGTGAGTGGCATATCAATGAGGAGTGTGGATAATATCTTCATGAGGCGAATACCTACGCGCATGGTTATAGGAATGGTTGATCATTCCGCCTTTTATTGTAGTTTTGATGCATAACCGTTTGAATTTAAACCTTATAATGTCAATCGCATCACTATCCATATAAACGAGAATTAAGTTGAAAGACCATTTGAATTAGACTATTCGGACGATACAGATCCAGTTGCGTCAAGGGCTTTTTAGTTGTTATTTAACAGTATGAGGTGTATTGGAGGTAGGCAGGGTATTGGACTTACCTATGAAATATTCATAAAAGTAAAAATATTTATTGTATTAACTTAAATCAGGACAATTGTATTACCTTTCTTAGAGAATGCTATAATCCTATACCACAGGGAACATTATCAGTACAGTTACAGTTTAAATCTCCATTAATAGAACCGGTCTACTTTGTTATATATGCAGAGTTTCACTCTGTTATTGAGATAGATAAGTCCATGAACATATTAGTTTATTATTAATAAAATAAATGCAGTAAAAATTGAAGAACTATTGTATCGAGATAAAACCATAAAACGAGGTTTCATGGATGTTTTGCGAGAGACACTGATCTAGGTTTCTCTTTAAAACTGCCAGCAGCTTAAATAATTAATCTAGACAGCAGCCAAAGACCTGGTTCGCATTGGATTGCTTTGCTTGTTAACAAAGATAGTTTGCAATATTTCGAGAGCCTATGTCTAGGGTTTCAGAATGATGTTTATATTTGTAAAAATTTAGTTAAAATGCCTAAAATTATTATCGTCAATCCATTTAAATTCAAAGTTACTTTTCTTACTTATGTGGCTTGTTTTGTGTATATTTCATTCAGCAAATGACAAACGGTAAATCATATCTATCTTTTGCTGAGCAATTTGATTTATATAATGATAAAAGAAACGATGAAATCTTTGTAAAGAATACTTTTATTAGAATGTAAAGAAAAAAAATGATCCTGTACACTCAATAAAACTAAATGAAACCTCTATATTTCAGTTTAAAAGTAAAATAAATCATTATATCAAGCTAGACTTTAAAAAAAAACTTAAAAAAAGAGAAAGAAATCACTTACACTGTGAAAGGAGCTGTCAACTTACAAACGCTGAAATGTTCTAGAAAATCACAAATATCCCCACAAGATTTCTACTCATTTTCTGTCAGGTCATTCATTTTCTTATACTTAGTTAAACAAATTTAAATACTGTACGAGGGAAAAGCTTCTTTCCAACAAGCTTTGATCTATAATAATTTTATCTGGAATGTTAAGAATGCCCTTTTTGAATCTCGCCATTGGGGGGAGGGGATAAAGGTTGGAAAAGTAAGATTGATCGATGATCCAGTTTAAACAAAAGATAGCTCTCCCTTTACTTCATTTTGACCTCTTAGAGAAAAAGAAGCAATATTTGTCTCCTTATCTATCGATTGGAAAACATTTGGGCCAATCAAAGATAACTATCTCTTTCCTTCATTAAATCTCGTGCGCTTACAATAAAAAAACAGAAGAGGGATAATCATCCAAAAAACAATATCGAAAGGGATTGTGGAAAGCGTTTTAGAGGGAAAAAATATGTATGTTATAACAGTTTGTGTGTGTGTGTGTGTGTGTGTGCGTGTGTGTGTTCAAACTATGTTTCATTTGAAAAAATGTCACTGACCTAAGTATTGAGGGGGGGCGGAGGGACACCTGAATGTCACCAAGGCTAGTAGTGACCTATGCTAGAGGTGGAATGGGGATGGGGGGGGGGGGGGTAAGGAGACTTGAGTGCGAGTCCATGTGCGTGTGTACGTATCTTGATATGCTCATAGGAGGCCAAGTTTGTGTGCACTCGACCCTTAACATACAATACTACTACTAAGGGCAATATTGTTAGAAGGCAGTCTCTCTCTATCACGCCCTTACACCGAATTATTTATTTTAGGAGTTGCCATCCGGTGGCCCCAGTTTTTGTTGCATATTTCAAAGAGGAAATTATTAGTCAATAAAAATGCAAAAGATCACAGGTATTTTAAAATTTTCAGATCGACCACCTAACATATATATATATATATATATATATATATATATATATATATATATATATATATATATATATATATATATATATATATATATATATATATATATATATATATATATATATATATATATATATATATATATATATATATATATATATATATATATATATATATATATATATATAAATATATATATATATATATATATATATATATATATATATATATATATATATATATATATATATATATATATATATATATATATATATATATATATATATATATATATATATATATATATATATATATATATATATATATATATATATATTTATATATATATATATATATATATATATATCCCTCAATTTAATTCAAAGTATTTTCTATCTCTTGTAATCACATGTCAATAACATTGCTCTATTATCTTCTATGCTTCCTTTTGTGTGTTCCTCCTATTTTTTTCATTCCCGATCTTATCCAAATTTCTGACACCACGCATCCATCTAGGCATCTTTACATCTGCTTCAGCCAGTTTCTTCTCCTGACCGATTTTTCTCATCCAGGTCTAAGAACCATAGATAAATGCTGGTAGTACCACCGACGTATAAAGATATCTGTAAATTGAGGCTGGGACAAGTCAAGACGAAACATGCAATCATGACCTAGAATACCTTAGCTGACATAGATGCTCAGCGCCACGCCTGGCTCGTGCTTAGCCTCTTATCGTTCTTTTTGGCAGCCTGATTTTTAGCCTACTTCCTCACTTTCTCTACAACCTCTCCAACAACTTTCTTTGGTCAACATCTAATTTCACAAGGTATACGAAGACCAGCTTTCTCTCACCCAACTATCCCGGATCAGGACTGAATGGGAGGAAGACAACGATCCCTCACCAGTGAGCTCCTGCTTGGGGCGGTGGGTTTTAAACCACCTAGGTTATCCCCACCCACACCTTCCTCACATACCCTTTATTTCTCTTTTCACTGTTAATCAATTTTACTTCGTGCCTAATTGAGCTGCCATGCTGATAGGATGCCAAGTCACTAGGCGGGAGAAGTGGCCTAAACTGGTGTTAGCTGGTTTTGCCGATCACGTGTTTACCCTTCGCAGAGCAGGCTACTGCGTGAGATGATCAGTGTTTGCATCCGTGACAATTATAATGTCTCCATGACCAAGTATGAGTTTTTACAATCCAATACTCCCCCTCTAATATCATCGGAGATGCCTCCGGGCAGCTTCACAGCGAAAACCGAGAACCCGCCACTGTGTTTTTGCAATTTCTTCTACAAGAGAGGAGGATTACTTCTTTCCTATGCTTACGGGTGCTTGGGACTCCCGCTTGCCTACTTATTTATCATATTTTTAGTGGAAGTCCAGCCTTTATTTTCTAATGTGACTGCCAAGAAAGCAGGCAAGCGGTCTCTGATTGACCACTCCCGGTGGGAGCTGCTTGATAGGATCATCGTCTAAAGGGAGCACTGGATGGCAGGGCTTTTTTCCCGTTCCCCTAAATGTCTGCCCCAGCCAGTAGGATCTTCCATGAGGTTGGACCCAAGCTCGGTGCAAAGAACAAAACCAGATCCACCCCTATGCAAGCTCCTCCTCAGACGGCTTGCAGGGTATCATTGTACCTGCTTTCCTTTCTTCCTCGACGGATTACGGTTTGTCGGAATTAGAAGTTTAAAAGGAACTTCGAATAAGATCTATGATGTTTCAGATGGGAAAAGGGGGGAGATATATGGACGCTACACCTGAGATGGACATGGTCCATGAGGTGACCCCAACCCAGCCAGTAGGATCTTTCGTGGAGTTAGACCCGAGCTCGGTGCAAAGAACAAAACCAGATCCGCCCCTATGCAAGCTCATCCGCAGACGGCTCGGGTCCCAAAGCTTCACAAGGAGAGGAGGGAACTCCTCCCCCGATTGGTGCTCCTGTGAAAGGCAAGAGCTTTTCAATTTCAGGGCAGGATCTGGTCAGGCCGGCCCATCTGGCCTATAGGCTCCTATCGCTGGACGAGAGAAGCGGGTTAATTCTCGTAAGAAGTAATAGAACAGGAAAAGACGAAAAAGACTCGGTCTCCTCTCCCTCCGCAGTAACCGTTGGGACGTATGGGGCCCCTGACGTTTCAGTATGTCACTAATCCAATAACGGCACGTCCGGCCCCGGTGATCCCCCTGGTAGGGAGTCCCTGACATGACTAAAAGTGCCCAAAACGGAAACTGAATTACGTCTGGACCCCTCATTAAGAGGTTACCTGACGTTTTCCAAACCACTGGTTTCAAACGCTACCTGTTATTCGCTACACTGATGGGAGTATATTAACTAAAGGGAACATGATACATGACAGGAGAGCTTTAGCTACCGTGATTGGTTGAGGGCTGAAGGTGACCTGTTTCTCGGACGGGTGCCTTCTGGCAAATGCGTCGAATCCCTACGAGGCGACCATGATTAGTGCACTCTACCATGAACTGCGTGAAAGGAGGGGTTTCTGCGAGGGAACTCAAGGACTACTCCATAGATGACATCACTTTGGAACTGGTTGACACTGGAACGGTCAAGGATGAGCATGTAAAGAGAAAACAAGAAAGTGACCGCGAGACTCAGCCCTATACTCTTTGTCACATTCGATTGTGACAAGCTCACTGAGTTAGTGCAGGCCGGTTGGTATCGCTACCACGTGATGACATTCGTGCCACCTTCGCGGGAGCCTACTAATGTTACCACTTCGGCCATACTAATCGCTTATGTAGACGCACAATGTTGGATTTACCCGAATTCTGTTTAAGTTGCTCCAAGAGCGCACACGATAAGTTCAAATCATGCGTGGCCAAGTGTGTTAATTGCAGAGAGCCTCAACCCACTTCTGCAAAACAATGTGGTGCATATCTCCTTGAGAAGGAAATCCTGGCCTTTCAAGCTAGGATCCCTTCTCATTTTGCTAGACTAAACACTTGGTCCTGGCGCGCGAGGTGCTGCCTGAGGCGTCATATTCCTCTAAGTTAAGAAAGACACCCTATTCTCTTGCTCTCTCCAGGCCTACCTGAACGGTTGTTTAAGCCCCATTATGAACACTCCGGCGGGTTCTACCTACCCCGGGCGCTTCTCTGGGAGAACTGGTGGCACAAAGGGTTCAACCCAGCCAAGGCTAAAACTAAGTGTGATAGAATGGTCTGAGGCTGCTATGCTTCAGCCCCTATCACATGTCGAAACGCATGCTTCCCACGTGCAGCCTGCGAGAGAGAGTAGAAGGCGCCTAATCGCCCACCATTCCCAAGTTTAATTAAAGAGGTTCACTCCCCCGTTGTCTCCATGCGTCGATCTCGCCAGATTGAAATAGGCTTATGGAAAGATAAGATACTTTCCCAAGCGCCACCGGGACATTCCATCGAAGTTCCCCCTACCCCCCATGACATTGTCCCCTACGCCGAGGGGCTGGCTCCGGCTATTTATGAGATAGCATTTCGCGTTTGAACTAGATCCCGATCAACTCCGCGAGCCATCACGCCAATCCGGTCTCCCTTTTGCACCTAGGAACTCTACACCGAGAAATCCCTTATTGTCCAGAAAAGGACAATATCCTTCGAGTGCCAAGGTTCGTGTCCCTAGAGACGCCAATTCAACAGGGCCCCACTTTTTGTTCAGAAAGAGAACAACTTTAGAACAGGCATTGTTCTTCAAGCCCGTTCGACAAGAAACAGTTCCCCCCCCCCTGACCTGTTGTTCAGAAAGAGAACAACTTTACAACAGTAATTGTTCTTCGAGACCATTCGACAAGAAACGGTTCTCGTTTCCAAGAAATCAAGTCAGTGGTAATTTAATTCACCCCTTTTTAACGTTCTTCAAGACAACGCTTGGTTACACCAATAACCTCCATTGTTCATCTATAACATCTCCAATATCCTGTGTCAAGGATCGCTCGTACTTCCGAGCCCCACTTCGCTCTCACTCCTCAAGGTCAGTCCTTCTCCCTCGTTAAGGACAACCTCTCGAAGAACCTCTTCTCCTGGAAAAGAAATCGCTAGTTGGACAAAAGATTCCTTCCCATCGCCTTCCTCTGCCACGACAACCTTATAATTACGTAAGCTACGCATTACATTTAACTATTTAACTTTGTATCAACTCAATTCTGTGCTTTAAACGGATTTTAGCCAACGATTTGCCTTCTTGTTTGTTTTGGCGTTTTAAATCCCTCCAAATCTTAATCCTCAGCTTAGTCAAATATTCCCATGACCTTTGTCGTTTCCTGTGTATCTCCGATTTTAATCTACGGTCATGTAAATATTTTCCGTGTGTTGTTTTATTAGATTAATTAATAAAATTCTATTTTATTAATGTTTGCAATATTATTTATCTTTGGGCTCCGTCCCGCTTCTTAAGTATATTGAAAATAAATAAGCCTTCTCCAGGCCCCCTTTTGAACCATTCTCGGCCATCTGATCACCACGCACTTGAATATTAGATAATCTCCACAAAAAAATAGATATATATAGTATATCGCCAGGAGCCTATTCGACGATACTAGGCCTCATTCCCTTCCCACAGCGTGACTGTTTCCAGTAAGGCGAAAGGGCTGTGCCCCTCCACCGAGTCTTTAGACTCATAGGAGGCAACACCCCTGAAGTTGGTCGTGAGGCCATCTTCCGGACTTTCTAAAGATGCCTCTCTAAAGTAGAATAGCACTAAAGGAGCTTCGTTTTCTATGTCGATACACAATAATATGCTAGGTGCTCGGAGACGGTGGTCATCCAAAAGAGGAACCCCAGTCTCCGAAGCCACTCCGTTTGTCTCTGCTTTCGAGGCAGAGTAAGGAATAGACACATAGCAAGCCAAACCTCTCTCGATAAGTTCTTAAAACGCAGGCATTTCAGAAAATGACTGATTTCTTTCTCTCAGTTGAGGAGCTTAGGTTGGTACATGAGGCTTTTGAGTTTTTTTCTCCCGGTAAACTCATCGCAGTGAGCCTATATACTATTCTTAGAACGTCTGGCTGTTGTGCAAGCCGACGGTTTCAGTAGTGGTCGTGCCGAGTGTGAGGCGGCCCTAAAACAGAAGCATTATCTTAACATGCTCTATAAGCACCGCCCGAACGATTTTACCGTCGGTGAATTTCGTCGAGTTAAAACGAGGTTCGTGTATATTACGAAGCACGCACGCCTCTCTTCTTGGCACGCATAAGTGTCTTGAATTAAGGAGAAAATCCCTCTAACAGAGTTGTGGAAGCAAGTCAAAAGGATTAGGTACAAGTTTTGAGGGACCCTCCCTCCCATTCTCCAGGAGAATGAGGCCGCAATTTTGGACGCCACGTCCGTGGCGAAATGCTTCGCAAACGCTGTATCCACATTGTCTAGCCCGGATGCTACTCTGCCAGCATTCAATGTGCGTCGTAATGTCGTCAAAGGCCACCGACTGGGGTTTACCTCCAGAGGCAGAAACCTCTTCAACGACAAGTTTACATTGAGTGAGTTGTGCTCCGCTCTTGCTTAGTGCGTTGAGACCTTCCCCGGTACAGATGATGTCCCGTACGCCATGCTTCGACACCACGGTGAGCAAAGCATGGCCCTGCTGTTATATTTGTTCAACATTATCTAGGTAGAGGGGATCATCCCAGATTTCAGGCAAATCGTTATGGTACTCACTTTTCGGAAACCAAGTGGAGATCACTCTACTCCGGCCGGTTTCCGGCAAACCTCTCTAAATTTGTAAATATTGGTTTAGCTTTTTTTCTGGACAGCGAAGGCCATATGTCTTCTGCGCAGTGCTGCTTATGCAAGTTCTACTTCTCTTCGGATCCTTCGATGCGAATTGAAATTTCTGTCTGCAAGGCCTTCCTTCGTAAACAGCAATACGCCACAGTGTTTTTCGAACTATATGAGGCGTATTATATTGCATGTCGATAAGGTCTCAAGGAGACTCTCCACACCATTAGGGCTAGGGGACGCATCCCAATCTATATATCTGACGTTTTGCGAGATTGTCCGCTCCGCGTAGTGGTGCGGCGAGCCCTCTCCGGCTTAATGGAACAGGAAGAGGGTATCTATTAATGAAGGGTCCTCACTGTCACACTCTTTGCCTTGAGCAGTAATGGCATCACCTATCTGCTGTCGGAAGATGTTCTCGCCATGCTCTACGAGGATGACGTTTCGATCTCTTTTTGTGCGTCTCAGAGGCCAACTCTTGAGCGTCGACCTTAACAGGCATTGAACCGCATCTCTCGTAAGGCTAAAGTGCACAGGCTTCAATTTTTCTTGGCCAAGACTAAGGTAGTGCACTTCTGCCACCATCTACGGCTCCACCCTGACCCAGACTTGTTTCTTAATGTGGTTCGCAGGCAGTGGTGGTGGATCATGCCGATTCCATTGTCTTTTAGTTGATTTGCCTGTTTCCTGGGACGCTCATATTCGTAGCCTTAGGGCCTCCTGTATTGGAACCATGGATATTTTTTGTTCCGTAAAGTTCAGCGTCTAGGGCAATCATAAGGATACGACCTTACTTTTTATTGTTCATTTGTTCGTTCTAAGCTCGAATACGGATGCGAGTTGTATGCATCTGCAGCTGAGTGTGTATTGGGGGAGGTGGACTCAATCTACCACACCAGTGTTCGCTTCGCGACCGATGCCTTCCGCACTGTGCACAGTGCACCTCCTTCAGTCGCTAATAGCTGTCACTGCATCTGCAGCTTATCTCGACGGTTCATATGCCGCTGAGAGACGCTACTTATACACTAAGCCCTTTGATTTTAGGGCGAGTAAACTCCTTAGAGTGCTAATTATAGCGCTTGGCCCAGAGGTGAACCCTGTTCTGTCAAAGACGCCACACTGTAGGTTACCACCTTTGACTATTTGTTTCCATGCATCTTCTCCCAAAGCTTCTACAGTACTGGGAGTATTGTGTTTGACATTTTTAGACCAAAATTCGTGTCACGCTGGAACCGTGCCATTGTATGCATACGGATGGCTTCAAGTCCTAAGAGTGGTTCGGTTTCCACGCCGTATTGCCTCTGTTTAAAGTGAGTCGGGCTCTGTCAGTTTATGCGTAGGTCTTTAGGGCCGAGCTAGTTGCAATACACCACTTGCTACGGGAGATAACGCGACGTGCCCGGTTCTAAGACCAGATTGTGAATTATAGCGACTCACAAAGCGCCCTGAGTGCTCTTGAGGCTTTGTAATCTGCGCATCATCTGTTTCGCGATATCCGTGATACTACTGAGATTAACTTCTGCTGAGACCCTGGACATGTGGGAATTGCAGGGAATGAGTGCACCAATGACGGCGCCAAAGAGTCCGCGAGACTGGGCGACCACAACAGCGTTTCGCTCTTCCTCACACCGATTACATAACAGGAATACTGGCAGCTCTCAGGTCAGCTTGGGAAAGAAATGAAAGACGATCAAGAAGAATTTAAATTTGCTTGCCATTGCGCTGCGACTGTTCCCATGAACGTACCCCAACCCCCTCAAATGCCGCGACGTCCTTAGGTTGCTTTTTCTCGTCTCCAAATTGGACACACTCGCGGAGCGCACCGATATTTGATAAAGGGCTTGCCTGCGCCTTATTTCGACTACTGTCTTGTCCCCCATGCTGTTCTGCACATACTTGTTTCATGTCCTAGTCTGGCTGATCTTTGCGCATGTTACCTGTCTAAGTACTAGGACAAGCGAGATCGCTACCGCTTGTCCCTTGTACTCTGGACCGGTTCGTGCACACTCACTTGTGTACTTTACAACTTTTTGCAGAAGGCTGGCCTCCCCCACTTTATTTGACTGTCTGTTGTGGGTTGCATTTTCCTGCGCCTGTGTAAGGCCGGCCTACTACTTACGCAGGAGCCCGTTTCCTTTTTTTTGTTTTGCCTTGGCTTTTTAGTTGTTGTTTTTATCGTTATTTTTTATTTATATATTTTATTGTTTTTCAATACGTCTATTAGTTGCTTTGGTGACTACGGCCACTAATGCTCCAAGTAGGCAGTCACCAAATTTGCCCTTATAATTAAAATATAACCGTCCGTAGATAACTAACCTCTAATAGAAATCATATTCTCTTGTCTCCATGCGACTATGCTTTTCTTCTCGATACCATAAAATCATTTTCATACATAACCAAACTCTCTTCTTTACGGTACTATGACCTCTTATTCCCTTATAGTAAGTGTCCAGATGGGCGATTTATATAAAAAAGGGGCGAATCTTTGTCTTTGTGGTAGGGAACCTAACTTAATTCCTCCGTTCTTTGGTGGGTTTGGGGAAAGATACAAAAGGGTCGTCTTTTACTGACTGCCTCCTAAACAGACTTTTGTTTCCTTGTTCATTCCGGTGTTGTGGTAAGTTACTTACCGATTTAAAATGAAGCATGAAAGTGGTAACATCTTGAGCTTAACCTATTACTGCTATGGCAAGAAAATCGCCACCATCGATGATAAAGTCCTGTTACTATGCCTAACGTTTGGCTCTTTTCTAAATTTCACCTAAAGCTTAGGTAAAGTTTACACGAAAACGGGGCGGGTTTTCTGACCGATGTTTTCTTAATGGTCAACAGGAAATGGCGAAGTTTACTGGATGGTAAAAGCCAATGTCCTTATAAGTAAAGCAAATTCAATTCCTGCTGCTTTGTATAACGTTTTTTCACAATTGATCCGTAGTTCGTACATATCTTCAGAGAATCCCTACGACTGGTAAGACTACTGCAGGAGGATATAGCCCCCAATCATTTTATAACTGGTCATTCATCGTCACTCGCCTCCGAAATGACTATTTTTGAGCTGGACGATTAAAAAGAAGGAGTTCAAAGGCTTAATGCGATCTTGTATTATTCGACATTCCAAATCGCTTGGAAAGCAACGCTGTTTTACCTTTTTCAGTAGGTAGAATAATTGCGTCTTCGGCATCCATAAGAAAACCTTTTTAGAACTGTCTCAAATGCATAACTTCAATCAAATCCTAGATATGTTGACAAAACTCTCCTAACTTCTCAATTACCTCATGAATTAGTCATAGGGAAACAATAATTCTTTGCTCAGTTTGACCGAGGAGGCTTTCAAGGCCATTTTCGAAATAAAGCATGGCAAAGATTTAAAGCTAAAAGGTAATAATTGTAGGTCTTTTGGCCGCAACTAGCCATCTAATTCTGAGCGAAACCTTTCCCTTAACATCCAGTAGGAATCTTTTCCGTTTTTACAAACCACTCTACCTAGCTTTCTCTAATCCAAACCACTTCCATCCCTAATTCTCACTACTTCATATGCTCATTCACCTCAGAGGCGCCTTCAGCTGAATTATGTATCTTAATTAAATGCGTATATTAAGTAGTTCATAGGTCAGGAACCATCGTAGCCGAACCCCTTTTGCGATGGTCCGTAAAACTGGGCTCAACAAAGCAGTGGTCATCCAGGACACGATTGCAGATGCTTAATACGCTCTCAGAAGCGGTCATGTTAAACTTGTTGCATTCTACTCGCTTAATTTAGGCAAAGAGTACACCAGATCTACGGGTAAGCCAAGCCTTTATATTCCTGGAGCTTGTAAATGAGTCTTTTCCTCTTTTTACCGCATTGCTTACCCAGAAGGGGAATGTGGGCCTCCCAGATTTTCTTACGTTGTTGTATATGGACCGGAAATTATTACTAACTGCTAATGTTCCAAGATTCACACAGTCAGCACAAATACAGCAATCCATCTAACCGTTTCTACCGCATCTACCTCGATATCGTGGTAGCTGTCGCCCCTTTCATAAGTTCCTGCCACTTCCTTATCATGCTAGACCGTTTAGGCCCCTTAGTGGAGGACAACTCAATGAAAAACATAAAAGCACGCATCTTAGGTTAAATCCTTGCTTCCAAATGGTAGTGAGGTTTGGTTTTCACTTCCTAGCAGAAATAAACAAATCCGACAAATTTTGAGTAAAAGTATTCTAGTGATCTGATTGGAACAGTTACTATCAGGCACTTTCTCCTTACTGTCTGGCATCAATCAGTTAACTGCATTGGGAACTTCTTCCAACATGAGTTCAAAGGGGGCATGAGGAATAGAACTTCGACGCCCTTGATGAAAGCACTCACCGTGGTCTTTTTATGCTTAAGTAATATACAAAGATGATTTCGATGCATCCTTGGTGGCACATTTTTAGGCAGCATGACACGCTTGCTTGGCGACCCCTTTAGAAGCAGCACTCCTCTAGTGGTCTCTTTGAAATTCATAGCTAAGCTCTGGGACATCAAGGAGCAAATATACCCTGCATGTCCTTGCAAAACGGGAAGAGGTCTATCAATATTCCACCCGACAATCACTCACGCGTATACCGCGTTAAAAAACCACTATAGCAGGCATATGGTGGCATTTACGGGTCTTTAGACACCCACAAAGCAAGTTTATCGTACTTTTAAATAGGATGAAGGAAAGGTTCGCTATTGAACGTCTAAAGTCCATGTAGATCACCCACCCGTTTTCCATGGGAAGAGAAGCCTGGGTAACCAGCATGCTTGACAGGCTCTTTCGTCAGCTGAACTCCCTTCCATACATGGTATTACCTATATGTCGCCAAGGAGCAAAAATGATTTTCCCAACCACAGGCCTGCACAAACCCAGGACATCCATCGAGCACCTGTGTTAAATAAGATCTAATTCGCTAAATTGGATCAAGAAACTAAGTGGATGAAAGCGAATGTTGTGGATGGCTTTCCTTTCGTAAGGTGCGATATTAGCCCTTATTTAATTCGTACCATGAGCATATTGTTACATGGGTCTTTCATATTTAAAATCATTTTAATTACTTAATTGCTGGACAAAACAAATATTAAAAGAATTCTTGCTATTTATTTGTGATATATTGCCGATAAAATATGAGTTTTAGATGAGTTTTTATCTATCCATCGTGGCTCAGTGATATCGTCAGTTCTTTATATTCACAAGGGCACTGGATTGAATCCTTTAGAGGCTGAGAAATTACATAACCCTTTATCATGAAAAATATTTAATCGTTGAGTTTCTATGAATGGAAAGACTAAATTATTTCAAAACTACACACGTGATAGAACTAAATTAGGTTTAATTGTTAATTCATCATCGTTTGTTTGGTTACCCAACAATTTCTTTCCGAATTCCGGACACCTGCGAAAAAATAATTCAATGAAAATAGTTTAGATTGATTTTGAGAAAACTGGGCGTTTGATAAATGTTTACGAAATGAAACAATGTCTGGTAAACTTTCATCCACCTTTCCTTTATTTAGTTGAGTACAAATGGATAAATTTACATTTTCAAACTCATATCTTTGTAGAAATAATTTTGAATATACTGTAATTACTTTTTTCTTTTATCTGAATATATAATCATGCCAGCTATTGCTATAATTCTCTTAGGCAAATGAACTTCTGAGTTTTTTTTATAAATCTCTTGCAGTAGTTAGGAGTGGTTGCTTTTTAAGGCAAAATGCTCGCTAAACAAAGGCAAGAGGGTTTGGGACTCAAAAGAATCTAAGTTCACTAAATCTTGGTCGGCATGAGAGTTGAAAAGGATGCTAATTGGGAGGCAGGACATGGTGAAATTTTAAAAAGTAATTAGAGTTAAAAATGAGAAGAAAGTCTATCCGTTAACAAAAAATCAGATTTAAATGTGCAGGGCTTGTGTTTTCGAACACCTGCTCTCTTTTCTAATTCAATATGAAAGGCTTTTATGGCCTATTATTTTAATACGAAACCTTTTAACTCTGAAGAAACTTAAGAAATTGCATTATATATATTTGCTTTAAAATACTTGATCTCCTCTTCTTTATTCCATTTTATCTATACCTATTTCATTTCTTTTCAGCAAGTTTTATTTTGAAATAAAAAACAACTCTAAATTGGTCAGACTTATCTACCAAGTAATTTTAAAAGAGCTCTGAACTATTATCAAATTTTATACAAAATTAATTACTTATTTGCTTGTGATCAACTTATGCACTTATCTGGCGCTTACGCTCAAATTGATATGTTCTCACCATTTGATTCAAAACATAAAGAATTCCCATTGAAAAAATAAGGTTCGTTTACATCATTTTCTTCGTCACCTTCAAATTAAGCCTTAAGTGTAGATGAAAACATTTAGTTAAGCTCGGCTAGTGAGATTTTAAATTGTAAATTTACGCATCCTCTACTTGGCTTTTGTTTTACTTGAAACACGTATATGCATTAGTTTATGTTTAATATCGTTAGAATTTAGGATGTCATATGGAAAACAATAATAATGAGATATTTTTTCTTTAGATGTTCAGGTTTTTGCGGCCCACCAATAGAGAAGTTCCTTGTAAATATTTTGACTTCAGAAGAGAATAGGTTGTTGTCTGATCAATATTCTCATTCAATATAAAGAATATTTACCAGTTGAAAGAGCTTATAAATTTACATTTTGAGAAGAAATGTTAGTATCAACATAGCTAGCGTAACTTTCTCATAGAGAACTTTATGTACAATAGAAAAACATTGGAAATTTACCATTGCCTCACCTAGAGTCCCATATTCGCAGCCTTAGGAACTCTTCGAGCCGAGCGCTTGAAATTCATTGTTCTGTGAAATTCAGCACTTGGTGTGGTAATAGAGCTAGTGCTTTATTTAATACAAATCCTTTGTTCGTTCGAATATTGACTACGGATGCGAAATTTACTAAACGCAGCAGCCAAGCGTGTTTTGCGGAAGGTGGACTCAATGCACCAGACCGCTCTCTGTCTGGCGGCCGGAGCCTTCTTCACATGCCCTAATTGCGTTAAACCTTTTGAGAGGAGACTTAGTGTGAGCTGGTTTGTGCCAAAAAACACGGATAGTTCCAAAGCGCTGGATGGTGACGTCTTCCAGCGGGGCTCTACCAAGCACTTATATTGTCTTTCCCGCTGAACTGTTTGCAATACACAGATTGTTAGGAGGTATTTCTTGTCGTGCCCTGTTTGGAGAGCCTATTTTGATCTATGTGAGTCATAGAGGGCCCTGAGTGCTCTGGGGATGTTGAAATACCCGTAATCCGTAGTTCGTGATATCCGTGACGTTAGGTTTGCAAGACCCAGGCGGATGTTGATATTATCTTCTCTCGGTGCCTCGCCATCTAGTGAATGTGCGAGGAATGAACAAATCGATACGGGCGCGAAAGCGTCAGCGAAGACTGGGAAACTAACTCATTCTTTCGCCCTTTCTCGCAGTGAAAACATATTCAAAATCACTTCAGCCTTCCATGTTCCCTGGCAAAGAAAATTTGAGACAGCGGATTGGAACTAAACTTACTGTAGTCGTCCATACGCAGGAGTTTCTTTGATCTTCTTCTTGCTTTTGTTTTTTCTTTTATTTTTATTTTTGTTGCCATTGTATGTTGTTTTTCGATATTTGATTTTAGGAATTGCTCGTGTTTTTATGTTTTTAAACTAGCGTAATATTCTTAGTTTGCAAAACAATTGCGACGACATGTGCCCTTGTAGGCAGTTGCCTCTTCAGCACTATAAAAAATCATTCCTTCTTTCTTAGCTTATTATCTTTATTCTTCCATTTGTGTCTATTTATTTTTATATTTAGTTTACGCACATGGAGTGTTACGACTATTGCAAAACAGACGCGTGCATGTTTTATTAATGGATTTTCTATCCCAGCAAACGTTAATCGCATGATAACGTATTAATTCCTTAATCCGCTAGAGAAGTGTCCTGGAGTTCTTCAACCCTCTTCAAGAGCGTTACTGTCCATATAAGTCATGGCCCACACATTTCTCTAAAAAGATAGATTTCATGAAGCCTATTGTATATGATAATGTTTAACTTAAAAAAAAAAAAATATATATTTATATATACATTCATAGCCAAAAGTTATAATATTTTTTTCGTATAACAAATTGAATAGGACTAATCTAGCGTTAAACGTTCTTCAGCACTGCCGAAACACTGTTAGGTATGCTAAAGACCAAATGTATAGGGATAACTTCACTAGTCTTGCTATATGTTGTGTTCAATAGTCGCCGGCAACTGCTCAGAATTTGATTGATTCTGTTTATCAAACACCAGTTTGATTATCACCAGAAATTCTTTATTCGTTTTAAATTTGGCTAATTCTCGGGGCAATGTCCTAAAGATTCGTTGTTATTTTAAGCCAAGGACATTGATATTGCTTTTTGTTTGTGAAAAGATGCATCATCATGCAGAAAATAACAGGGATCATCTCCGATTTGGTACTCACATTTTTTAAAAATGTGTTGAGGAAGCACAGTTTGGGACCAGGTTGTTTTCATGGCATTGTTCTTGGCCAACTATTTTAGGGCTTCAATTCTCATAGATGAATGCAGGCCCTAACTCTGTGGATCTTTACCGTGTATTAATGTATAAATTTAGAGTTTAGTAAATTTCAAAGAAAACAATGCAAAAATCAAAGAGGGAACAATGCAACAATTACAAAGAAAACACTGCAAGAATTATAAAAAAACTGAGAAAACAAAGCAACAAATTAAAAATAAATGAATAAACACTTGAGAGAAGGGCAGGAATCGAATGATTTAAAAGTTGGGAAATTTAAACATAGCTAAGCATAGAAGTAGTTTATAATAACTGAAATTATTGGCAACCAATTAATATAACATTTTAACTATAGGCTCATTGAGTTGATTGTTAATAAATTTTAGGAAAAAATTAATTAAAATATTTAAATAAATAAATTTAAAGTGGTGTGGAAGACTGACTAGAATTGAATTTTGGATTTAACATTTGAATAAATATTTTTTCCAAAATGTTGAGATCGACGGATTTAGCTGCAGAACCCAAAACCTTAAAATTCGAAGGGACCAATGACGAGCTACAATAATCCAAATGATGCCTTATTGAAGAGAATTCTGGTTTAGCCATGGTTCTGTCTGTATAGTGAGAAACCGCCTTATGCTTGCAGATCCCCAGCTTCAATTGTAGCGTAGTTTTACAAACATAGCATGTTTGGCAACTCGCACACATAAATAGATAAACAAGCCATGACCTAAGTACAAAGCGTAGTCTCTCCTTATGAGACAAGTAGAGTTTAAGAGAGACAGTACTAATTGAGATACAGTAGAATTTAATTTGTAGATAAATTTTAGATAATAATTGTTGTAAGTGTAAAATTAATTTGTTGGTAAGCAAGCCTATGTAGGGTATTTTGAGATACATTTTCTGTTTTGGTACCGTAAATTTCACGAGAGGAAACTTTTAATTAATTTTTGGAGTAATGCTGCTGGGAATTAATTAAATTTACAAAATTGCTTGAGATAAGACATCTCTTTATGAATATACGAGGGGCGGACAATAACTTTTTGCAATTCGGATATAAGGAAATGAGATATGAGGAAAAGTGTTTTATTATTTTTCAATCTAACTACCCTCGACTTCAATACACTGGCGCAACTTGTCACTGAGGCATCGAAATCCCGACAACCAGAAATCTCCCGACTGATGTTCAATCCACTCCTGTACGGCGAGCTGGACATCTTCATCGTCCACAAACAAGCGTCCACGCAGTTCAGCCTTGAGCTGGCGGGATAAAAGGGAGGCGCTAGTGGCCAGATCTGAACTGTAGGGGTGATGGTTGAGCTCCTCGAATCCTCACTCGTGCAGGGCAGTTTTTGCAACTCTGGCCTGTAGATCATGGGGCGTGAGGTTTCTAGAGACCCAACGTCCAGAGACCTTGGTCATGGCCAAATTGTCGTGGATGATGTTGATAGCACTTCCATGTGATATTTCAAGTTGTCGCTTGATTTCTTCGACCTTCACCCGTCGATTTTCGAGGATCATCCTTTCCACACGGGCCACATTGTTCTTATTGGTCACGTCTGACGAGCGTCTGGATGGGGGTCATCTTCAAGAGATTCACGACCATGGTGAAACTCCCTATGCCAGTGAGCAATGGTTGCATAGGAAGGGGCGGTGTCGGTGTGCACTGCATCCATGTGTTCATGGATCTCTTTTGCATTCTTGCCTTCCTTGGTCAAAATCTGATCACTACGCGGTGCCCAACCTTCTCCATTGTTGAAAGATTTGTGACTGACGATCTGCGATCAGCTACTGCTTCTTAAATCGACGAGGCAGGAGCGTGCATCTGCAGGACCTGACTTGTCATAACTTGTTCTAACACCCCCATAAACAGCCATCCCTCTTCCTCTGTTTTTCCCTACCGATTCGCAAAACTTATTGACCGCCCCTCGTAGTTCCAGTGAGAGCATATTCTAAAAGCAGGGTTTATTCTGAAGCTTACTGATGATATTTTGAAATTGTTTGATAAACACGAGAAATAACTAGTCTCAAGCAGAGTGAAGGTGTTTTTTTTATATGATGCAGGATTAGGTTCCCCCATTAGTCCTCTACTTGCTGACAACTTTATTTCTAATTTTAAAGAAATTGCTTTTCTAAAGTGTGGCCTTGCTTTCAAACCGATCTTTTTCCTTCAATTTGTTGATAATACGATTTTAGTATTTAAATCTGAACAAAATCCCTTTCTTTTTGCATTACATAAATGAACGCCTCTTTAACATAAATTCACACAAGAAAAAGAAAGAGATGGCAAACTCCCATTTCTAGATATCCTCCTAACCCGCACTTCAGCCAACTTCACCACTTCGGTCTATCGGAAATCTTCTTTCAGCGGTCTCGGTATTGATTTTTATAGTTTCTGTGACATTACATACAAAATTAGCGACATTAAAACTCTCCGGCATCGTGGCTATCAATTATCATCTGACAAATTTCTCGTACACAAGGAATTTGATTTCCTTAAATGTTATTTACAAAAGAATGGGTTTCAGCTCTTCCTTATCCCAAAGTGTATTCGTCAGTTTGGTGACAAAATTTACTATCTATCTCAACCAATTGCCACTGTTCCCAAAAATATTTGCTATTCTCTCCTCCCAAATATTGGTCCCCGTAATTCTCACTTACGCCGTGAACTTAATAATATTCTGAAAATATTTTTCCAACACACTAACTTTAAAATAGTTTTCATTAGTAATTTTCATTTCGGAAAATTCTTTCCAATTAAGGACAGACCCCTCCCCACTGAGATGAGCCGCTCGGTTGTTTATAGATTTATTTGTCCCAAGTGCCACGGAGAGACTTATATTGGGAGCACTTTCATAACATTGAAGATTCGAATTTGTTCCCACCTAGCCATAAGGCCGCGTACTGGTTCCATTCTCACTAATAAAAAGATGACCGCTATCCCTGATCACTCCATTTAATGTAAGATTGATATTCCCACATAAACTTTGCAATTTTACGACATTCGAAAGATCATACCTCCCTCTGTATTCTTGAATCACTGATCATAAAGCAATTAAATCTCATTCTAAAGGATATTGTTTATTACCTACACCTAACCCCCCCCCCCCCCGATTAAAGTCAGTTGCCTGTTATTTTATATTTCAATATTTCATTTTTCTTTGTCTATTTCTCTTAGTTAACGGCTGAAGATGATATGGTAAATTACATATATCGAAACTGTCCCGTCTTAATAACCGTTTTAATAATAATAAACTTTATGTTCCAATATAGTGGTTTTCTTGCATATATATATATATATATATATATATATATATATATATATATTTATTTATATATATAAAGAGAGAAAGAGAGAATGATAGAGTGTAAGAGAGAGAATCATATGGAGATTAATAAATAAAATGAAAGAGAAATAATCTGATAATGAAAGAGCAAATTACATAGAATAAGATAAACAAATAGAATGACACTGTGAGATTAAGGGAAAAAGAATTAAAGGAAGAGATATACAGAGAGGCAGTGAAACATAAATGAGAGTAAAATGACTAAGAAAGATTGGGACAGAGAGTTTAAGGCCGAGAAAGAGAGAAGGAGAATGACGGAGTGAATTAGAGAAACTACTACAATATAACCTCATTATGCCGTATTCTATCATCACCGCCTAAACTCATATAAAACTAATATCAGCCCATATCAACTGCTTACCCAATGCCCTGCGCCCAGTCTTGACTAATACCAAGAGGGCTGTCATCGGAACACATCAATGCTGTAAATGTTAAACTTAACATTTACACCATTTATCTTCTATATGATGAGGAAGGCGCGTATCATCGGTGAAAACTTGCCTTTCTTTCTATTCCTCTCTATTTCAAACATTTGCGATCGGCACGGTCCAAGAGTAAATAAATTTTTGTTTTCCCAAACCACCTTTATTTGTCACATACTTAATTTTGGTGCGCCTCGATGCTTCAGACACTTGCGTCCATTCAAATCTCTCATTTTTAAAATCGATTTGCAACGGACCCACAAAATCCCTCTCAGAATTTACCACAGCACTGCGGATCAGTGACTCAACCCCATCAGCCACAAGATTGGATGCCTTATGAACTTAACACTTTTGCACCTGCATTAGTTTCTTATTTAGAACTCATTGTACAAACTCGTCCTAACGATCTTAAGCTGTTTCTCAATACCAAAGTGCCATATTTGTTCCACACCTAGCATCGAATCTCTCTTGCCTACCTACTGAACGTTTACTATACTCCCTTATTATAGGCACAGTGCCCACAACCCATTTATCTAGCATTACTCCTCCTTCTCAGAGCAATTCCAACTACTCTACCACTTCCCTCGTTTTCAGCATTTACTCCTGGCCCCAACAACCGAAGCCATTCCAACTCTTCATATCCCCAGATTTCCGCAACAATCAACGTTTACAAAACAAGGGTTTGGTTTTAGGTAAATAGATACTAATTGTACACGTGAAATAAAAGTTATGTTCGTAAAGATTAAATATGTTTTCAGGATAAATTACACATAAATATATAGCAATATATGTATATAGTTGCGAATTATAACGAATTGCCAACCTCTGGCGTCACTGAAATAGTTTCTTGCCATGGTTAGAGAGTCATTTTCAATGCATGAGTGTCTCCACAATGGCGGACCTCATAATTCCTAATGAGTTGTGAGCAGCCTTGTTAATATCTTTATCAATAGCACATCAACGAAATAATCTAAGAAAATGCAGTTGTGGTAGCTAGGCAGCCAGAGGCCAGGGGACCAGTGGTGTGGGGGCATTCTTGAACAACCACGCCAGTGTCTTCCTTGCTTTATGTCCGGGATCAAAGTCGCGTGCAGAAGCTACGTGCTTTGCCCAGCTAATAGTTACATCCACTCTTAAGTAAAGTCTCCAAAACTAAAGGCAATCATCTGTATTGATCTTTAGGCCCGAAAGAAAGATGTGAGGAGAGATTACGTAACAATGCCTGCTAATCACGCCCATATTTATTATATTTCTGGTAACCTGCCACATTACTTTGTAACCTTGTTTTCTCGCGTAGTTTAACAAATTTACCAAATGTAACACGATTCTCCTGGCGCGGAAAGAAGAGTGTATGTCGTACAAATTTTTAATATCAGCATGCAATCGCAGAACAAACGCCGTATGCTGTTAACTACATGAAAGCTTAATACCTCATTAGCGTTTCAAGTGAAATAAGATTACACTAGAGCGGTACGGTCATTAACCCTTAAATCTCACTTTCAATTTAGTATCGATTATCCGGAAACAAATTCTACTCTGATTATTTTCCCATCTCGCGAGTTCGTGCCTATGAGCTACCCCTCAAAGCATCGTCCTACTGCCATAACACGGAAAACTAATATATTAGAGACTTAAACGAGGGAAAAGGTCATACAGGCTGATAATGAATAATTACAATATAGAATATGGTGAGAGACAGAGAGGAAAGAAAATGAGAGTAACCAATTATCCTAATGACATTCGCTGACCTATTAAGTAGTGGCCAACGTAATATATCGTGAAAGGACAATATATATATATATTTTACAACAAAATAAAAGTAATTAGAAGAAAAATAAAATAATCGCCTGAATGTTGGCAATTTTATTTGCAAAAAGTTTTATTAATGAAGAAAAGATGGGCGAAATTATTTAAAGAGAGCAGTTAGAAGAAAAACAACGCTAAAGGAAACAATACATGGGTGAAGCACATTTTTATTCATGTGAGGGATAATAATAATGATCGCATAGGGAGTAGACAAGAAGAGAGTGAAAGTAAGTAAATAGAGCCTGACCGAAGCAAAGGGCAGCCCCGTGAAGAAGGTGATAGAGCCCCATTTCATAAGCCTTTCTTCTTCTCACTGGCGTCATTTCCATTGTTACTTTGTAATAAAAGGTTCTTGAACTATCGAAAAGATTTTATTATTATGGAGGGATATAAATAGGTCGTGGTACACCACTTTATACCATGAACTACTCCTATATTATGTGGGGGCTGACATAATCATCTACTGCAACGCGAACCGTTTAAGGACTGTTCGCAGGGATTAACAACCGATTAGGAGGTTAAAGTTGAGGCCTTGGGTTTCAAATCCTTAATAACGCTGTCCAACAATGATTTTGCTACAGAAATAAGAACCACCAAGTAAGCGCCTCTCTTTCTCCTCCATCTGCTCGCCCCGAAACGCCTGCTTCCCCATCAACAAATAGCCTCCCGGTGGGCTCGAATTTGAAACTGGTTCAATTAATGGTTGCCGGGTTTCAACCCTGGACAGAGATACGGGATGCACGTACATCTTCGTATCGGAAAAGTTAATGCTCCCAGTGAGCCCCGACCACGATAAATTTGTAGTAGTCCAAACTACTTGGGACGAGCCAATCACTTCCAAGTGGTCCGTTGTTTCATCGAATGCCGATATTTCACTGGTTGAGCTGACGCCGTAGCAGCCCCTATTAAATTCTGCGAGATATTAGTCGGACAGGGCCCAGAGACAGGGCCTAGTCCTGTTGCTCAGCCCACCATCACGAGGGCCCAAACACCCTAAAGTATGAGGCACCTTCCTTGACTGTAGAACCCCCTTTTTTTCCCCGATTACGAGACGCGAAAGAATGAGTCTTTTGTAAAGACACAGAATGAGTGTCCTTTCCTACAGCCATTGTGGGAAAAGTCGAGGACCAACGAGCGCGAATCCGCTCGTGGTCACAAGCAGGTCTCCTACCTCGTTGAGGGTGAACTATCGTTTCGTTCCCCCTCAGATTCTAACCACTCCCATACGTGCTCTCTACGTATCTCCTGTTCCTATTACAGGACCCATTTTGACATTAAGTCAAAAGAAAGACGTTTCAAGCCGGGTGATGAGGTTCTGCTTCTCTTGCACACAGAGACAAATAAACTTCTTTCCCAATGGAAAGTCGCTTTTCCGTCCTCGAAGCCCGTGGCCCCGTGGACTACCTCATCTAAACGCCCTCCGGTAACCACGTGTTTCCTGTCAACATGCTCAAATGTGACCACCACCGCGCCTGCATCAACAATATTGTTGCCCTGGATGAAGACGCCGTGATAAAAGCCTCTTAACCCCCCGAACCTCCTAACCTAGTCAAGACAGTTTGCGTAGAAGCTGATAATGACTACCCACTTCCGTTGCTCCCCGGAACGTATAAAGACTCCCCCTAGGAGATCGATCTGAATCTCCACCTGGAGACCGCTCAGAAAGCCCACTTATCCCGGTTGTTAAAGACCTACCTCTGGCCCATTCATTTGCGATCCTCGTTCAATCTGCAGGTCGAAAACTTACTAAAATTAGAAATAATCGAACACTCCTCGTTATTTTACTGTTCCCCCATTGTTATGGTTGAGAAGACACACCAGTCCTTTCAAATATGTGTGGACTTTCGAAAACTTAAGGCCGTGAAGGTTTTAGATCCCAAACCAATCCCGTTGATAGACCAGATCCTACATTTGTTCTTAGATGAGCTGAGTAATGTGTCATTCTATTTTAATAATGTTTACGTAGATACACGCACATAGGATGAACATATAATCTCCCTTCGTTCCCTATATAATAGGCTCCGAGAGCATGGTATGAATGTGGGTTCTTCCAAGTGTCATTTTGCTTACGACACTATCTAGTACCTTGGATTTCAAATTGGGGAAAATCAAATAACGTTCTAGCAAGAAAAGGTCAGGAACATTTCAGATATGCTCCTTTCCCGTACTAAGAGGCAGCTACGTTCCTTCTTGTGCTCAATCTCCTTTTCCCGGCGCTTCGTCCCCAACTTCGCCGTCCTAGTCTTCCCCCTAAACTCCCTCCTTAAGAAAAACTCCCCAGAGTCCCTCGTTTAAAGCCCTAAGGCAATTTCCAACTTCCAGCAGATAAAGGATAGGTTGATATTTGCCTCCATATTGCGGCTCTCGAACCAGAAGAAATTGTTTGGAATCCATACGGATGCCAGGAACGATGGCATAGGTTGCGTGGTGCTGCAGTACGAAGAAGGTGGCAATAGCTATCCTATCGCTTATGCAAGCCGGAAGCTGTTGCCACGTTAAAGAAACTATGCAGTAATAGAACTTGAGGCTCTATCAATAGTTTTGGGTGTCCGGAAATTTAAAATGTATCTGGTAGGCCAGGAGTTCGTGATCGAAACAGATCAACGTTCTTTGGCATACTTAAGAAATTGTAAAAGCCAAAATGAAAGGCTTATGCTCTGGAGTCTGCTATTGATGGAATATCAATTCCGAATTTTGTATTTAAAAGTTAGTGAAAATTGTGTAGCAGAGAGTATTAGTACGAATCTAGTAGATTGCCCTCCTCCCCCAAGGTAGAACTCCTTACATCTTATAAGTACATGTATATATTCGAGCTCGTTTCTCTCCCATGTAAAATTTATTTTTGTACGTATGTGCGTACGCCCGTATTTTAGTGTATTGTTTTTATCTATATATGTGTTGTCATTATTGATTTTTTTATTATTTCCTGGATTGTCCCTCCGCTTGATTGATTCCTTATTTTAAATTGTGGTATTGCTATTACACGAAACTATATATTTTAATTATGTAATTTATTACCCATTAACCTTGTAGGTGTAAGTTTTATCCGTCGTCCGGGATCAAATTTAGCAAATCTTGTATATATATTCTCTGGCTTTTATCTCTTTCGTCCCGACCAATAGATTCATATATGTATATATAGACGTATTATCTGGGGAGTGACATATTCCTCGGCATATATATATATATATATATATATATATTTCTTCAAATATAAAAAAAAGTTGTTCGCCCTGTGATTTATTACTACTGTTTTCTTCGTATTTCCTGTTTTATCTTCTTTTCTTGATCCTTCTCAGTAGCTCCCGATACTATATTTTGTGGCAAAAGATTTTAAATTAAATTGCAAACCTTTAAAAGATTTCTCAATCTTTTCATCGCTTTGAGTATATAAAATCTTTATCTTGTATATCTCACTTAGCCGCAAACTCAATATTACAAAGGAGAATTACACCATTGGAAACTCATTTTGAAAGCATACAATATTATTTAAAAGGCTAAAGAAACTAGAACTATTTGGCTATAAATTCGAAATACATGAATTATTGAAAAACAAGAAAGATACTGAGTTAAGAACAAGCTTACAATAATATCCACCCTAGGCAATTTCGAGAGTGAAATTAAATGGTAAAATTCACAGCTGATGGAAAGGTGGTAGAGTTAAAATATATGAAAAAGAAAATAAATCATCCCCGCATGTTTCTGTTATATTTTGAACAAATATGCATTAATTCTATTATAAACTTCTTAATTGTATAGCTTTCACAGAGATTCATAATATATATATTCCAAGTATGTGTTAATTTATAATAAAATAAATTATGTATCATGGCATTGCAAAATCTTTTGCCTCCATGCTTGTAACCGTTATTTCTAGTAGGCACCCGGCCATCTATGTAGTTATAGTTTTTAAAGGTTACCCCCAAAAGACGGGCCTGCAGTCGAGAACCTCAATTCAGCCAGTCACAACCGTCCAATCTAATCAGGACGCCTCAGGAAACGTACAGCTGAGCTGGTCGAGAGCGTGAGAGACTAAGTTCAACAGAGTCCAAACGCTTTGTGCGTAAGCGAAGTCAGTCTCTCGATATATCCCGTGAGACTTGCATAGACTGCTAGTAATGGATGTAAAGGCCTATCCATAAAGAATACAGACGAAGCAGACCTTTACAGCCTCAGACAAGCGACATAGAAAGGCTATGGCAGTCAAGATACTGGAGAAGATTCATGAGTCCCCCAACTTTCCCTAACCTCCTTTGGACCTCAGATGAAGCTCAACTCCATCTTAAAGATAAGGTAAACTCGTAGACAAATGTCTTCTATAAGACCCCCAGACCAAAGGTGGTAGCCACCAAGCCCATATAATTCCCTAAGTGCACGGTATGGACTGTGATCTAAGCCAGGGGCATCATCGAATCATTCTTCTTCGAGGAATCTGGCGCGACAGTGACAGTCACCAAGGAGCAGTATGTTGAGGTCCTCAAAGCCTTCAAGAGGAAACTACAGACCACTTTACCGTCGCTTATAGGGAAATTCTGCTTCGAGCAAGATGAAGCAAGCTCTCACACCTCAAATCTGTCCCGAGATTGGCTGAAAGAGAACTATGGTGGCCATGTGATCAGTCTCAACACCCTTTTGCGTGGGTACCTCACAGCCCAGACCTTAACCCCCCCAGATTTCTTTTTCTGGAGCTACCTAAAAATAGAGTGTATGCAGAGAGACCCAAAACCATCACAGAATTCAAGTAAGCCATCAGGGAGGAGATCAGAGCCATTAGTCGGTCGGTTTGTAAGGACGTCATGGACAACTTTGTGATGCGCCTCAAAAAAAGCACAAAGCTAAAGGGAAGTCATCTCGAACACATACTCTAGAATATAAAAGAAAAGTCCAAAGAGTGTCATGTTTTGATATGATGTTTGTAAACACACTACACTAGTTATCGCCAAAGTTTCATTTAATCCTTGCATAAAATTAAGAACTGAGTCTAATCGAAAGTCGGGTCCCGTTTTTTAAGTGATCCTGAATTAGTGGATAGGTTTAGTATTTTCAATATCTCTATAAACTTACCCCGCTGATTCCGATCTTCAAGTGACTGTAAATTGAGGTGCCTCATTCTGCCTTCGTAGGAGCTATTTCTCTGTTTACGATAAATTTCAACGCTGATCGATGGACGCGTTTGATAATTTCAATATCCTCTACCTATATGGCCGTCCAATATTGTACACCTTAATCTACATGACACCTTAAAGGCGCTTTATTTTGGGGAAAAAGAATATTTTGATTCAACAGAAATATCAAGCTATTTAGAATAGAACATTATTTGGCCATTCTGAGGGTAGAGAAGATTGTTTTAACAACTTTAGTTTACCACCTCTATTGTAATTGCTATGTAGTCTAATGTTGGCCCCAATTTGAATTATATCCCTTATAATCTTTGCCGGTTTTTCTTTATTACAATGTAGCAGGACAATTCGATTCATTGAGTAGTATATTTAAAGCATTTAGAAGAGGAAATTATATTAAATAAATGCTGGGTTGGTATACTATTCAATATTATGCTACTACAATAGTATAAGCAACAAAGATAAATATTATTTTTTTTAGGATTACATGACAATTTTTCCATATAACCAGCCACTCCGTAAGTTTTTAAATAATTTTCTCAACTACTCTATTGTAAACTAGGATGTTTGAGAACAAAAAGTTAGATACTAATTTACATGCGAGATTTGTCAATTGTTGTCAAAACTTCGCCGAGGAAATATTTCCACCAGCGCAATGGTGAAGAATGCTAAACAAACAGAATTTGCAAGAAACCATCATTGATAGACTACACAATGCTTATCACGAATATAAAAATAATCTCTCTCTAGTTAGAAAATTCGTCTATAAGAGATAGTATTGCGAAGTATAAATATAATGTCTACACAGGAAATCTTCCCTGTGAAATTTAATTAATTAAACTAAGCACCAAGATCATTGGTCAATAATGAACACTGCTAAAACGAATACGAGGACTTCATTAAATGAGTTACAAGCAAATCTTGCAACAGGCGGCATAAATGAACAAGCAAACAATAATAAAATTTTATATATACCTGTAACGTTTCCATTGTCGTTGCCCTAGTACGAAGAATCTGTTGAAGAGACTTAAGTAAGACGGACGTATGGTGTGCGCTGTAGAGCATTTGAGACATAGCTAAACTAAATTAAATAAAATAATATGGCTAGATGAGAAAATATTCGAACATTGCAGTAAAAAGGACGAACAATACATTTGGAGACGATCTGGCAAAACCCTCATACAAAAGAATACCATCCTTTTAAAACCATGGAGAGGGTTCAATTATGTTGTTGGGATGTTTTGCTGGTGATGGCACTGTTTCATTAAAGTGTAGTATAAAATATCTTAGTGCACAAACGATAAAACGTTAAGCTATCGGCAGGAAAAATGGCAAATAATAATAAAAATAATAGGTATTCATAATGCCCCATTCAGGGCTGTTAGCCCTCACAGCGCGCAGGTTGTGTAGTAAGTGTAGAGAAAGTTTACAGGGAAGAGAAGGCAATTCTGAAAAGATGAGTCTTCAGGAAACGTTTAAAAGTAGCAAGGAAGGGAGGGGATCGGACTTCTGCAGGAAGAGCATTCCAGAGTCTAAGAGCACAAACTAAGAAGGAACGGTCACCCATCGAGCAGAAGACAGAACGAGGAGTGTTCAGAATGGGAACGAGGTTAGACCGGAGTGCCCGAGGAGTTTGGCGATGGGATAGTGCAGATGACGAAAGATACGGTAGAGCCTCGAGCTTTAGGGCCTTGTAGGTGATGAGAATAATTTTATAGTGGGTACGGAAGCAAATCGGTAACCAGTGTAGCTCGTATGACAGAGGCATCGAAGGAGAGATCCTGGGGCGGCGAAGGAGGAGCCGGGCAGCATAGTTTTGAACGAGTTATAGGGGACAAAGTGACGAAAGCTTAAATACCAGTCTCAAGGATTCGTCGATAAAAATGGGATCGAACACGTGAAAAGTTGCGGAGGAAACCAAGGAAAGACTTTCAAATACGATGGATGGGGGGTCGAAACGAGAGTTGCTCGTCGAAAATAACACCAAGATTACTGCCGGTTGCAGAAAAGGCGACATTGGTTCCCCCAAGGTTTTGGGAGGTGAAGAGAGCTTTAGATTTCTCCACCATCGAAGCGGCACCAACAAGGAGAACTTCAGTTTTATCATGATTAAGTTTGAAAAAGTTTTCAGACAGCCATTCGTTTATGGAGGTGTAGGCTGAAAAGAGCTTGCTCATTGATTGAGGGAAAGACACAGGGGATGAGGAAAAGTATATCTGAGTGTCATCAGCATAGAGGGGAAAGGACATGTCCAAATCGCGAAGAAGGGATCAAAGACGAAGTATTAGATGTGAAAGAGGAGGGGACCAAGGACTGAGCCATGAGGTACCCCAAAATGAATGGCCGCCGGCTCGGAGGAGAGGTTATCGAGCGCGACCGACCGAGAGCGGGAGGAGAGGTATGAGCGGAACCAAGTGCAGTGCCTGAGAGACCAAAGATTGTTTGAAGAAATTCAAGGAGGACAGTGTGCTCAATGGTGTCGAAAGCCGAGGAGAGGTCTAGGACAACTAGAATGGACGTACAACCCCTATCGGCAGCTCTACGTAAACCTTCTGAAGCATTAAGAAGAGCGGTTTCAGCAGAGTGCTTCACTGTCAACCTCGATTGGTACGTTTCATCAATATTGCAGTTAAAAATATGGTCATTAAGGCGAGAGAAAACCACTCTCTCGAGGATCTTAGAGAAAAATGGAAGCTGTGACATAGGGCGATAGCTAGATTGTTCAGATGGGTTAAGGTGTGTTTTTTAAGGATAGGACGAATTGAGGGAACCACCTCTCTGGTAAGAGAAGTGTTAAAGAGAGGAAGAATCAGTGAGAGGACGGCAGGGAGAATTTGGTGGAGGAGTTTGGTGGAAAGACGTCTTAGGGCTTAGGAAATCCAGATTTGTTAGAGCGTGAGATCAGTGTAGTTACTTCCTCAGAGGATGACCGTTTGAGGACGTTAAGTGGCAATGGAGTATGGTCGGGGCAAACAGCATGGGCTTGTTCAGACGAATGGGGTAGTACGGCGCGAAGGTTAATAACTTTATCAGAGAAAAAATTAGAAAGAGTAGAGGGATTGATGGGAGGAGAGGTGGGGGAAATAGGGCTAGGCAAGGAAAGGCGACAGAGGAGAGGAAATATAGTTCGAGGGTCATTCTTGCTCTTAGACAAATGTTTGCGTGAATGCACTTCACGCGCTGATTTTAATTTGGAAGTATACATAATTCGAAGTAGCAAGGCGATAGGCAAGTGAGAGGAAGGTCGTGTTCTGCCTACGGGAGTGTGCTTTACGAATAGCACGTTCATGGGTACGTAAGGAACTCCTTTAACGAATGAGTTCCATGGTGAACCAAGGGACGCGGTGATGGCGGTTTGAAGAAGGTGTGATAAGTGGGGCGTGCACGTCGAGGCAGGCAAGTAATGATTTGTGCAGTGAGTTTAAAGTTTGGTCAGGTGAAGCAGTAGTATCAATAGGAGGTAGGACAGAAAGAACATCGTTAAAGAGAGAAGTAGTTTCAATGGACGATAGTCGCCGGAAAGGAGTAGGATATGGGGAAGAGCAAGTAGGTAGGTGGTAGGACTATAGAATTAAAAAAATTGACCAAGAAGTGGTCGGAAATCCTATTAGAAAGGTCAGTTACTGTTAGATTAGATATATGGAGGTTCAAGATGACTAAGTCAAGGATATTACTATGTTAATGTATTGGCGAAGACATATGTTATGTAAGAGAGAAGAGGTCTATGATTTCAATTAGTGCGCGGAAAGTCTCATTGTGGCTAGGAAGATTGAAGTCACCCAGGTTAAGGAGAGAACCAGTAGAAGATAGGTGGAAGAGTAGGTTACTGAACTTTTCAAGAAATAAGGCTGCAGACGAGCTAGGAGGGCGGTAAAAGAACACAATAGTCAGATAAGACAAAGATTCCACACATACCAAAAAATTCACTTAGAAGTACCTACCACAGCAGCACAGTACTCTCCTCAAAAGGGATTTGTTTCAAAACAAAATTAGAAATTCCTGGAACAAGAGTGAAAGTAATTTAAGAATCGTATGCAGAAAATGGCCGGCTCAATATAGTTGAAATGGAAAGGTTTATTTCACTCTTCCTCAGAGGTGAATTAAACCCAGCCAGGAAACGTGCCGATTAATAAATATATTATATTGTTGCATCAGCTGGTATTTTACAATTTTTATTGATATGAAGTAATTTTAGAGTAAGCAGCTAGTGTAATCACGATACATTATGCAAGTTAAATCTATACCCGAACATATAAAAATATGAATCATATAGCTTTTACCTATAATTATTAAAAGAGCTGTATATATATATATATATATATATATATATATATATATATATATTTATATATATATATACATATATATATATATATATATATATATATATATATACATTTTGTCGTTAAATACATCAACAGTATATATTTCTGCCTATTGGAATAATTTATCCAGGGCCTTTGGCAACTTTCGTGCTAATTATGGAATTTAAACTTAGTCACGTATTTCTTTGCTTCATAAAGTATTATTAAAACTCAAAAACTGGAAGAGCTCAGTTTTTGAAAAATCAACACCCAATTTTAAGGAAGAAAACTTATTTTCTTATTTCCTTCGTTTTTTGACAAACTAATGTAATGGGTTATGTGGGAAAATCGATATCGCCAGGACCAAACAGGTGCTAGTTTGGTTGCACAGCGTCACCAGTTCGGTGGCATATGGGCTGATACTTTACCCCCCCTTCACTTTTGCCCCGCTGGCACAACAATCCTCGATATCACTTGCAAGAAAAGATTTTAAAGCCCGCTAGTATAAAAAATTAGGGTGGTATAGCCTTTGAATAAAAATCTATAAAGAGTCTGAATGTCCTTTCCTATTGTTTAGGTCTAGTTTCGCCAAATAAACGAAATTCTACTTTCTCCGCCGAAAACCAAGAGAGACCATTAGGGCTATGGGTCACCACGCTGACAAGTGATGCCCGAGGAGAAAGGCCTAAAGGTGGGCACTCATCTCCCCTCCCCACTCCCAGGGAATAATTGAAGTATATATACGTCGATTTGGAGAAAAGAAGGAGAATCGAGTTAGCGATCGAGAGAAGACGAGTACCGGAGTCAAACCGGGAATTAAGAAGAAGAAGAAGCAGTGGAACCGAATGGGAGTTTTTTCCCGAGTCTGTTCCTTTTGGTTACATCGAAGAGTAGACCATCGGTATAGAGAATCAGTCTCATACCAATCTCGTCAGAGAAACCCCCTATCTCAGTTTTTGAATAAAAACAGAGATGTCCCTCACCATTGAGTAATACCAAAGTGAAGTTCCACTCGAGAAAGGATTCATCTCTTGGTCAAGTCTTATCATCGAGAAGCCAACAAATGTAACCCAAGGATTGGAATAATCTTACCTCCATTATCCCCTCGCTTATATCGTCAAGTCAAGAAGCATCGACACGCGCTCCTCACTCACCTCGAAGTCAGCTGTTTTCTCCATCAGCCTCACGTCTGCGACACCCTCGCCCACAACTTCGTCGCCCTAGCGTTCCCCTGAACTTCCTCCTTAATAAAAACTCCCTAGACTCCCTTGTTTGAAGCCCCAAGGAAATTTGCCACTTCAGCAGACGAAGGATAGGCTGATATCTGCCTCCATATTGCGGCCCCTGAACCCGAATTCAACAGCTCTTTTAATGTTGACATCATGATGTGAAAAGAACTAGATATAAAAGTTTGAAGGGTTTGGTTTACGGTACCCCTTAAAGCTAATTTGGTCAATGACTCTTACAATTTTCACATCGAGAAAAGCTAAACAATTTTTTCCCATTCTACTAGAAAATTGATGGTTGGATGGAGGTCGTTAAGATTTTCAAGGAAATTGGGGAATAAATTTAAACTTTTTATAAGCCAGATCGATATGATATCATCTATATACCTAAAGCAAAGAAAATATTGATGTGGAATAACAGAAGGGAGTAAAGTAACTTCAAAATGTGGGTGATTAAGGATTGCCCATCACAACATTTCTGGTGCCAACATTGCCCAAGCCAAATGATTGTGAATTATCTTATTTCTCAGCCGAAGGACTGCCAGCTCCTGGAATAAACCTTTAATTATTATTATTATTATTACTAAGGGAAGAAATCCATTCCGCTAATATATTCCTTTTTCAGTAACACATAGTTTTACACGATATATAATTTTAATTTTGTCTAGTGGGAGCTTAAAATTCGATTGTCTAATATCTTAACAGAACATCAAGTGCTTCATTAAATGAATTTTTTGTCGAACTCGTTTAATGGTCAATTGACACCGTTTAGGCGTGTAAGGAATTTGGTTTAGACTCACGTTTGCTTGCGTTTATGGTGAGTTTCACGTTTGATCTTGACCTGGAGATTACAGTTTCATTTGAAACTTTAATGCTATTTAACAAGTCTAATTCATCTAGTTTGCCAAACGGTGTTACTTGAAAGATGATTTTCATCTTGTGGATGAATGTACGATGTGTGACTTTTTCTGCTGAGGAGTCTTTCGAAATTTTTTATTTTAATTTTGATTTGTGTGCACTAATCAGCAATCTGAGGTATTTGCGTGGGACTGGTGTATAATACCAGTTCTATTGCTCTATCGTGGTAACTGATATAAGAGAAAGAACTCAATAGCGAGTTATGGTTTATGATAGTGAAAACATTGTATAGGAGCAGGGAATTTATTTATGAGACTAGTTTCGGGTGTAAAGTTTATCATACGCTCTTAAGTCGTATACTGAGAATGAAATGAAAAACACAAGTTATTGAACAACTTAAGATCCCAACTAAAGAAAAAAGGGGAAAAAAAGGATCATTAATCAGAAGATGTAGTTCTAAGATCATTAACTAAACTGCTTACGATCAGGTTCCTGGAATAGGAGCTACATTTCCATTGACCATTCGAAAGATTAAAGTTGGAAATTTTTCCTATTACTATAGATTGTTCAATATTTCTTTTACGAAACCTTTACAATTCTATATAATTTGGGCCTTCGAATAATCTATTGGTGGTTGTAATTGTTAATGTGGTTAAAAATACTGGATGTAGTACTACCTGACATTGACTTTATGTATATATATTCGTAATTAGATTAATTCGTATGTAGAATGAGGGACAGCTGATGGAGTCACACGGGGTTACATACAAACCTGCCTCATTTAGCTGATCCATGGGCTTAGTCGAAGGGAAAGATTTATAATGGAAAATGGGTATGTAAACGAGGCTCAACCGGGAAAAATAGATCTGTTTACTCCTTGGAAGAGGGGAGAAAATGGAAGGGATAGACAGTTCGTGTTACTCACTTTGTTTTTATCCTTGAGGCGATAGTTTGTACATATTTATATATATATATATTTATATCTCAAAGTAGCACAAGAGAATCATGAAAATGAATCCATTAAACCACATTGAAAGAGAAAACGGAATAATTTTTCCTTGCAGTAATATTTTTATTACCTTTTTTGAAAAAATCCGTGCAGGGAAGCGATTCGAACCAGGCACACTGAGGCAGCGAGCACCGCTTTGATCACAGTTAAAAGTATGCCGTTAGTACACTACGCTACGCAGAGAACAAAAATTCTCTGAATAGAAAGGCTGTTAAGGAACACTTTCGTTAGCTCGATCGAAGACTATGAAAGAAATAGAAAATTAATTGGGAATTCAAAGGAATAAATGAAGAATAGGTAAACGTGTGGCAGATATACAAATGTATATATCTCTCAAAGTAGCACGAGAGAGTCAGGAAAATGAATCCATTAAACCACATTGAAAGAGAAAACGGAATAATTTTTCCTGAGCTGGCGAAAGTGTTCCTCAAAAGCTATTCTATTCAGAGAGTTTTTGTTCTCTGCGTAGCGTAGTGTACTAACGGCATACTTTTAACTGTGATCAAAGTGGTGCTCGCTGCCTCAGTGTGCCTGGTTCGAATCGCTTCCCTGCACGGATTTTTTCAAAAAAGGTAATAAAAATATTACTGCAAGGAAAAATTATTCCGTTTTCTCTTTCAATGTGGTTTATTGGATTCATATATATATATATATATATATATATATATATATATATATATATATATATATATATATATATATATATATATATATATATATATATATATATATATATATATATATATATATATATATATATATAATTTTATCTTCTAGAAAGCAAGGATAACATATTTTGATGTGAAAAGAGAAATGGATAAAAGAGTTAAAATAGGTAGTTTTACAATACGCAGTGAACCTGATTTTTTCTATGACTTTTACAATTTTAACATCGAGAAAGGCAATACAATTATATATCTTTTTCGCATTCTACTTTAAAATTGATTTTTAAGGAAATTGCCGAATGAATTTAAACTTTTTATAGGCCAAATCGATATGACATCATCTCCATACCTAAACCATACCAAACTTTGATGTGGAATAACAGAAGAAAGTAAAGTAACTTCAAAATGTTCTATAAAATGGTTACATAATATATGCTAAAACTGTAATTCCTAAACTAGTCTCTCAAATAAATTCTATTCTACTATACAGTGTTTTCACTATGATATATATATATATATATATATATATATATATATATATATATATATATATATATAACTCCACTTTAGACAGCAAGTATATAGATTAACAAAATTGATCCCTGCGATATTAAGTAACACTGAAATTAAGCTATGATTATTCCACTGCGCTTATAATTACGGTGTCATTTAGTATTATTTGTTATTTTGATTGAATCTCATTTAGAGTATGACTAAAGAGGCTAAAATACCTTGGAGGCCCTTTTGGGCCTCGATATCCATCGCCAAGAAACTAAGAATCAACATATTTCTTTGCTTGTTAGCTCTAACAAGGGAGGATAGTAGAGCGGTTTGAATGACAATCTATAAAGAGACCCACTGTCCCGTCCAAGGGTTGAGATCTAGTTCGCCAAGTAGACGAAACTGCATTATTTCCGACGAAAACCAGAAGAGGCCTTTAGGGCTAAGGGAGACCATTCTGAAAAGGGATGCCCCTAGGAGAGAGGCTTAAACATAGGCACCTACCCCCCTTCCCTAACCCAAGGAGATAAGTGAGGTGCATATGCGGAATTCTGGAGCAAAGCAGGCGATCGAGTTAACTATCGACAGGAAGAAGAAGACCGTCCTCAGCCCAGAGATTTTAAAGTGGAAACGAGCGGGTGTTAAGAAGAAGAAGTTCATCCCGAGGTTGTTCCTGTTGGTCATATCGGAGAGTAGACCATCGTTATAGAGAATCCCTTTCATACATCTCTCGTCAGAAAAAACACTTATCTTAGTTTTCAAATAAAACCATAGATAACCCTCACCATTAAGGAATACCTAAAGTAAAGTCCCCCTCGTAAAAGGATTCACCTTTTGGTCAACGCTCATCAAGCGTAACCCAAGAATTAGAATAAGCATACCTCCACGGACCCGTCGCTTAAATCGTCAGATCAAGATACATCGTCAAGCACCATCCTTTCCTCATCTCGAGAACCATTGAGCGTCCAAGTCAGTCATAACACTCATCGAACCAAGGTGCCCCACCTCCATCGAATTTAACTCAGCCAGACGAACAGCTGCAACTGATCCCATCTCCCGTCTCCGAGAACTCATCCCTCAAACACTCACTCCACCTCTACTTCCTCTTCAACTACACGAGATCCACTGTCAAAGACATTACTCGTCTGAAGTCACTTAATTAAGGTAAAAGGATTACTATTTAAATATGTTCTTTAATTAACGTTCAGTACTAATGTAAACTTGTAAGTCAACCATCGCGTAATATTCATTGGAAGTAGTAATTTTATATTTAGGCTCTCTCATTATACCCATTGTAGATTTAAAGTTTTAATATTTAATTTTTGTTGTAATTAAAAGTATATTTTTGTTCGAGGTGCTAAACTAAATCATCAAAACGTTGCACATGGCAATAGATATCCTCTCTGGTTAAAGAATCAAATCTAAAGATTAAATAAATAGAATTATGGCACTCTTGGAGAGAAAAAATGAACCGAGTTATTTAGGTACGGAACAAACGTACGTACATACTCGGTCATATACCACGACATTAATATTTGGTGTCAGGTGTGGGTTATTTGAAGAACTCAATAATAGTTGATTCTGTTGCAGCCCCTTCTGTAGTAATAAATTTGTGCCTAGCGTTCGAGGAAAATTAAACATAATAAGAGGATCAGGTCCGTCTATAATATTTTGGTTAATTGACTGTAGTTAGCTCGTTTATGGTATTAATTAGTTTTTGGGGGGTGGTGTTCCAATTAGCAGAGTATGTGGTAAGAGTGGGTAGGCAAAGCGCAAATTGTTTCGTGGTTTCATAAGTACCCTTAGCGTACATCGGGAAGTTTTGGACGTACAGACATAGGTATAATGTCTGCGTTTGAAAGATTCCACAAACAAGGACAAACTTTGGGACTAATAGGCAAATAACTAATTCACTAGGTCCAGGAACAAGAAAACAAACAAGTGGAAAGAGAATAAAAAATAATACCGAGAGAAATAGAACAGGCGCAAGCGGAAAGAGAACAGGCGCAGCGGAAAGAGGAGCAGAAGAGGGAGAGAATAATTATGCGCACATGAAAGGGAAATGAATAAGGATCGAGGGGAAGTCAATTCCGTTGGATCCCGAGCTGGAGCTACGTAGCTAGCTAATATGAAATTCCCAGCATATAAAGTCAACGAAGACCTGTGTTGGTACCCTTCGCACTTCGAGAAAATCTTTAAGTTGAATCATTAGGACATAGAAACAGAGGGAAACGCCAGATTACTGCCTCTGCTTAATACCCTTTTCCATGATATATTCATCTCGTTACCATCCGAGGCTTCTGTAGAATATAACACTTGTAAACACGCGCTACCTGCCGCCGTTAATCTAAAACCTGAAGAGTATAGGATGAAGTTTAAACAGACTAGAACTCATCCAGGTCAAATATACCGTCAACTTGGCTTTATCCTGAGAAGTCATCTCCAATTCTGGCTAGAGTTAGAACAAGAGGGGAATGCGTTCAACTCTCTCGCCGACTTCATGCTTAAGGACCAATTTTTATGTACCCTTCTCCAGAGATACGAGCATTTATCAAGGACAGGTGAGCCGTTACGTTCAAAGACTGCGTGGAGAAAGCGGATCTACATGCTTCTAACCATAAACTATACCCACGAGAGTTTAAAAAGTACTATCCCTTGTCTCTAAAGAAAGATGGGTATCCCCAGGAACACTTTTCTCCCAAGGAAGTGGGGTATCTCCAGAAACCACAACAATAAAACCCCCCTAAGGTTGTCAAGAACTCCGGCCATCACATAAATCCCATAACCTGTTTTAATTGTGGCACCCTAGGTCACATTAGCACAATTTACCCCCAAAATTCGAGGCTTACGTCGTCCTCGAGTCAACAGGTACACAACATACTGCAACTCTTCCCCAAGAACAATCTTCTAATTCAGCGTTCCCTTCACCCACATCGAATTCCCCTAACCAACAGGTGAATCTTGTATTTAACAAGAGTTCTCCCGGACGACTAATGTTCGAGACGGGATCCGTAAATGGTCGCCGGGTCTCAACATTGGTACGCGATACGGGGTGCATCTGTATCGTATTATCAGATAAATTGATTCCCCCAGTCAGCCGCCGGCACCAGAGGTTCGTGGTCGTCAAGGATTTTCTATGTATACCAAACAATTTCCCCGTCGTCAGATGCCCCACCCAGTGTTAATATTCCATTGATTGGTCCGAGGTAGTGGCAGCGCCTATTAATTTCTGTGCAGTCTTAATAGTCCAGAGCGCGCAGTTCTCCCTAAATCCGGTGGCTCATCCTGTAGTTACACGGATGCCAGCAACTAAGAGGTCCACGGCTCCGACCCCTTTATCTCCTCGTGAGAACCCTGAATATGAAGAGGTTAATTCTCCCTGTGATATAACGAGTTGAAGCTGCGTTAATTTCAACTCCTATCCCATATTATTTAAAACCACGATGCTGCCCACGTGCATCTTCGACTCGAAGCTTGGAGCCTTATCGCAGCTACCGGATGTCAATGTTTAAACAAGGAGGTTATCGTCCCCCCGTTCGCCCCCATACGCCGACCTCGCCAGATTGAGTTAGGCTTATGAGCAGATAAGGCATTGTTCTCCGGCCCGGCTGTGCGTTCCCTCCAAGCTTCCACTCCATTGTCCCCCACGCCAAGGAGATGTCCTGGCTATTTATATGGAAACTTTACCACTAAGATCAGATTGGAGATCCAGATTTTCGTCGCGAAACATCACCACGACCCTCTCTCCCTTTGTGCGCCAAGGGACCTCGACCTCGAGATTCACCATCACTTGTCCAGAAGGAGGACAATATTCCTTGAGTGCCAAAGGTTCGAGCCTTTCCGACGCCAAGTCCCCAAGGCTTCCCCCCCCTGTTGTTCAAAGGAGAACAGCATTAGAACAGCCATTGTTCGTTTTGAGCCCTTCGCCAAGAAACGGTTCTCATCCCCCCCTGTTATTCAAAGGAGAACAGCATTAGAACAGCCATTGTTCGTTTTGAGCCCTTCGCCAAGAAACGGTTCTCATCCCCCCCTGTTGTTCAAAGGAGAACAGCATTAGAACAGCCATTGTTCGTTTTGAGCCCTTCGCCAAGAAACGGTTCTCACCCTCCCCCTGTTGTTCAGAGGAGAACAACATTAGAACAGCCATTGTTCTTGAGCCCGTAGACAAGAGACGGTTCTCATCCCCCCTTTGTTCAGAAGAGAACAACCTAGAACAGCCATTGTTCTTCAAGCCGTTCGTCGAGAAACGGTTCTCCTTCCCAAGACGCCTCGTCAGGATCCTTTTATCCCCCCCTCAGCCGGCTGGAACTCGCCAGCGGACCGAAACTCCTTTGCGCCACCTTCCACTGCACCACTAGTGCAAAAGTTCCGTAAGCCAAACGTCACCTTTGAGTACTTAACCCTTTTGTCAATTCTATCCTGTGCTTTAAATGGTTTATCGAACCATCCCATCTCTTTAACTCTATATTTGTTTTACCTTTTTAAATCCTTTAAATCCTCGGATTAGCCCGAGTCTCCACGACCCTTTCCATTCTGTTTATGTCAATATTTTCCGTTTTTGTGTATTGTTGATAGTTATTATTAATAAAACTCTATTTTATTAATGATAGCAATAATATTATCCTTGAGCTCAGTTCTACTTCTTAAGCATATCGAAGATACATAATATCGGCCGCCAGACAGTAACGCACTCTAAAGATAATTAAGGAAGTTCCCTCAACGAATAGTGATATATGGTATCGTCAGGAGTCATTCTACGACACTCCCCAATTCGCTACTGCCCCCAAGGAGTGTCCGAATCTCCTACTCCTGGGGAAGAAGGCAACGAAAAATGAAATAAACCCACAGCAGATAAAGTCGTGTGCATTTTCCGGTGTTACGCCCCACAGGTAGTTTAAATTGCACATGAGGGATTATTGGCCGGACATATCAGTTACCCCCAAGCCTCCCTAAATAATTGTAAATACTTCTTTTGGCCCGGCCCTGATAAAGAGATCAACGAAGACAGCCAGTTATACAAACTGGGCCAGAAGACCACCGCTAAAGGCCCGGTAACCACGGCTCCCCTACTGAAAAACCCGTCATTTCTGAACCCGTGTTTAGCGTGGCTATAGACGTGGTGTGTCCCCGCCACCCCCAGTCTAGAGAGGGACTCTCTTATATCCCCAATTTAATAGACTACGCCACTTGTTTCTATAAGACGGGTGCCCTCAGGAAAATTGACCGTATTTCCGGTGCAGAAGCTCTCATCTTCATTTTTTCCCGAGTCCACATTCCTAAAGAAATGCTCTGCGATCGAGACCGTCAATTCACGGCGGAACTGACGGATTACATAGTCAAGAGACTCCCCATCAAACCCTCTTTACATCTCTTTTTCTCCCATCCGCAAGCGTGAGGTGGAAAAATTTAAATGGTACCCCAAAGACAAGGTTAAGAAAGCCCTGTCAGTCTCAGTCTCAAGAAGGGCATCGGTACCTACCAGTCGCCCAATTCGCCTGCCAAAAGATCCCTCACCGAACTCTGAGTTTGGTCCTCTTCAAATTTTCAACGGACGTAACGACCGAGTAACTATGAGCCTTCTTAAAGAGCTCTTCACTAATCGCTTATTAGTTGAAGAAAGAACCATAAAGCATCATAGCCCTGTAAACCTCTTCAGGTAGTAGACACGATGTACATACGTAAAGACAGCTAACGAGGATCATCTACCTTCAGTATCATTTTCCAAGGACGACAAGTCTATTGAGTTAGATGTAAACCCCCACATTGGCCCACTCATAGATTTCCAATTGTCCGCTAGCGTGAAGAAAAAAGTAAGTTAAGTCTCCATCGTCCGACTACCCAAGCTCCAAAAAAGTTTGGAATTCGAAACGATGCCTGTTTCAAAGAAATCGGGTGCGTCATGGTACAAAACGAAAACGATGATACTCCTGTTCCCATAGCTTATGCAACTATGAAACAGGAAGTGCCAGCCGTAATTTGGGGCGATGAAGAGATTCAATTGCTACATAAAAGGTAGTAAATTTAACTTAGAATTCCATCACCAGTTTCTAACATATTTGCGTAGCAGCAAAAATCAGAACGGTAGACTCATGCGATGTAGTTTATTGGTCATCGAGTACCAATTTAACATAAACTATATAACAGGGTCCAATAAGTATAAAGCCGACAAGCTGAGACGAAAGCCCAACGAGGGTTAATTAATTTCCCGTTAGTCTTAGAACCATTTTGTTGTTTTGTGTATATGTAGATTTAAGGTCTTAAGGTTTATTGGTGTAAGGAAGTAACTGCCATGTACCCTTAATAGTCAAGTTTAATTTTTTTCTTTGTGTAATCGATGATTTTTTTGGTTTTTTTTGGCTAAATTGAGTTGTGTAAGAAGGACCGATTGGTCTCACGAGGACTATGACGTTCACCAACCTTTGTACGTGGCGCGTGTGCGCACAATGGAGATAAGAGTTAGTTTTGCAGGAAGGTTGACTCTGTCAATAGCAGGGCTTGGAATTGCATTCTAAGAGCTGTATGTTTTGTTCTGTCGTTTATGTTTTGTTTGTTTTGTTTCTTAAACTAGAGATCTCCCCCCCCCCCCCATTACATTCTTTAGAAAGTAGGAAATGTGGAGAAATCAATATCACGAGGATTAAACCAGACTTCAGTTCAGTTACAGAGCGTCAAGAGCTACGCGGCATGTATGCCGATACTCTACCCCATCCCACCACCCATTTAGACCCACTGACAACCAGCCTCGATATACATCGCCAATAAACACAGCATCAACATTTTTCGTAGCCCGTTAGCATAAGCAAGGAAGGATAGTAGAGCAGTTCGAATGAAAATCTATAAACTTGCCCACTGTCCAGGCCAAAGGTTTAGATCTATTTTCACCAAGTAGACGAAATTGCATTCTCTCCGACGAAAACCAGAAAAGGACTTTAGGGTTAAGGGAGACACTCTGAAAAGTGATGCCCCTAGGAGAGAGGCTTAAACATAGGCACCCATCCCCCCTTCCCTTAACCTTAGGGGATAGGTGAGGTACATATACGGAAATCTGGAGAAAAGCAGGAGATCGAGTTAGCTATCGAGAGGAAGAAGAAGACCGTCATCAGCCCGGAGATTTTGAAGTGCAAGCGAGCGAGTGTTAAGAAGAAGAAGTTGATCTTGAGGTTGTTTCTATTGTTCACATCGAAGAGTAGACCATCGTTATAGAGATCCCCTCTCATACATCTCTCTTCAGAAAAAAACCTATCTCAGTTTTCAAATAAAACCAAAGATATCCCTTACCATTGAGGAATACCCAAAGTCAATTCCCCCTGTAAAAGGATTAACCTCTTGGTCAACGCTCATCAAGCGTAACCCAAGGATAAGAATAAGCATACATTCCACGGTCCCGTTGCTTAAATCGTCAGATCAAGATATATCGTCAAGCGCCATCCTTCCCTCTACTCGAGAACCATTGAGCGTCTGAGTCAGTGACAACACTCATCGAACCAAGTTGTATCACCTCCATCGAATTTAACTCAGCCAGAGGAACAGCTGCATCCGATCCCATCTCCCGTCTGCAAGAACTTATTCCCCAAACCGTTACTTCACCTCGCTTTCCTCTTCAACTAAACATGATCCACTGTCAAGGTCATTACTCGTCTGAAGTCACTTTGTTAATGTAAAACAATTGATATTTAATGATTTTCTTTAATTATATTCAGTAATAAAGTAAACTTGTAATTAAACCATTGCGTAAGATTCATTAGAAGTAGTTCTTGTTATTTAGACTCTTTTTTTTATCGCCATTATAGATTTCAATTTTTAACATTTCATTTTTGTTGTAATTAAAAGTATATTTTTGTTCCAGTTGTTAACTAAATCCTTGAAACACTGCACATGGCAATAGATATTCTCCCAGGTTTACGAATCAAATCAAAAGATTAAATCAATAGAATTAAACGCACTCTTGGAGATAAAAAAGGAACAGATTTATTTATGTACGAAACAAACGAACGTATATACTCGGCCATATACCACGACAAGGTATATAACTCTGTTTCGAGGCCAAGTTATTCATTTTAATTTACAATGGCTTTGTTCCCTTTCCTTTTTACTATTTTTAAAAAATATATCGCTACATAAATAATGTTCTTATATTAAATATTTTGTAAATTTTGTATTTCTGTTTAGCATATGACACTTAATGGTTACAATCAGTTCAAAGATCTTTTCCTTAAGATTTACTTTTCATGTCTCTATGTATATTTCAAAACATTTGTTTTCACAGCAGTTTCTCTGTTTTGGATCTTACTCTCATAATGGTTAGATTTCTTAATTTGACAAAACTTTCGATACCTTCTAACTGCTCTTATAGAATTGCACGATCCTTAGTAATTTGCATATTTATTTCTGCGGTAACTGAAGATGGGTTGGAACCAAAACGTTGTACCATACATAAATTAATAAAGTCTCTTATTTCACCTTTTCCTTCATCCTTCACCGTAAATTGTAGTTCTATACGAGAATCCTAATCGTTAATATATTTATATATATATATATATATATATATATATATATATATATATATATATATATAAAGTTCTGCGGGTGGTAAACATTACCGGGATTTCGGCACATTTACTCTCTGCCTTTCAAAACAATTTTGAAGACAGAAACCTTGTATTACAACTATATAACAAGATAGTACAAGAGAAAGAGAAATTTGACGCGAAGGAACAATGAGAAAAGAAAGAGGAGTTATTTTGAGTCAAGAGAAAGGGCAAAACAATTAAAGCAATCCTTTACCCAGAAGATAGAAATAACGCCATGGGAAAAAGTTTGAAATTCATGGCGGGGAGTCGAACCCGGATCAGATGAATGCTGGTCAGATGCTCTACCGTTAACCTGACAGACACAGTGAATCAACCTCGCCCAAACCGTTACCCCATTGAACCTAGTATCTGCCTAAGCTAGGAACCTCCAAAGAATTTTTATACCACACTTTCTTACTTGCTCACAATTAAAAGGCTCATTATCCATGGCACATAGAAACAAAGAGCAAATACAAGTTCCGCGGGTGATAACAACCACCAGAAGGCTTTCGCCATATTTATTATCTGCCTTTCAAAACAATTTTGAAGACAGAAGTAAAGATGCAGCAACCTTGTATTGCAGGGTTTTTTTTATTTATTTTAATAGTTCATCTGGGGACTGCTTACTTGGGCATTAGTCACCGTATTCAACATGGCCTATTACTAGGCATCTTTAAAATAAGATGTAAACCCCCCCCCAAAAAAAAACAGAAAAAATAAAAAAGGATAAAGGCAATAAGCAGGAAGCAAGCTGCGGCGTCGGGAGGATGTCCGCCTCCCCCCAGCACAGGAAGGTGCGACCTACTAAATTACAAAAACAAACAACAAATTAAACTAGTTAAATAAAGGGGAAGAAGGCCGGCCTCCCCCCAAAAATCTATAAGTCCACCAGTCAATGTCCAATAACTCATCTTGAGAACAAGGGACCGGCGGTAGCGACTATGCCCATCCCAGTACCCTGCGCGGAGATCGCCTAGCCTCAGACATTCAACAAGAATTTGCCGAACAGTCTGGGGGACAACAGAGTGTTCATAGTAGTGCGTTGGCGAGTGTTCGATCAAATGGCGGTGCGTCCCACGAGTGTGTCCAATTCGAAGACGACAGAAAGCAACCTAAACCCTTCGCGGCATTAGGGGATTAGGTCCATAGGAACAGTCACGGCGCAATGGCACGTAACTTTAAGTTCACTTCCACCGTCTCCCATTTTCTTTACCAAGCAGCCCAAAGAGCTGCCGGTATACCTGAGGAAGAGCGAAACGCTAATCTGTGCGCCGAGTTCTCGCCGACTCTTTGGCGCCCTCATCGGCGAGCTTATCCCCGCAATTCTTTCATGTACAGGGACCTAGCAGAAGATAATCTCGCCATCCGCCTGGCTTAACAAAACCGTGGCGTAATGGATATTGCGAACCAGGGGATGCGGAGATTCCAATCCCCCTAGAGCACTCAGGGCGCTTTGTGAGTCGCTATAGATCACAATCCGGTCTCCGAATCGGGCACGGTGCGTAATCTCCAGTAACGAGTTGTCTATTGCACCAGTTCAGCCGTGAAGAAAGATTCAGCGCCTGGCAGAGCCCCGCTGACTTCGACAGAGGGGATACGGCGTGGAAACCGGCCCCTTCTTGGGATTTGGAGCCATCCGTATACACTGACACGGTTCTAGTGTGACACGAGGTGTGCTCCTAAAAGGTCGAAAGCAATACTCCTAACGCTGTAAAAGCTTTGGGATCAGAGGCGTGGCGACAAATAGCCAAAGGTGGTACCCATCATGGTAGCGTCCTGGGCTAAACCAGGGGCGCCACTGGCCCGAGAGCTATACCTAGCTCTCACAGGAGTTTCCCAGGCCTAATCTCAAAGGGCTTAGGGTATGACTGGCGTCTCTCGGCGGCCTAGGCACCGTCGAAATCAGCTGCGGATGCAGTGAAAGCATTTGGCAACTGAGGGAAGCGCCAGGCTCGCGCGTACAGGCAAATAATGCACTATGCACGGCGGAGAGCAAGTGGCATATCCCAAACATCGACTACTAGGGTATCAATGGAGGAAGTGCGGAATACATCGGTCGCCAAGCGAACGCCGGTGTGTTTGATTGAGTGCACCTTCCGCAATACCCGCTCGGCTGCAGATGCATAAAACTCGCATCCGTATTCGAGATTGGAACAAACAAATGATCAATAAATAATAAGGTCGTATCCTTATGGTCGCTCTAGCCATTGAGCTTCACGGAATAAAAAATATTCATGTTGCGAGTACAGGAGGCCCTAAGGCTACGAGTATGAGCGTCCTGGAAAAGGGCAGATCAACTAAAAGACCAAGGAATCGGTATGATCCACCACCACTGACTGGCGAAACACATTTAGAAACAACTCTGGGTCAGGGTGGAGTCATGGATGGTGGCCGAACCGTGAAAAATGCGGTTCAATGATTGTTGGAGTCGAAGCTTCGGAGTTGGCATCTGGGCCGCGCCAAAAGAGATCGAAAGGACGTCCACGTAGAGCCTAGCGAGAACATCTTCCGACAACACTGAGGTGAGGCCATTGCTGCTCAGGGCAAAGACTGTGACAGTGAGGACCCTTCACTGAGAGATACCCTCTTCCTGCTCCATTGGGCCGAAGAGGGCTCACCGCACCAATACGCTGAATAGCCAATCTTGCAAAACACGAATATAAAGATTGGGAGGCGTCCCCTCCCTCGAATCGTGTGGAGAATCTTCATGATACTGTATCGCCATGCGGTATCATACGCTTTTTGCTTATCGAAAAACACCGTGGCGTAGGGCTGTCTACGAAGGAAGGCTTTACAGAAGGCATTTTCCAGTCGGAGCAGAGCATCCGAAGTGGAGTGGAACTTGCGGAAGACGAACTGAATAGAAGACAGATGGCCTCCGCTGTCCAGAAAAACGGCGAATCTATCATTTACCAATTTCTCAATCAACTTGCACACGCAAGAGTTTAGAGTGATTAGGCGGAAACCGGCCTGAGTAGAGTGATCTCTCCCCAGTTTGCGAAAGGGGAGCAGAGTAGAAATTCGCTAGGAATCCGGGACGAGACCCTGCACCCAGTTCCTGTTAAAGAAATCCAACAGAAAATCTATGCCTTGCTCATCCAGGTGTCGAAGTATGGCGTATGGGGCATCGTCCGCACTATTGGTCCGCGCACGAAACAAGAGCGGAACGCAATTCACTCAGAGTAAACCTGTCGTTGAAGGGTTCTCCACCTCTGGAGGTAAAGTCCAGCCGGCGGCCTTCCGCGACATCAGGACGTGCATTGAATGCTGGCGGAGTAACATCCCGGCAAAAAAATGCGGAAAAAGCGATCGCGAAGGATTCCGCCACGGACGTGGGGTCCGAGATTGCGGTCACATTCTCCTGGACAACCTGCCCCGATTCCTTTTGACTCCCCTCTACACCTCAGCTAGAGGAATCTTGCCCTTAACTGAAGACACGTATGCCCACCAAGAATAGCAGTGGGTGTGCTTCGAAATATACTGGATCCTAGCCCTAGCCCGACGAAATTCACCGACAGTGAAATCGTTCGGGCGGGGCTTATAGCGCATGTGGCATAGTGCTTCTGCTTGAGGGCCGTCTTACACTCGGCTGACCACCGCGGGAGTGGTCGGCGTGCATAATGGCCAGATCTTCTAGGAATAGTAGCTAGGCCAGCGGTGATTAGGTTGCCGGAGAAGAACTCAACGGACTCATCTACCGACCTAAACTCTTCAACTGAGATAGAAGGAAAAGGAGAGAGGCTGTAGAAATAAGTAACACATAAAAGTTGAATAAAAGGGAAAAAATCCATAGATAAGCATAAGTTTATCTAAAAAATAATAAAAGAATTACAAATCAAAGAAGGTTATATATAGAAGAGGAAATACATTTATTTTGTTATAATGAAGAACCATTTCATTCAGAATAATATGTTTAATGACTGGATCAAATTTCCAATGAGCAGGAGAAATGATGAGATGTGCACAGCTTTGATGTATTAACAATCAACAATATTTTATTTATTAAAGTCAGAAAAATAAATGAATTTAGTTGAATTTCAATAAATGAGTTCATTTTTTTTGAGACGCACAAAGAAAGCACTTTTATTTTCGCCTCTTCGTTAATCTACACGAACAGTTATAGACTTTCCAGTTTGTGCATAATAACGATGATGGCAACCTAACGATCTGCAGAATAGATACCTCTTATCTTTTTGTAATTATTAGGAACTAGAACCCTATATAGAGTAAAATAATATTAGAACGTAACAAAATATTTAAATAATAGGACAGATAATAAAGCATGGAAAAGACGTAGACAAAGGAAAGGCTAGAGAATCTTGATTACACTGTACGCCAATAAAAAAAATGAAATGAGAATAACCTTATATAGGGATATTTTGGGGAGAAATCACAAATATAACATCCGTTTCTTTCTGCGGCCCCCATTTTCAAACAAATTACCATCATACATTAAATACACTAAAGGCTCCGTAGAGATTGAATGAAAACAGGATTTGGCCGAAAGTGACAACTCTAAATGTTATTAACGGATTTTGATATGATTTTAATAGGGTGTTGGTGCTAGTGTATTTTCCAACCTATCCTATGAAATTTATGAAAGTATACTCAATATATTTTTATTTATATGGGTCAAAATCCGTGGTATCTCTTACATACCTAACGCTTGATAATTATGTAGGTTACTATAATTGCTTCCTATTTTAACTATTATATTTTTTACGTGTTGCTGTTATTATTTATATTATTTTTCAGATGCTAGTGTTTTTTACTTAGAGGAGACGCAGCTAAAATGCCTAGAGAATGTAAACACTTCCCAGACAGTTCTCTTATATATCTGGATCAGTCACATTAAGAAATTACAAGAGACAGTTGACTAAACATGTGAAGAAACTTTATTAGCCTTACCTTTGATGTAAATTGGGTGACCAGAACAAAGCCTGGGCGCCTCACTTATTTTGTGTCAGGTTTCCTTTCTGCCGGGGTGAAAGGCAAAGGGCCTCGCCTAATGTTTGGCATACCAATGGTCTGAAGGAGACAAAAGACCATTTAACGGATTGCTACTTCTGCTTAATAGATATTAAAGGTGGGTTTTTAATGTGTTTCTTTCCTGGTCTTTTATATTTTTTCAGGAAATTTATCAATTAAAAAGATCAAAGTTCATACTATGTTTTACTTTCACTTTTTACACAAGTGATGACAACCAGTAATTTCCATTTTGAGTCTGATTTTATTTTATTTGACTGCAGATCGGAATAAAAAAGGCAAGAAATCTCTCATGTGCCAGATCTTCTTTCTTCTATTTGCCCAGTTCTTAATTCAAGTGATATTCCTGTACCAAGGACGCCCTCTGAACTACTAAGTGATGACAAGAGAAAATCAGACGATTCAGAATCTTAAGAATATGTGGCACAGCTTGAATCTGACTAGAAACTACCCAAACGGAACTCAATAATATTGTTCATGATCTAACACTTTCTAAGCAAATGATTGAACTCCTGGCCTCACGTTTGTAACAAGGCATACTGTTGGATGAAGATCCTCGAATTACAGTATTTAGGAAGCGTTTTGCAGATATACAGCAACTCTTCACTTTTGAAAATGATATCAGAAGAATCTTCAATGCTATTAATCTGACCTATGAAACAAATGAGTGGGATTTGTTCATAGAGGCATCCCTTTAGAGCATATATGCGTTTTTGTTGCGCATTGGGAACATCATGTCTTCAGTTATAATTGCTCGCTTAGTTATTTGAAGCAAGCCATATGAGAACCTTGCTTTCATTCTCTTCCCCATCAGTTACAAGAAGCCAGAGTGGCTAATTCATGCGCATTTTAAAGTAGTAGCCCTTCTTAATGGGCTGCAAACTGGATACACCAAGTTTATTTGCTTCCTTTGCAAGTGAGACTGTAAGGCCAGATTTGAACATTATGTAAGCTCAAAATGTCCACTTCAGGAAACTATGACGCCTTGATACCACAATATAATTTTTGAGCCACTAGTTAAGGAGAAAATCATTTTGCTACCACTCATATAAACCTAGGCCTAATGAATCAATTTACTAGAGCTCTGCAACATAACATGCGATGTTTCCCCTACCTTAAAGCGATCTTCCCTAAAATAAGTGATGATGCCATGATTAAAGAAGGCATATTCGTAGGCCCTCAGATTCGTCAAATTAGAGGTGATGAGGACTTCGAGGTGACCATAGATGAAACTGAGCTAGCGGCCTAACATGGTTTCAAAGATGTATGCCCAGCACTTCTAGGAAAAGCGTATAGAGTGGTGAGCCTAATCAAGTGCTACCCCTATCTCTGAAGCATTATGTCACTCAAGATACACTGTCTTCAATTTTATCTGTCCTTTTTCCTAGAGAATGTAGAAGGTGTGAGTGATGAACATGGAGAGAGGTTCCATCAAAATAGAGTGTCAATGAAAGACAGATATAAGAAAAATGCAGCCTTGCTCTGCTGGCTGACTTCTGCTTGAACCTGAACTTGAAACACATGAGAAGTATTACAAACGAATAAGTAAATAACAAAGTGTATGTTAATACATAATATAATGCTAAAAAATTGCTGATTTATTATATATTCATGAATTAATTATAATAGAAACATTTAATATGACTTTGGGAGCAAAATTCATTTATGGTGTCATGGAAATCGGTATCGATTGCATAATTATTAAATCGCCAATTTATAAGAAAGTGTTTCAGAATGGGAAATTTTTGTTATCAAATTTGAATTTACCACACTCAACTGCATAGTGAAATTCAGATGAGATCTGTTATTTTATTGACACTAAAATTTGTTGTACAGTGTTAGTAAATGGACGTGGAATTAGTGTTCTGTCGACCTAGTGACCAATTTTTGAGTTTTAGAAAATGAGAATAAAAAGTTCAAGGCTGATCAGACGTCATCCTCTTGAAACATGGAAGTAAATATGGTTGTTTAACTTTCTTACTGAGACCAGAATAATGATGAAAACAGGAAAAAAAAATTAGTGGGCTTGGCGTAAAATACTATTTTAAGTATAACGGAGACACGTGGATCAAAAGATAAAGAAAGAGTAAGGTTCTATTAGAGTAAAGTTGAGGTGTAAATTTAAGAGAAGGAACAAATAATTCAAGGTTATTGAGAAAATTCTAGGCATCCTTAGTATTTGGTAAAAGGTAAATAATATCTTCAATATACATTGATAATATTTAGTTACAACAATTTACCGTGTGCTCGCAAATTCGATCCCGTCATTAAACAGCTTTTTCTCAATGAATTATTTCGAACGCAATACTCCCGGCGCCGTACAAGCTTTGAGAGCAGAGGCGTGCCGACAAATAGCCAAATGTGGTACCCTCCAGGGTAGCGTCCTGGGAAGAAGCGTGGGCGCTACAGGACTGAAAGATATACTTAGATCTCGAAGGAGTTTCCTGGCCCTAGACCCAAAGGGCTTAGGGTATGACCCGCGTCTCTCGGCGGCATAGGCACCTTTAAGATCAGCTGCGGATGCAGTGAGAGATGTTGGCGACTGAGGAAGGCGCCGGGCTTGCGCGTACTGGCGAGTAATGCATTGCACGCGGTGGAGAGCGAGTGGTATCTCCCCAGCATCGAACAACCGGCTCTCAACGGGGGAAGTGTGGAATGCACCGGTGACAAGGCAAAGGCCGGTGTGGTTGGTTGACTCCACCCTCCACAGTAAACGCTCGGCTGCGGATGCATCAAACTCGCATCCGTAGTCGAGCTTCGAACGAACAAAGGATCGATAAAAAAGTAGGGCAGTAGCCCTATCAGCGCCCTAAGCGCTGAACGTCACGGAACGCAGAATATTAATGGCACGGGTACAAGAGGCTCTAAGGCTGCAAATATGAGCCTCTCAGGTGAGGCGTGGGTCGAATACAAGACCAAAAAAACGGTGGGATTCCACCATATCCAGGCGCACCCCATTAATAAACAAATCTGGGTTAGGGTGAATCCGTGGATGGCGGCAGAAGTGCACCACCTTATTCTTGGCCAAAGAAAACCGAAACCTGTGCCCTTCGGCATAGCGAGAGACGCGGTACAATGCCTGTTGGAGTCGACGCTTCAGAGGGTGCATTTGGGCTGCGACAAAAGATATCGAAAGGTCGTCCACGTAGAGCCTAGCGAGAACATATTCCGGCAGCACAATAGTAATGCCGTTGATGCTCAGGGCATAGAGTGTGACACTAAAGACACTTCCCTGCGGGACACCCTCTTCCTGCTTCTTTGGGCCGGAGAGGGCTCTTCCCACTCGTACGCGGAATCGACGATCTCGCAAAAATTCAGATATAAACATTGAGAAGCGTCCCCTCGCCCCCATCGTGTAGACAGTCTCCATGATACCGTATCGCCATGCGGTATCATAGGCCTTCTCCATATCCAAAACACCGTGGCGTAGTGCTGTCTACGAAGGAAGGCTTCGCAGACGGTATTTTCCAGTCAGAGCAGATCATCCGACATGGAGTGGAACTTGCGGAAACCGCACTCTGTGGATGACTGATGGCCTCAGCAGTCCAGGAAAAAGGCTATTCTAACATTTACCAATTTTTCCATCAACATGCACACGCAAGAGGTTAGAGAGATTGGGCGGAAACCGGCCGGAGTAGAGTGATCTCTCCCCGGTTTGCGAAAGGCGAGCACAGTAGCGATTCACCAGGAAACTATGAGGAGACCCTGCACCCAGATCCTGATAAACAAATCTAAGAGAAAGGCCATACCTCGCTCAACTAGGTGTCGAAGCATTGCGTACGGAACATGGTCCGGACCATGGGCGGTGTCTGTGCACGAAGCAAGAGCAGGGCGCAACTCACTGACAGTAAACCTGTCCCTGTAGAGTTCTCCGCCTCTGGAGGTAAGTCAAGCCGGCGGCCTTCCGCAAAATCATGACGTGCATTGAATGCTGGCGGAGAAGCATCCCGGCTAAATAATGCCGAAAAGCTGTCGTGAAAGATTCCGCCAGGGACGTGGGGACCGAGATTGCGGTCCCAATCTCCTGGAGAACGGTAGGGGGGTCCTGCGAGAACTTGCCCCAATCCTTTTGCCTTGCTTCCGCACCTCTGCTAGAGGGGTCTTCCCGTTAGCTGAAGACAGGTGGGCCCGCCAAGAAGAGCGGCGGGCGTGCTTTGAAATATACCGGAACCTAGCCTTAGCCTGACGAAATTCACCGGCAGTGAAATCGTTCGGGTGGCGCTTATAGGGCATGTAGGCATAACGCTTTTGTTTGAGGGCCGTCTCACGCTCGGCCAACCACCATGGGAGTAAACAGCCCGCAAAATGGCCAGAAGTTCTAGGAATAGTAGTCACGCCTGCGACGATGAGGTTACGGGGAAGAACTCAACGACATCTGCTACCGACCTAAACTCCTCGACTGAGATAGAGAATTCAGTCATTTCCTGAAATGAAGGCCCTCGCGCTCTCGCCAAGCACCACCGAAGTGGACTCTCAGGCGGCAGTTGCCCTGAAAATGATATTTGAATGGAAAAGTGATCACAACCATGGCGGTCATCGACTACTACCCCAATCAAAATCAGGCTGTGCATCCGAAGAGCACAAAGATAGGACAAGGCAAGAAAATGAAGCAGGTCTCGGTCGGGCAGTGATGCGTAAACTCAAGCTCTTCGATCAGATCAGCAAGGACTTGTCCCCTGGAATTAATTGAGTAATCTCCCCAGAGAAGATGCCTGCCGTTCAGATCTCCAAACAAGAGAAAGGGCCTCGGCCACCGTGCTACGACGCGGGGGAAGTCCCTCGCGTCGAACTCAGCTGACGGTGGAATGGAGGCACAAATGATAATATACCTCCTATCTAGGTGAAGCTGCACAGCCACTGCCTGAAAGGAGGTATCTATAGTGAAAGGAAGAACGGAGACATCATGCCGGGTGTAAAACGCACATCCACCAGCCCGGCCATCCCGTGGTGGTGGGGTCACAAGACCCTTATACCCCGGGAGGTTTGGCAGGGAGCATGCGCCTAGCATGGTCTCCTGAATAAAAATATCTAACGGGAAACGAGACGAGACGAGCCTCCGGAGCTTCTCCCAGTCGGCCCGGAGTCCACGGCAATTCCATTGAAGGAATATGCTCTCCGGCATTGCTTGGAGCATACGCGGGGGCCCTCTTCGAACGGAAGAGCCTCACGGGAATGCTCGTACGCTTCCCGGAGGCGCAAGCACAGGGGAGGACCTCCATTTTTTCGGTGGAGCTGCCCGAGGGCGGCTCCGTCGACGACACAGGGGAAATTAAGGGAAGATTTTGAATTTTATCATCATTAGGCATGGTGCCCCTATTTGTATCACGGAATGCAATAGCACATCACCCCTCACAGTAGCCTGAACTGCAAGGAGTGCCTACAGGCCTGGCAGAACCAGGTGCCGCAGTTCGGGACCACCCCTATCGCCTGGTGGCCTGGCAGTCCATTGGCATGGCGGCTCCACCTTGAACATGGCGTAAAATTAATAGTGTGTGAAAAGGAAATGAAAAGGGATTTGAAGAAGGTATTGGTGGGGATGAAGCAGGCTGTTAAAAACCAACGCCCCCGGACCGGAGCTTAGGGGTTAGGGAACATTGTCCCCTTCCCCTCAGCCCCAATCTGGGACGGTTGGCGGAGAAGAAGGTCAGCATATACCCTGTGAAATTAGAGGCTGACCAGAGAAAGTTGTGGGAAAGGTTGTATGGAAAGCGACGAAGTAGGGGAGAAATACAAGTTGTCTGAAAGAAGGAGAAGATGCTAAGCTGGGATCGGATGGGGTACTGAATCCCGTCAGCACGGCGGCCAGGATGGCAAATCGCTGTGCCCCTTACGGGTTGAGTTTATCATACCATTTTCTGTTTTATACTGAAAATACTCTCTTAGAATTTCCTACATACATTAATTATGACATCAGATCAATGTCACTAATTGCATGATGTCCTCGGTGAAAAAAAAACAGACTTTTTGTAGAGGATCCGATGATGCAGGAGCAATGCTATGCGAGCTATTTAGATAGAAAGAAGGTCCTCAACAGAAAATGTATAAGTGAACTACCTATCTCTCCTTGAGGAAAAAATACAGAGCAAATCTCGCAACTATTTGCCTTCATATTTCTTCTGCCTGAAACTTAGGCTGCCTTACTCTCTCGGATGGTACACTTCCACGTAGTTTAAACGCTCTTATGGATAGGAAAAGTAAGCACCAGCAACTGAAACTGCACACTATTTTAGCCTTTTTATCTGTGCTTTCAGCACATGGTCATGTTCATTATGAAGTGGTAGGATAAGGTTGCTTGTTTAATAAGTAGGGATAAAGGCTACAGTGTTGAAAAACGTATAGAATAAAATATTTACGATGCAAGATGCCTGGGGATGATGACTTTCTTTTTCATGCTAGACAATATTTGTATCAGATTGGTAAGACATAATGTCCGATTTGCAAGTAAAACTTTAGATAAAATTTATTTAAGTAGTTCTTCTAGTTATTGTTTAGAATAATTTACACATTTTTTTACAGAATATTAAAAGAATATTCATAATCTTCTGCGTTACTCACCCCCTATATCCTCATACCTAGATATTAGTTCCAGTGCAATTATAGGGATAATGCAGTAAATCAAAGAAGTTGCATGAGGTGCATTTCCCGTTTTCGAAGTGGAAATTTGAGTCTAAAACAAGGAAGAAAATAAGGTGGCTCAAAATATCTTGATTCTGCACAGTTAAAAGCTCTTGTCACATCATACCCTGCTACAACTTCTTGGTAACTTGCAAAACAATCTTAGGTAAAACATACAACTGTCCTAAAGCTCAGCCAGAGGCATTTCATGGAGCGACTAAACGTGTTTTTCGAGGTATGACTGTGAAGACTCGCTAAGCGCAAGGGCGCATACACAAGCATAGGCTGATAGCCGACCCTAGGCCTGCTGTGATATACTTTAGGGCAATTAATACAGAGTGCGATTTACGGTTAACCGGGGTTTATCTAATGGATGGCCAAGTTGCAGTTCAAAGGATATATAAAGAACAAGTCCCCAAAATATAATTTTAATATATATATATATATATATATATATATATATATATATATATATATATATATATATATATATATATATATATAATATATATATATATACAAAGAAAGAGGGAACAAAGTACTCGGTAAAGACAGTTAATTGTGACAATTTATAATATGATAGAGTTAAGAGGGAGGATAAAAATTAACGTTAACTCGAAAAGGAGTTATTAACTACGATTGAGGGGGAAGTCAATTCAAAAGTGGATGCGGGTGAAGATTAATGATGTACTCAGGGGATTACAACGTAAGATTGCTTTGCCTTGAAGTGCGTGGTGACTTGGAGGGAGGGGGGACGAACAACGGCAGAGGTATTCGAGAAGATACTTCTGGGAGTCATAACGAGGAGGACTCGTAGATGGTATTTGATCACTTCTTATTGAAGAATGAGATTTTCTTTGCTCCAGAGAGATATAATCTCAACTCGAGACGATACTGCAGATCGGCAGGGAGTCTCCGACACGAAGGATCGGAAATATTGAAGGGGGTCCGAAATGCCGCACAATTCTCCGGGAAGAAGGGGGCTGTATAGGTTTCCTATGAACAAAGATCAAAGCTTCACGATGGGAGATCTGCTGGTGAGCTGTTACGACGAGGTACAACTCGAAAAGATGTTCCGGAACTTCGCTGGGGAACAGATAAACGGTCTGAACGGATGCACTAGCGGACTCTTAATCTCCTCGATGAATGGAGGACTCGGTGTTAAATAGCTGGGTGGCTGCTCCAATAGATAGCCCCAGGGTCTGGCCGTCTATATAAGATTTTCGACGACAGTAAATGTAAATTTACTTCGAGATAACGATTAGGATAGGACAGCGAAGCTTGCCTCATGATCTAAGGGTAAGGTTAGCATGGCTGCTCTCGTGGGGGAATAGAAATGGCTGGAAAGCATGGGGTTTTGAACGCGGCGGTATCGGGGAAGAAGGGGGAGAGAAAAGCGTCAGAAAACAAATACAGCTGGGTCAGGTGACTCAGCGCGAGACTGCTTCCTTCTTCAAGATTCTAAGCTTAGCACGCTAAGTTTAAAGCGAAAGGGCTGAAAAGGGGTATTCCGAGGGGGCTAACCTTCTCACTCTGGTCGTTCGAGGGCATTCTATCACAGCGTTAAGTGGGAATCCTTGGATATAAAACTTTTAATTTGAGCTTCAATAAAGGAATAAAAAAGGACATTTGTTGAAGAAAGACAGTAATACTAAACAATGGACGAGAGGAAGGAAGGATGAGATAAATAAAAATGAATATTGAGAGGAATACCAAAATAGCAAAATGGAGAGAGAGAATAATTTAAATTTAGTTTCTCACATACATAAATGATTTTCACATTCTTTTTAAGTGTTTTTTTTATGTATCTGATAACCCAGGGGTTAGAAGGAATTTAAATTGTACCATATTTGGCACTGCATGTTTCACGAATTTGATAAAGACAACTTTGCAGCCCATGCATTATAAGTATACTCATTATGTATTATAATTGGGCTAAAGATTGCAAATATCAGACATTATTTAGGAAGAGTAAGAATGATGAGTTTGAGCTCCCGGGTTGGAATCATGAGGAAAACCAGCTGAAAAAGGAAAGGAGATTTTTATTTTAAGTGGCTTTATTTGATAATGCGCAATGAAATATCCCATATTCGAATAAATAGATATTCAGCCACACAAAAGGGACATATCAAGTAGTATTAATAAACTAAAAGAGTGACAGATTATATCAAATGAATATATTCTTTAATGCAGTTAGGTATTTAAATTCTTAAAACTTTCTTATTAAATTTGGTGAGGTTAGGTTATTTTTTAATCTAATTTTGATTGATTTTTCACCTTGAACATTGTTCAATGGGCGGAATCCCCACATAGCAAATCTAAATTGGTGATAATGAAACTGAATGCGGTTATTTGCTTTAAATGACTGAAAAGAAAAATAAAGAATACAGACAGTAGGAACCCTGAAAACAACAGGCTAGATACCACAGAAAGCATACGAATTTCATCAATCAAGCAGACATTTAACAATCGAGGGAATAAGGTGCACTATTATACATAAAATATTAACTAAAAATAGATGGCTTAGTTTTTACGAGTATTTAAATTATTTTTTTAGGAATATCATATCTTAAATAAAAGAGTTAGAATAGATACCAAACCAAAACACATATTTTTGTGGTTTGCAATTTTTCAAATTAAGAAAAACATTTTTTGTATGGTAGGTTAATTTCTAAATTTTTATTTAGCTCTAATTGTTTTACATTATAATTTTAAATGTTAGTTAGTTATTTTTTTTAATTTGAATGGTCGTGACTTGCTGAGGAAATAATAATTAGATCGTAATTTTAAAGTAGATTTATCCTACAAAGTCGTATGTTGCCTTTTATTCCGGATAAATTAACATAGCATTATTTCGAAATGATATGAAATCTCTAATTTAATTTATTTAGTTAAATGTCTAAAGACGGCAGATGAAACTAAAATTTAATATTAATGTCCAGCCTTAAACGTTTTCTGCATCAAAGCAGATACATAATGATAATTTCCTAATAGATTTGACTTTCCTGCGGTGGAAAGTGAGTGAACCGTTTTTAAAAACTATGTACTTAATATATATATATATATATATATATATATATATATATATATATATATATATATATATATATGATGAAAATTAATGCAATATCTCAAGAAAAGATAAGGAATTAAACCACATTCTCCGAAGACAATTTAATTCCAAACAGTTTCGGTGTATCTCACACCCTTTTTTAACTGACACTGGAAAGAAAATATAAGAAAAGTGCATGCAAAACTAACACAAGGTCAGGTCGTGAAAGATCCCCTCTTTTTTCCCCAATCCCCTACTTGTGGCTAATCTGGGGGGAGGTTAGGCCTTAACATATTGAAGGGCTGACATTTTACTATTTTGTTTTAATGCTCTAAGGAGCATACAAAATATGTCATACTTCCTATTTAGTTGAAGAAATTGTCATTATCAGGACCATTTTTTCTAATTTGTATTACACCGATTGGTTCATATCGTCTGCCCATTTTGCAGCTAGGAGAACATTCTATGGTAATAAGCCTTTCCGCACTAATGACTTCAACAAATGTATAACAATGCCATTTAATAATAAATTAAATAGTTTAAAGGACATATTTGGACAAGCGGGTATTAATCTACCCTTTAAATATGATAATTCCTTAAACCAATTGATGATTGCCAGGAAACCCAAATAACATCATAACATAGGAGTATATCCAATGCCATGCAACGATTGCCATAAAGTTTATATAGGGCAAATGGGGAGAAATCTAGACAAGAGATTGTATGAACACAAAAGAGATATTAGAGTGGGCAGCGAAAGCAGTGGAATATTTTGCCATGTTAGAGATTTGAACCATTCGATCAAATTCAATGGAAGTAAAATGGTATTTAAATCGGCTAACTATGTTAAGAGAAGAATCGTATAATCGAGCTTGATATCGTCAGTTCTTAATTTAAATCTATCTGAGGGTCAATTTTCTTTTAATCCTGTAATAAGAAATCAAATAAACAAAATAGTAAAATGTCAGCCCTTCAATATGTTTAGGCCTACCCTCCCCCCCAGATTAGCCACAAGTAGGGGATTGAAGAAAAAAGAGGAGATCTTTCACGACCTGACCTTGTGTTATGCTTGTATGCACTTTTCTTATATTTTATTTCCAGTGTCAGTTAAAAAAGGGTGTGAGATACACCGAAACTGTTCGGAATTAAATTGTCTTCGGAGAATGTGGTTTAATTCTTCATATATATATATATATATATATATATATAAATCTAAAGTTACTGGACTGAGTTTTGTTCATAGCTTTTTTAAGATTTTATGCAATTACATATATTTTCATTTGAAAAATACATGGAATTTTCAAATAAACTTTCAGTGATTATTAGTTACCTCGTGTTCCAGCATTTTATTTCCCCAAATAATAATTACTTGCTTACTGTAGTTTTTTCCTTCATCATTCACTGTTTTTGGTGTATTTTTCCAGATGCATTATCCATTATGAAATAGGGAAATTATGCAAGGAAAAAATGAGATTCAGAAAAATATTTAACAAAGAACTGAAAAAAATTAATTCAAAACGAGAATTTCGTCAAGATTTCATATTCCTTGTTCATTATTTGCTTTTATTTTTTAACTCTCCATGGTGTTTGTGTGTTGTTGAATAGAGCGAGGAAGGCATACGACAAAAAGATATCCTGTTACTACAAATCACTCCCCCATAAAACTATAAAATCGCATGTTTTGAAAAGTACGATAGTTGCTTTCATTCAGGACTTAGATTATAATTTTGTTTTTTTTATTCTTATATTTAATATTTTATTATATTAACTATTATTTTAACCTTTAACAAACTATATTCATATAAAAGAAACAAAGTATATTTTTTATTCAGTGTTTTTCCTAATAAAGATTTAGAAATTTAACATGGATAAAAAACAAAATATAATTTTATTTTCTCAGGTGATTGAGTTGAAGTGTAGGATTATGTCAGTGGTGATAAGACTTATGGGACCTTCAGAAGACACATCAAATTTCAGGCTTTATCTTACTGAAACACATAATTTTGTATCAAAGGGAGATTTTTAGCGCGACGAGTTTTAAGCATAATTTAGCATAAACTGCTTGAATTCATCTTTTTTCTATAATGTATGAACTAAAAATAATGAAGATAAATAGAATAAATAAATAAATAGAAGATAATAGTTACAAGTAGTTGCTAGCTGATGGATTTCACTTTTTTAATTCATCAAGGGCGCTGAAATTTTAGTATAAAAAATCAAGTTGTTTACTTGGCAAAATAGTCAGGTACTTTGGTTTAATCAGCTTTATGTAAGTCATTAAATCCCTGCTGCTAAGCCATCCTACATTAGTGTGCATCAAAAGATATGTATATTTAGAATTGATTTCTTAAAGAAACGTCTCTGTAAACTTTTGGCATGAATGAAATTTACAATTTTATACGCAATTTCCCTAATTCCCCCACGTTCGAGCTTTCACTACAAAGAATCTGTTGGCGAGTTATGATGTAAAAATCAAGGATTTTAGGAAAACACGCCTCTTTCCTTATAAAGAGTAAAATACCCTAAATCGCGACCGAACAATCATTGATGTAGCTCAATCCGTAGAAATAGCTGAAGGTTTTCCAATAGAGTTTCATTATCATTAGTAATTTTTTAAATGTCTTTACATTCAAGGGTATGATTTTCACTAACTTCTTAGCCTTCATGTTTTAAGATACCATTTCTGTGAAAATACATAATTTCACAGTACCGTAGCATCTGTTCACATATCGAATTAAAGTACCAAAACTCACTCATTTCGGTCCCACTATAAGTGCAATATCAAATCTTTACCTATATGTTTTCTTCAAATTGTAACAGTTGACTTGGAATGTTGCATGTGTTTAATAGCTGAGATTTTTCCGAATTATTTTTAAATTAATCAAACATGAAGTCAAGTCTACAGAAATACAAAAATGTTACTTTTAAAAATACACCATCATCAAAAGATTCCGTCTGCATCCTTAAACTGCAACGCACGCAATGGCGCAATTGTAGCTGCCATTGATTTAGTAATTTTTTCCAAAATGATTTTGAGTAGCTTTAAAATCCTTTTCTGCATTAAACTTACTGATAATAGCTAGAGTAGAATGGCATACTAAGGATACACATTTAGAATTTATGTTTGAGAAAGAATAAATATCTTGATTCGCTTTGAAATAAATAAGTGCTATATTATTTTTATTGGTTCGTATTACCATGATGAAGCTTTTTTAATCAGAATAAAAGTAATGAAATAATTTTCTTTTTTTTTAAAATAGTTTTAAATCTAGTCAGTAATATCCTTTAACTACAGGTACGTCAGAAAATTAACGAATGTGCAAATTTTAATTTTAGCAAATAACATTTCAAAATGCATGATGTATTATATCCATCCATCCACTCTAGTGTATTTCAATTAGGCGTATATTATCATAGCTACCATAATAATATCACTGTATGTAAGTACCAATTCTTCTCGGAAACACGGAAATACCACCACCCCAAAATAGTTTTTCCTTATCAGTAAAGCCACGGCGGACCCGCAAGCGACACTATCCATAATAAAAAAATGGATTTGCACTAAATACACGATAAATTTGGATTCCATGAGTCATACGACGAAAGCAAAGAATCACAGATAAACCCTTAAAACTCCCATCTTCCACCGTGTCACAATGATGATAGAGCTAAAGCAGCTGCATGCCACTAACCATAAAATATGTACATATACGAGTGATACAGAAATCGGTGGAGCAAAGCAATGGTTTTAGGCATGCTTTAAATGTGTATACGAGCTCTCTGCATGCAAAGTTTCATTTCTAGTAATTTTTATAATAGTATTTAAAATTTCCTTTTAGGCCAGCAATAAAAAATAAACAAGCATGTACACTAAGATTCCATGGGTGCCACACGTGAGTAGTAGTATTGTAGGTGGAGGGTCGAGTGCACACAAACTCGGCCTCCGTGCAAACAAACTCGGCCTCTTATGTTGCGTATCTAGCTACGTCCACACGCACATGGACTCGCACTCAAGTCTCCTCTCCCTTCCCCCTCCTAGCATTAGTCACTACCGGCCTTGGTGACATACAGGTGTCCCCCCTCCCCCCCAATACTTTGATGAGTGACCTTTTTTTAAAGGACTCAGAGGATACACACTCACACACACTTGAAAGCGTTTTGAATTTTCAGGATTTTTCTTGTATGCAGGTGTCCTCCCAACCCCCAAGCATTGGTCACTACCAGCCTTGGCGACATGCAGGTGTCCCCCCTCTAATACTTTGGTCAGTGACATTTTTTTCGAAGGATTCAGACTTTCTAAGGCATGGACTCACATCGATATTGTTTACTTGGTTGTTTATCCATCCTCTGTTTTCATTTTCAATTTTCAGGGCACAGGATTTAATGAAGCAAAGAGATAGTTATCTTTGATTAGCCCTTCGCCTTAGAACGCTTTCTACCATTTTTTTCGATATTGTTTTATTTGGATGTTTATCTCTCCTCTGTTTTGAATTTTAGGGGACGAGATTTAATGAATCAAAGAGATAGTTATCTTTGATTGGACCAAATGTTTTGCAGTCGATAAATAAGGAGACAAATATTGCTGACTTTTCTCTAAGAGGTCAAAATGAAGAAAAGAGATAGCTATCTTTTGTTCAAACTGGATTGTCTCACAAACCTTCGTTTTTTCTCAAAGAAATCACAACGAAGTAAAGAGATAGCTATCTTTTGTTTAAACTGGATCATCGACCAATCTTACTTTTCCAACCATTACCCTCCTTCCCCCCATTTATAGAGATATAAAATGGCATTCTAGACCTTCTTCATTTAATTATTATAGATCACAGTTGATGGGAAGAAGCCTTTTCCTCATACGATATTTTAATTTTTTTAACTAAGTGTAAGAAAATGAAAGACCTCACAGAAGATGAGTGGAAATCTTGTGGGGAGATTTGTGATTTTCTTGAACATTTCAGCGTTTGTCAGTTGACAGCTCCTTTCACAGAGTAGGTGATCTTTCTGTCTTTTTTTAAATGTGTTGTTTTCAAAGTATAGCTTGATATAATGATTTATTTTACTTTTAAAAAGAAATATGCCTATATTTTTGTAGATTAATAAATTGAAAATAAAGATTTAATTTATACTACCCAGGTTACATAATATATATATATATATATATATATATATATATATATATACTCGTATTAATATACAATTTTTCAATACGATACTCAATTAATTTTATTTAGTGTACTGGATCAATTTTTTTTCTTTTCATTCTATTAAAAGGGTACTTTACAACGATTTCTTCGTTTCTTTTATCATTATATAAATCAAATTGCTCAATAAAAGATGGATGTGATTTATCGTTTGTCATCTGCTGAATGAAATAGACACAAAACAAGCCACATGTGTTTGAAAAGTAACTTTGAACTCTGAATGGATTGACGATAATAATTTTAGGCATTTTCACTAAGTTTTTACGAATATAAACATCATTCTGAAACCCTAGACATAAGCTGTGGAAATAATACAAACTTTTTTGTTAACAAACAAAACGATCCAAAGACAACCAGGTCTATTGCTGCTCTCCAGATTAATTATATAATCTGCTGGTAGTTTTAAAGGTAAACATAGATCAGTGTCTCTCGCAAAACAACCATGAAAAACGCGTTTTGTAGTTTTATCTCGATACAATAGTTCTTCTATTTCCACTGCATTCATTTTATTAAGAATAAACTAATACGTTCCTGGACTTATCTATCTCAATAACAGACTAAAACTCTGCATATATAACAAGGGAGACCGGTTCTATTAATGGAGATTTAAACTGTGACTGTACTGATAATGTTCCCTGTTGTTTAGGGTTGGAACATTCTCCTGATTTAGGTCAATATAATAAATATTTTTACTTTTTATAAATTTTTCATACGTAGGTTCAATTCTGTGCCTACCTCCAATACACCCTATACCGTTATATAACGAGTAAAAGTCCCTTGATGCAACTGGATCTGTATCGTCCGAATAGTCTAATTCAAATGGTCTTTCAACTTCATTCCCGTTTATAGAGATAGTGATGCGATTCACATTATAGGGTTTAAATTTAAACGGTGATGCATCAAAACTACCAGAAAATGCAGAATGATCAACCATTTCTATAACCATGCGTGTAGGTATTCGGCCCATGAAGATATTATCCACACCCCTCATTAATATGCCACTAACAATTGTAAAACTTTGCATGCGAACATGTATGGTAGGTTATTAGCGTTTGATTTAAGCATCTTTTTTTCAATCTCTAGATATGCTGATGCTGAAAGACGGACTTTGCTAATGTAAATAAAACTTTCTAAACCAGTCTGGCTTCTAAATATTGTAAATGAATATGGTGCTCTGGATAACTTTATCTTTATTGAGACTCCATTAATTAACAACTTATGTTGTGAGAAGAAATCAGCGTGTAGTTTTCAATATACATTAATTTGTTTTTTCTGAGATCTGCTATATTTCTTTTCTATACTTTCTTTACTAGACTAATATCCTTCAGTGGAAAGAAAAGTAGATTTTTCTTGTTCAGTATAGTTCAACAGGGTTTCTGAATTTGAACGATAGGGGTAATTATTTCCAATCGAATTTACAGATGTTTCATTTGAATAAATATCAACATTGATGAAAAAAGTGTGAAGAATATTATTTTCAGGAAAAACATTCTCCCCATCTAGAGGTTGGCTTCCATTTGCTTTAATATAAAGATAAACCTTACTAAGGGCTATATAATACTGTCCGTTACCAGATACATAATATTCAACCGGTGTGAGGTTGGAAGAGATATCGCTGAGGCTAGAGTAAGACTGATAATTGTTTTCAACGATTGAAGTTTGGGTTGGTCGAACAGTAAACAAATCGAGTTGTGTCTTTGAACAAATATCCTTGTTGGATGAAGAGCATTCATTTTACACGTGTAAGATTTACAGCCGTTGATATCTTTATGAGAACATCTAAGAAATGTCTGATGGTTTATATTATTAAAAAAAAACATCCCCAGCCTCATCATCATGATCTATTTTCAACTTTCTTCTATTCTTCAACTTTTGATTCATCCATTTTCGCTTATTTATTACACATATTTTTTTCTAATTTTCTCTCATTATCCGTCTCATATTTTAACTTTCTTCCCAATATACTGTCTAGTATCTTTAGTGATGTGATATTATTTTTAACCCTTCCCAGCTTGTCTTTTACAGCTTGCTTTGCACTCTTTCCATGCACAATATCCTGAACAGTATCGAATCCGGCTGAAATAGCCTTTTTTCCTAGATTACGAGCACCACTCTTTAGATATGGTGCTGCATTCCTGAATAAGGATTTAAACACGCGAGGTAAATTCAACATTTTTAATTATCGTTTAATGTTAACTCTTACTGTGTAGTCTAATCATCAAATGAACAACAAGGAATGCAAATTTTTTACCTTGAACTATTCTTATATAAATATAAATTGATATCAAGTCCCCAGTGCTGAGATTCAGATAGTGTGGATTATCAAAAGTTATACTGAATGAACCATCATTCAAAGGAAGATGAATAATTCTCATCAGCCTCGACTATGTCCCGCCCACTAACGTATAGTTTACAAGGTCATAGTAAATGTAACCTGATCTGGGTTGAGATATAAGAGCTGTAAAATCTATATTGAACGCTATCAATGATTTAATTTTAGGATATCATCTCTGATAGATCTTTTTATCATAGTGAAATATTCTTTCGACAGATGAATTAATAGATTTTCTTTCCTTTTCACATTGAGCAATGAACCTGAAGTGAGCTTTAATATATAATCGGTAGGCATTTTCCGTTGCTTTCTGTTAGATTGAAACATTAAATCTTGAGATGATAATTTCTGTTCCATTTTCAGATTCATTTTCTCTATGATTGCTTTTTCATTTTTGTAATATCCAGCGTCTATCCATATCTCATCATCAGCATAGTTAATTTCTTTTATTTGTGTTACCTTTTTTTTTGCCAATATAGTATTTGATGCATACTTGTTTACTTCAGCGATTTTCCGATAGGCTGTGAAAACGTGTGTAGACCTAGAAACATTATAGATATTCCCTGTAAATTGAAACTCACAAAGACCTATTTCATACTGCCTGTGGTTTGTTATTATAGATTTGTGCAACTCGATTCTATAGTCAGATATGGTATTTTGAGGGTAAACATCCAGGAAGGACGAAAAGGAAGTGTGACATATAAAGTCTCTGGCTCAATCCTCATAACTGATATAAAACCTTCCACATCTCCCACCATTATATAATTTTATGAATGTATTCTCTCAAGATTTTAGGGTGATATCACATGCCTTGATATATGAGTTAAGCAATTCTGGCTACCCTCGCAATTTTACTAAATCTAGCTTGTTTTTTCGATGCCCTTTTGCTTTAATTATCCTCTCCACTACATATTTCTTACGCGAGTCAAATTTTACTTTCTGTAGTTCTTCTTCATAAAATCCACCTTTAATATGTTCTTCATTTAAATCTGCAATATAACACAGGGCTAATACATTTGAAATTTTATATATCTTGTAGATTTCCTCATTCCAACCTATTTCGTACCCTTTTTTAAATTTACTGGAAACATAATCACGATCTTATATAGAAACCTCTTTTTTTATCTTCAGCTTCGGTATAGCAACATCGTATATAACTTGGAACGGTAGTAGACTCGGGGATGTATATAAGCGTAACAATCGACGGTTCATTTCTAACAGACTTTCGGACTAACTTACACTCATATATAACTATTTAATGAAAAAACATCTCATCTTAAAATACATAATTTCAATTAGAATTTCATGGATGTTCGCAACCTTATTTCTTTGTATACATTTACTGATTCTCTGAATCAAAAGAGCTGGATTAGTCAAATCGGGAAATCGGTATTCGCTATGTAACGGATAAAAATGATCAATGTTTATTTTTAATCCAACCTAATATTTTTAAAATTAATATCAGAAGATTTTTTATATGATTCATTATTTGAATAAACATATTAGTTAGAGAATTGTGCTCTGATAAAATATTATTTCTATCTTGGGTAAACTTAAACTTTCTTCTTGCAAGTCTTGATGACGCAGGCTGGTGACACTCCGCCCTCTGTACTTTCATGGTGAGACTGGTTGATAAATAGATAAACTATTAAATTTCCTTCACACATAATGGTGGCGTAGTCGTAAAGATCCCTGAGGACAAATTCCTTCGGAAGTTCTATACTATTTCCCCTCTTGTTGAGAAAACAGTGGAACTCATCCAACTATATTTTTTTTATATACTCAACTTCTGTGAAGGTAGATTTAAGTTTTCCCCATTCATCAAGTCCATCGTTGAATGTAAGATAAAACACATCAACCGCATTCAGTAAGCATTTCATTTGACGAAAAGTGTTGACTTCATACTCATTCTACAGCGCAATTTTAAATCTTGTAGGAATAAACTATCCATCCCTTTTCAAGGAAAGACCGAAATGGATACTTGGAAATAGACTGTCAGAGTTGGCCTCCACAACACACTTTAGCTTCTTTACACCGTAATCCTTCACCAAACGATCAACATAGGGGAAATTTTCTTGTTTTAACCTGTGAATTGCAGCAAACACAAGCCAAAACTCATCCTCACTAAGGAATAGTTTGTTGTTCAGAGTACTCTAACATAACCGAATTTGTTTTAGTAATTTTCAAAAAGAAGGAATATATTAATTTTATATTCTTGTTGTATAATTTGCTTCACCTGGAATCGAGATATAGATTCTTACGCGTGACTATTCGTATGAATTTGGACAGACAGTGAGATAAAAGCCATTAGGATAGGATTTCTCTGACGCGGTTTGAATTTTAATGTTTTTTCTTGTATTAACATAAAAGTGGAGTTGCCATTTAGCCGTTTAGAATTATTTGATTGGACCGTCTAGTTGCCATTTCTATTACTGAAATTGATTAATAATTCAACCAGTTCCCTATTTTGGGTTGTTAACGATAGTGAAAAATAAGACGTGTGTTTGCGCAAACCCTTTGAGGTTGAAGTGGATGAAGTTAATACATGAGTAATATTTTATAATTCTTTCCGGCGTTGTGAATTTTTTCTAATAGATTTCGAGAAATTGAAAGATATTTACTTTGCTCTTACTTCTTCCCAGAAGAGGGGTGGTGGTCTTTTCCACGTTCTAGTTAAATCATTAAGGAGGTCGATAATGTTAGATTGTGCGAGTCTTTTACTGTCGATCGTAATTACCCCATTATTATCCCAACTGCATCCTTCTGTATTTTTTAATGTCTGATAAATTAATCTATTCCTTTCCCGAAAATTAGGCTTTAGTATTCCTAGTACTTCATCTGCATATTCGTTTATTTAATCCCTATCATTCTGGTTAACATTAGCGGGAGGTTAGTTTACAACCTTATCATACTGTCTTAAATAATGTTCCCACCTGTTCTTATAAAGTATAATACGTTTATCTGGTGGTATGTGTGAATTATTGAGTATAGTAGTCAATTCTCTCTCCAAAGATAAAAGTTTTACTTGAGATGGTATTTAGTTTGAAGGTAGCTCTTTCTCTCTTTTTCGGGATAAACAATAATTTTCTTCATCTTAGAAGGTTAGAGAGAAGAGGTGTTAGAACAGAGAATAAGATTGGTAGAAAGGATCTTCCACGCTGATTTATTATTTTTTCTTTAGACGTATATGACCTGGCTTCTGAGCTAACATACGTATTAACCGTCTGAATCGCGATATCTTTTGTTTCTGTGATCTGTCATCGGAACATTAACTTTTATTAGATTAAGACACATTTCACATACACATTTGGCAAAATCACTATCCATGTTCCTATGATTGATTTTTTCATCTTTTTAGAAAGTATAGGGAACGCATGGAAGAGATACACGTATTTTTTCATTTTATGGTTCATTAAAAAAAATATTCGATGGAAATATACCCGTGCGTAAGGTAAATCGTACAGTGTTTCTTGGAGTGAAGTCGCAGAGCAAGTAGCCATAAGGTTTTGAGACTGATTCTTTATATATCTTCATGAAGCTCTTACGTTCACCATGCATTATTTGTCCAGCAAATATATTTATCTGGGGGATGTCTCTCTTCTGGTTAAATAAAATTAAATTGTGACAATTTATGGCTATATCACGCATATAAAAATTTTTAGATAATAGATTTGGAGCCACTAGGAACATGAAGATATTCTTATAGTGGGAGGTAATTGTAAATATCTCTGATATATTTGCAACTATCTTCTGCATTAAGTCATCTAAAATAAGGAGGGTATGATTTTTTTCCATCTATAGATGAAACATCGTACACCCCTTCATGAAACATCAGTTCGTTTTTAAATTCTTTATAATCTTTCTGCCACACAATATAACACCAGGTGATTCTATCAACACGCCGAGAAAACATCTTATCTTTATTCCGGAGTATACGATATAAGAAGTGGGTTTTTTCGCTAAACGTCGGCCCAATGATCGATGAAGTACATGGGGATACAAATTTGAATTTCTTGACACTTCCTTCACTCATACTTGTCTTATGTACAATGAAGGATACGGCTTCGTTCGGATAACTATAAACAAAAGCCTCTCTCTAATATAATAATTTTTCATACCTCCTTCACTCATGTTTTCCTTTTGTATAATGAATGAGCCAACATCCTTTAGATATTTATATACAAAATGTTTTCTTTCTTTATAGATCATCAGAAACGGAAAAGATGTTTACTCCCCTGCAAAAAAGCGAAAGATCCACCAAAAGGCTCTAACTCTGGCCTCTTTATCCAACTTCTCATCGAGCGAATGTGTCGTTGGTGTGGAGTTCGAGTACGGATTTGTCACTCATGATTTCCTTCTCTATAATGAATACGTCAACATCGTTCAGATAAATATATACATCATTTTTCTCCCTTTTAGATTATCAAACAAACATCAGAAAGAAAATCGTTCTTGTGCAAAAATTACGCCATTACGAAAAAACAGATATGGAAATCTTCTGATTATTATATATCATGTAATCATGGAGAATTCAGAAGAAGCTGGTCTTGGTAGAGTAGTGCGTGAGCTTTCACGACGTATATTAAATCTCCAATGGATTCGATATGGTGATAATCGTGTAAATATAAGTTTTCAAATTATCGATGTATGTATGTATTCGTTCAACTACGTGAGTCGACACTATTCGGTTATATCATGATACGATTTGAGACAGCACTTCAATCTGCGCACACAATCGAGTTTAGAACCTTTAATCTCACAATTCGTGTTTACCGGATTCCTGCAAGGCATGCTGTAATACCATCCAATGTCAGATTTGAACGACATAATATATATAGAGGTCATATAAATTCTAAAGACTGCGCATTTTTTTCTTCAGTTCTCGCGAAAAAATTGAAGGAGAATGTTCGCGTAAAAAACTTTTGGCTTCCAACAATAATAAAAGAGTCTGAAGAGTTGGCAAGAAAATGCAATCTTGGGTACGAAGAGCTTGTCACTGTAGATAAATTATCCTTAATAGAACGAGAGCAGAGATGCAGGATTCTCCATCGACCACTTATCCTGAAAAACAGCCCCACTCCTATTCATTGGTCTTGAAGGTGAAACTTACTATCCAATTCGCCATATTAGTGAGACATACGAGTATGTTAAAAACCAGAAACTTCGTTTTAATTACGGTATGTGTTTTTCCTGCTATACGTTCATAACAACGTAACAGTCCATCTAAAAGATTTTGAAGGGGTAGCAGTCAATGTTTTGGGTATTGTGATGAAGAAAGAATTAGAGAATCCAGAAGAAGCTGGTCTTGGTAGAGTAGTGCTTGAGCTTTCACAACGTATATTAAATCTTCATTAGATTCGAGATAGTGATTATCGTGTAACGACAAATGATTTAAACAGATATGGCAACTAGACGGACCAATTAAAGAATTGTAAACGGTTAAATGGCATCTCGATGGTTATGTTAATTAGCTATTTTTAGCTATTTTTAGCTTCATTAGCTATTTTTTTCGGTCGCTTTCACCTAAGTGTTGTATATTGTGATTAGCGCCATATTTTTGTTTTATTTGCAGTGATTGAGAGGTTAATATCAAAACTGGCGAAATAAAATTCGGCTGTGATTTGGTGAGTTAAAAGTTCTTTTTGAGGTCATATGAATTTGAAATAAAAGAAAACTAATACTAGAAAAGAGCGACATCACATTATATTAATTCTCATATATATACTATAGATAGCATATAATATAAATAATCAAGATATTTTTCAAGTCCTTGTTAAGACAAGAAATAAATACACTAACTACTTTAGGTTGTTTTTTATCACTGTGGGTAATTATGACTTATTGCAAGGAAATATTAATAGGGAACTATAAGTTAAAGTTTTTTCACATTCAAATAAATATGCTAAATTTTCCGTTTAGCCTGCATCTACTAACGATATATATTGTAAACTGATTTTAAATAATAGCATTTCAATTAGATAATGTTAAATTACTTTTAGGTAAAATAGGCAGTAATATGTTAAATTTCTGTTCCGCGGCAGAAAAATTAGTGAAAATTGAAATTCTAGAAAATGTTTCTAGTTATATATAAATGCTATTCCCTGTTTACCAAATATCTTTTTTACCACATTTTTTTATTCGTTCTACTTATCCCATTCTAACACTTTTACATTTTTACAAGAAATTAGTTTGGATCACTCTAATTTTGCTTCATTTCGGTGTAACTAAGTTTTTTTCTTAATCTCTTTTAAGACTTCTCTTGCTATCTGTTTGGGTGTGTCTCACTCACTCAAGGCCGCAGCCCTTTACTGTTGAGTGTTCCCATTTTGGGAACATATTTTAAAAAGTTTATTCAAGACAAACTACAACAAAATACTATAATTTCTTCAAATAATTTATTAGAAGAATGTCTAATGCACATATTTCTGCCAAGTTTTGTGGGGTTACATTATCATCGTGATTGGCACCAAAAGTTTGAACAAAACAAAAAATTGATGTTCTAAAAATATTCACATAGATCTCTATAGATTTCTTAATATTTGCATTTAGATAAATTGAATTTCATAACATATTCTTCATTAGTTGTACTAACTTCCGATAAAGTAGCAGGAGAAAAAGTAAATGAAAGTCAATGAAATTGAAATTAGAATTTGATGTTCCCAAAATGGGATCATTCGCTACTTCTTGTCATAAACATGTCTTATTAGTATGTCCACATAGATCCAACTTATACGTATTGAAACTTATTTCGACTTGCGTGTAATCAGCTCAGGCATATTGGCATTAGTTACTTAGAGGTTAAACGCTCCGAAGAGCACACGTGCATGTGCAGAAATGGGAACCTTATCTCTCCATGGGTAAATATAATTATTACCAAATTGAAATATCTGTATTTATACTAGTTAAATTCAGCCTATTTTCCACACTTCATAGACACGTATCATTTATGTTTAGCAACTATCTGTAATTAGTATCGCAGATCATTATACAGATAAATGTGTCATGCAAGCTTTTCAAATTTCTTTATCCGTATGATTGAAAATAAATTTTAGTGTCCAAACAGCTCATAAAGTCAAAGTGTCAAGTAATTAGTAGATTGGTTTAGAAAATGGTTGCCTCTTTATCATTACCTCATTTTTATTCACAAGCACATACATAACAGATGCATATCTCGGTTTCACTTCCTTCAAAACACAAGAAATAATTTCGAGCAACATGACAGTGAAAACTTACATCTCGTTGTAATGCCTTCTGCTACCGCAAACAATATTGTCAGCGACGAAGAGATTTAATCCGAAATAAAACACTGAATCTGAAGAAGTTTCTGGCGATATAGAGGTCCACGAACAAGACACAGCGTCGGATCATGAATATTCCAATCTTGTTGCAAGCAAAGGACGGCTTAAAATTGAAAATGTGTTTCTCGGACCGATTACACAATTGCAATTACAGGATGATCTCTTCCAACACAGTGGTAAGGATATTTATGATATTTTTCTGATGTTCTTTAATCTAGACATGATGAGTCATATCACAGAGCAAACAAATTTGTATGCTAAGAGATATAAAAAGAATTAGACATTTAGCGTTGATACAGAAGAAATGTCCCGTTTCTTAGGACTACTCTTGATATGTGGTAACAAAGACTAACCTCGGAAAATGATTACTGGTTCACGAACTGCCCTTTGGAAGCACCCATCTTCCACAAAACAATGAGCTGAGATAGGGAAACTCAAACTGATCAAGCAATTTCAAAATATTGCTGATAAGGTCTAAATAACAAAAAATCTATCCTTCTTTGAGAGGCTGAAAAGACAATGCTGACAGTTTGGAATATATCAGGAATTCCTAAGCATCGATGAATCGATGCTTCCTCACACCTGGTTCCTCCACTGCAGTTTATAAAAACAAACCAGTGAGATTTGGCTACAAAGTGCGGATGTTGTGCAGCTCGAACGGCTTTCCTTATAATTTTGAAGTTTACTGTGTCAAGGATAGCATCAAAGCAGGTTCCTTGGTATCTCAGCTAGTTAATACGATGCTTCAACGTCTAGAAAAACATGTATCTCACGTGTTTTTCTACTTCTTCATTAACTACGATCTTTCCACATAGTAAGCTAATAAAAACGTCTATGCTTGTGAAACAGTCCGAGTAAATCATACTGGACGTTGTCTTCCTATACCTGATACAGAGATGAAATAAACAGATATAAGGATCTACAAACACAGGTAGACGAAACCATTCTCTGTGTCAAATCAAAAGACCCCTGTATAATAACCGTGGCTAATAACTATTACGAATTTTATTCTCTAAAAAAATTTAGAAAAGAGTGAAACATGAATGAAAAATGTTAGTGACCCAGCCTTACGCAACAGAAATGTATAACATAGGCATGGGCAGTGGGGAGGTATGTGACCGCATGCTGTGATTCTACTGGCCTAGACTCCGATCTCATTTCCTAAACTTAGCAGTTGTTGCAGCTTATAAATTTTATGATCGCGTCAATGTTGAAAATTAGTTTTTCCAATTTGAGTTTAGAAAAAAAACTGTTGTCGAGTCACTTTTGAAATCACAAGACGAAAGGCTTTCTCGAGCAAGACCAACAGCGCCTCCACCGAAGGCTGAAAGATATGACGGCGTAAACCCTTACCTGGTATCATGTAGGCAAGATCGATGTGCTGTGTGCTGGAAAAATACAACAGTGGAGTGTCAAAGGTGTAACAAACAGCTGCACAAACACTGTGACGAAGCTTTCCCCACTAAGTAATCAAGTAGCATTAATAGTGATTGGTGCAATATTTCATTGTTTTTTTTGACTGTTATTGCCATTGCTCTAATATGAATAAATTCTCAAAATGCTCAATTTAATTTTGAAACAACTTATTTCAGTTATTGTATCAAGTAGGTAAGCAAGTTTTGTTAGCTGTAACTAAAACTGTTCAATAATCGTGTATTATTTGGGATCCAAATAAGCGAATGTTCCCATTTTGGGAACATACAAAATAAACATAAAATTATGCATTTAGAAGGAAACAGACATGAAACTATTTCTAATTACGCCCATAAGCAATGTATTTTTAATTTTCACAACAATTCAACAGTTCATTCAGATAGTCGTCAGTAAAGGGCTAATTCACTTCAGTCTTTCTGATGAAAACAAAGGCTCATATATTTGCGACATTCTTTTAAAAGATTATTCCCAAAGGTCAAACATTACACTTGCAAAATATTAATACCTTGAAGATTTGCTATATTACGAGTGATGCATAGAACGTCAGCCTCATACGCTACTGTATCATATGTGATGCACAGTTCCAGTATTACGTTAGGCCATATTTTTTGGTGGTCGATTGGAAAAATTAGGCTTTTCCTTATTAGAGCGTGTGATTTATACTATAATTACACTATTTGAGCATCTATATGGATGCACACAGCGTTTGAAAGAAATTCAATGTGATTAAAAGGTTGAATTAGAAAACATTTAGTTTTGATTATTTATTATGTAAATGAAAGCATTTTCCTACAATATAGGGTATAAATAATATTTTGTTTTATTTTATTATAAAATGATGTGTTCTTTTACCTGTTTCCATCTGATTAACCCCATGAAAAGTTGATATCATGAAGACTTCTCAATAAACCTGAAACTTCATTATTCTAATTCCATTTTCAATCATAGCTCCTTTTATTTTACCCTGTTTCAGTTTTTCACATTTTATTGCATTCGGTATTCCAATTCTATTAAGCCTCATACTTGCACAGTACGCTGTATTTCTATTCTTCAGTATTTAGCTGTCTAAATTCTGATGTACCAGTTTTCAGCAACTAAAATCCTGCCCTCATTTAGCAAATCCTTTTCCAGTTCAACAACTACAGACACAGAATGATCCAAACTGGGTAATGTATTTGTAGATCCTTGTCCACAATATACTGAGAAATTCCAAACGTACACGCTTATCTCACATAGCTTGAACAGTTTTATCCCATATTTATGCGCTTTGTTTGGATTGTACTATCTAAATGCAAGTCTACCTCTATGTGAAATCATAGTTTCATCAACAGATATGTCTTCTCCTGGAATGTGAATTTCCTGAATGTTTGAAATAAGCAACTTCATGAAATCTGATATTTTGTGCAGCCTATCATCGGGGTGTACAGTTTCATTGTTTGAGACATGCCAGTTTTTTAGGATCAGTGAAAATCTAGTATAGATCATATTAATGTTATAAAATAAAGAATGAAAATAGACATCATCGGTTTTCCAATAATCTTCTATCTTTGGAAATTGTATGACACCTGTAATTATAATTACACCTAAAAAGTCTTCATTTCCTTACTTGTTACATCTTGCCATCTGTTCCTTTCTGAATGCCGACGAATCTGACGGTAAGCTACATATTGAGAAGCATATCTGTTAGTTTCGACTACCATCATATCAATTATTTGGTCATCAAAAAACTGTCTGAACACTTCCATTGGATTCACAATCCCATCTTGAGGAGGAATAATACGTTTTTTCAGACCTGAACTACCAGAAAAACTAATTCTGTCTATTTCTGCAAATTTGAAATCCCAAGCTGCTCCAATACCTTGCACTGATGTTGTACCTGGTACTACTGGCGCATTATTTGGCCCCGCTGATGCTACTGCCTGATGCTGAGTCGCACGCCTTCTTGTGGCACGCCTGTTTTGTTGTGAATCTTCTTCAGAGGATTCTGAGCTATAAGAATCTGAAGATTCATTCTCCGATGAAGTTACATAAACATTCTCGCTGTCATCACTCAAATCTTAAAAGTCACTTGCAGTATCAGATTCTATATTACTTGTATCTACTGATTTCTTTATTTTATAAAAATTATTGGAATCCATTTAGGGCTATATTTTTAACAGCTTATGTAATTATTTTTATTTATATATACTTTATATTTATATTCATATACCAGTTTATGCCTAAAAAGGTAGAAAGAAAAGAAAAATTAGCAAAAAATCCTCATAGAAGACATTTTATATAAAATGATCATGTGCATCATATGTGATACACAGGACGTATGACTGATAAATAATAATCAGTACGCCCAGTACATCACATGTGATGCAAGTTTGATTATAGCATCAATGCCATCTTAAGTACCTAATAGTATTACCATACATCATATTTTATAACTCTCTTTACACATTTTTAAAATACCGACAAAGCGTAGCGGTAATAGCAGAAATATAATATTGAGACAGGCAAAGGGTTAATACAATACTAAAGTGGAAAACTATATAAATCTGATGACTATCCACACCAAGCACAAGAATTACAGGCATTTCAAGGCTGTGAATTTTTTATAATTATAACTATGACGCAGGCCTACTGGAATAACGCGCACTTAATAATATTCTAATATCTCTCTAGCTTCTCATTAGACACATATTCTTTATAAAACTAGATTAAAGCTATTCTTATATATAGGTATTATCCTGCGACCCAAGCTAGAAAATGAACCTTAACTTCCCATCACGAACAAATATAAGCTAAATAACGTATGGATTCATGGTGGTTACGTTTGATGCAGGTACCCTGTTTATAAGGGGAAGGTGCGACTGGCTGATGTATTTTATTATTGACCGTGATCCGGATTATAGAGGGAAGGGAATTAACATCATGTATATTTTGGGAGAGGTCCCTCAAGTCCCGCGAGTGAGGTGATGGGTGACGTTAATCGCGTATTTGACTCCAAAGATACACAAATAATATTTCGACGTGGCTGGGCTTACCGAAGGCTTTATGATCGAGAAAGGACAGAGGAATCAGGTAAACAAAAATAAATGTTTAATTCTAACAAAAAAAAAACAAGCAAAGCAAAAGGGAGGCTCGTGTTTACACGATACGGTCAGGGAATATTTCATTACCGGTCAGCAAAACGAGTGTGACGGAAAGAAGACTTAGGCGAGTACAACGGGGTCTTCGCGATGCTGAACGAACCGTAATTAGTTTTTATTATCGATCTTATGGTGTCTCTTCGTCTGTCTGACTTAAATGTCTACCCGAAAAACAGAGTTATCCATAATTCTTCTATAAATAGTACAGGAGGCGTGGCCTCTTTTCACCTCTGGGATCAAAATATTTTTAGCTCCGCCCACTTGGCGGGATTTTCTCATCCCATGGTCTCACAAAGCTAATCAATATCATGGCGCATACGAATTTTCATTTTTTCGATATAATTTTATCATTTTCGAGAGGCAGACAGCTGACTCGGGCTAATTCCATTCTCGGACGCGGAATGCTCGTTTTAATTAAACTGTCGCCAAATTTCACTGCTCTCTGAATTCTCGCCTTCCCGTTTAATTCCTTGACCGGATATATATATATATATATATATATATATATATATATATATATATATATATATATATATATATATATATATATATATATATGTATATATATATTTATATATATATATAAATATATATATATATATATATATATATATATATATATATATATATATATATATATATATATATATATATATATATATATGAATGCAATGTCCCGCAGGAAAAAATGAAATGGTGTTTCCAAGTACTTTCGAACTTTATTAAGTTCCTTATCAAGGATAACTTCAAGAAATCACCAATGAGGATGGGGAAGGTAAAGATTCACATTAAGAATTACAAGAAGCAGGTAGTAAGGTCAAACTGAGAAAACGGAAAGGGTAACAGAATAAAAGAAATGGAGATAGCCTAACGAGGGAGATTATAAGACACGAGGAGCAAAAAGTTGGGAAAATACAATGTACATAACAGAGCAGTGACAATTAAAAAAAAAAATAAATAAATAAATAAAATTGGGAAGACATAACTAAAGATTGTATATAAAAAACTAAAATTAAGGTAATGCTTAATGACTTCCATAAAAATGTACGGCGATTACTTAAAAACTTTCCTGATATAATTTCAAAATTCAAATCTAGTAACGCTACCCTACTTTATGTGTACGGCTTAGTAAAAACTCACAAACCAAATTTCCCATTACGCCCTATTATAAGTTCTGTTGGGTCTGTTTCATATTCACTGTCTAAATAGGTCACTTCATTTCTTACTCCACTAGTTGGTTCCATTTCTCATTCTCATGTCACTAATAGTTAAGACTTTATTTCTAAACATAATGCTATTCATTATTCTAATGATTTTACCCTTGTTAGTTGTGATGTTTGTTCATTATTTTTAAAGTACCCTTTGAAGATCTTTTCAATTTCCTTAATGATCATTTACAGAATTATCACTTGCCGGTACCCGTTACTACTTTCATAAACCTCATTTCCCTTTGTACCAAAAACTGTAAGTTTTCGTTCGAAAGCAAATATTTTCTCCAAAAATGGAGTTTTTTGAAACAAAACTTCTCCATACTATCCTTGACGCTCTGATCGTTTGGTACGGTATATTGATGATGTCCTTTGCTTGTAGGCTAATTCCAAAGATGTTAATGTTTTTCTTACCAGACTCAATTGTCGCGTCCCTACAATTAAATTTACACACGAGTTGGAAAATAATAGAACCCTTCCCTTTCTCGATCTTCTTATTCATAGAACTCATACAGTTTTTAAATACTCTATCTTTTGTAGGCCTACTAATTCAAATTTTTATATTCATTTTTACTCTTCTTACAGTCCTAAAGTTAAACGTTCTGTTTTTTCTTCTATGTTTCTACGGGCATTACGAGTTGTGAGCCCGGAATATATGGATTTGGAATTTTCCAATATCTTTGAAATTGGCCATAAACTTTGTTACCCTTACCCGTTTCTTCAAAACTGTCTTTCTTCTGCTAAAAAGACATTTTATCAAACTGTTCCTACTCCCCCTTTTAATAGTAATAACAATTTAGTTCTAGCTTTTTCGCTTTGTTTTAGTTATCTTCCCCGTCTTTTGAATAACTCTAACATTTCTGTTAATTTTAAATATAAGACGACCATTAAGAATTTATAGGTACGTAATAATTGTAATAGTTTGGAGGGATGGAGTTTATTCAGTTGAGTGTTCTGGTTGCCTAAGTAAATATTATGGAAAAACAGGTAAATACCTTTCTTTTCGCATAAATCAACATAAATATAATGTCTGAAAAGGGGAAGATAAAGGTGATTTCTTTCTCTATATGTCAGATAAGGACCATCTAATTAACTGGAAATCAGCAAAATTTATTTCTCGTTCCAATGACCCTATAAAAAGGAACATTATTGAATGTGCTTTTATAAGCCAATGTGATCATTTTAACCTTTCCCCTGGTATATATGAAATAGATGCTATAATTAAAAGATTAATACTTAAAGAAGTTAGTTCTTACTTTTGTTTTTAGTTTTTTATATACAATCTTTAGTTATGTTGTCAAAATTTTATTTTTATTTATTTAATATTTTTTTTGTAATTATCACTGCTCTGTTATGTACATTGTATTTTCCCTAATTTTCGCTCCTCGTGTCTTATAATCTCCCTCGTTAAGCTATCTCCATTTCTTTTAATCTGTTACCCTTTCCGTCTTCTCAGTTGGACCTTACTAACTGCTTCTTGTAATTCTTAATGTGAATCTTTACCTTTCCCCTTCCGTCTTCTTCATTGGTGATTTCTTGTTTTTGAGGCGGTCTTTCATACTTTTCTTTCGTATATATACCTCAGAATAATATTATTTCTTGTAGTGATCCTTAATAAGGGACTTAATAAAGTTCTAAAGTACTTGAAAACACCATTTAATTTTTTTCTGTGGGACATTGCATTCATTTGCTACTCTCACGTGATACTTTGTGAGTTTTTCATTTCATATATTTATATATATATATATATATATATATATATATATATATATATATATATATATATATATATATATATATATATATATAAAATATATATATATATATATATATATATATATATATATATATATATATATATATATATATAAATATATATATATATATATATGCATATGTATATACGAGGGGCGGTCAATAAGTTTTGCGAATCGGCAGGGCAAAACAGAGGGAGGGGGATGGTTGTTTGTGGGGGTGTAAGGACAAGTTAGGACAAGTCAGGACCTGCATCCGCCCGCTTTTGCCTCGTCTATTTAAGAAGCAGTAGCTGATCGCAGATCGTCAGTCAGCCACAAATTTTTCAACAATAGAGAAGGTTGAGCACCGCGCAGTGATCAAACTTTTGATCAAAGAAGGCAAGAATGCATAAGAGATCCATGAACGCATGATTGCAGTGTACACCGACACCGCCCCTTCCTATGAAACCATCGCTGGCTGGAATAGGGACTTCCGCCATGGTCGTGAGTACCTTGAAGATGACCCCCATCCAGGACGCCCTTCACACGTGACCAATGCGGAGATTGTGGCCCGTGTGGAGAGGATCATCCTCGAAAATCGACGGGTCAAGGTCAAAAAAATTGAGCGACAACTTGGAATATCACATGGAAGTGTTATCAACATCATCCACGAAAGTTGCCCATGACGAAAGTCTCTGCCCGTTGGGTCTCTAGAAACCTCACGCCCCATGATCGACTTTAACGGCGTCAAAGTCCACAAGGCCAGAGTTGCACAAGCTGCCCTGCGTGAGTGCGGATTCAAGGAGCTCAACCTTTCACCCTATAGTCCAGATCTGGCCCCTAACGACTACTTTTTATCCCGCCAGCTCAAGGCTGCACTACGTGGACGCCGGTTTGAGGAAGATGGAGATGTCCATCTTGCCGTCCAGGAGTGGATTGAACAGCAGTCGGCAGATTTCTGGTTGTCGGGAATTCAAAGCCTCAGAGACAAGTGGCGCAAGTGCATTGAAGCCGAATGTAGTTATATCGAAAAATAATAAAACACTTTTCCTCATATCTCGTTTTCTTATATCCGAATGGCAAAACTTATTGACCGCCCCTCGTAGAATTGCCTTGCGTTTGGCGGATTTTTTGTTGAAAAGTCTTAATGATTACTATTTGCATATCTATCAGATAACGAGATGCGAGCGTGAACCTATCCATTTAAAGACTAAATTTAGATGCGATATACTTTATAGGTTAAACTATATAAATAGGGATCAGTACATCCATCACCTCAAATTTAAGTAGAGAAAAACGGTGTCTTAACTTTACTGGTGTATTATAACGAAACTAAATTAACGAGGTATCTAAGTATAGCCCTAATTTTTCATCACTATCAACACCGTCACTTCAGCTCGTAAGATAAAATGAAGATCAGCATGAATCAAAGCAAGTAATACCCTTTCCGTGTCATTTGTATTTCGTGATAATGTTGCATATGTATTTTACCAGCTATCGTGTAAGGGGTCATCAGAAATTCCCAAGCACTCTCGCTCAAATATCCTTTCCTTTTTCAGTTGTTCATATAAAATTCAACCCGTTTTTTCCCAACTCAATCTTTTCTCTTTCTCACTTTTACTCACAAAAATAACAGATCTGTTCCTTTTGCTTCTAACTCTTCCATAAATATGACAATCATTCAAATATTCTCTTCAGTTGTTCATTCTAATCCATTCATTTTACAAGTTCGAACCACTTCTGCATATACATTCGCATATTCATTCACACTTTCTCCTCCCATTTGTTCATTATCTTGGCTACTTCACTTAAACTAGCTTCATCCTTGTCATATTCCTACCTTGTATGTACATCCAGGAAGTAATATAGGAAATTTGTAATATTTCGATATTTCACTCATAACAACAAATAGATTAACTAACATCCATGCACAGAGATTAGGAGCAGCAAATCTTATGCAACCTTTCGCTCATTCCTCACTCGATTGCCAAGCAAACACGCGGACTTCACGTAGACTTGTAAATGAGATCATATATTATTCCATGTATTGACTTTAAGTACGAATCTCATCAAGAGTTAAGGCCAAAATTTCGTAAAACTTTCAGCCACATACTTCATCACAAAATAAAATAAACCAGCACCCCTGTCTCGTATATAATTTTTTCAGACAACCGATAAAACACTCTCGTCAAATTAATTTATATCCACAATCTCCTCACATTTTATGTTTACTTCCCGCGCTGGTTGGTGCAAATTTAAGTACTATATGTTTTCTTTTGGTCGCGCTCAATCGCTTGGAACCGTTCCCTGTGCCCACTGTGGTTCTAATGATTTTCATACTTATCTTTGGGTGGAATTTATTTCACATTCGTTGTAATTTTCCAAATAAAAAGAACTGGTAACTTTTTTTCAGTCTATGATAACAAAAAACAACAACTTTCCAATAAAAAAAACAAGATTTGCTCATGAACTCCAGGGACTCAAATATCAGATGCCACCGCAACATAACATAATTTCACGGATGACAAAAGTCACAAGGGACAATCAAAGGTCATCCGCATCTGTCAAAACCCACCCACAAATGAATCCAGAGGATTGTGTCAGATCATGCATCTACAATATACAATTTAAACAATCCATAGGATTGTGTCCGATCATGCATTTACAATATACAATTTTAACCATGGACAGGAATGTGTCAAAAACAAAAAGAATCATCATCAAGACTCATCAAAATCAAAATCAATCATAATGTACAATAATAAAAAACTGCATCCACAGGAATGAGTCCAGAATACCCCCCAAAGTTAACCCTCTCTTCCCATATAATCATCTATTCTTCGTTTGAATACATTAAAATTTGGACTCTTTACCATCTTAGATGGCAAACTATTCCAGTAATTCACCACTCTATTGGTGAAAAAATATTTTCTAACATCCAACCTGCACCTCTGTTTTTACATTTTTAAGTGGTGACCTCTAGTCCTATTACTACCTTCCAACTTAAATAACTTACTAAAATCAAACTTATCTCTCCCAGAACAGATTTTAAAAAGCACAATCATATCTCCCCTCAGTCTATCTTCATATTCAAGGTGCTTCAGGGAAGGTATTATTTTTGTTGCCCTCCTTTGTACTGACTCTAGCAAGTTGATGTCATATCTAAAATGTGGTGACCATGCTGGTAAACAGTACTCTAAATGTGGCCTAACATACGAGTTGTAGAGTTGGAGGATAACCTTTTAGTAATACTTCATATTTGGGGCGCTGTTAGCAGGCTACAATTTCGGCTACAACATATCTCCTATGACGTCAGAGAGTAGCTTCAGATGTGACCAATCACGGCGTTTTTTTTCTTGTTGTTTTGGGGATTTTTAACTTTTAGTCTGTATTATTTACTAAATATCTGTGCCTCTGCTCGTTTATAGTTTTTTTCTAAATTAGGTAAGGTTTCTTGATGTCTTTTATTGTTTTCCTATGATTTGTTTCGTAGTGAACGATAACAACTTCTTACTGTCAAAATCGTAGCTATAAATAGAACCTGCTTAACTACCGTTTCTTTTGCTACCCTTAGAATTACCATTTCAGATAATTTAAATAACATTTGGAAATCAATGTGCATTGCAAATGTTCTAGGCATTAAACAATAGAAGAAGAGGGAAATGCATTAGCGGTACCGAAAATTAATATCAGATTTTACCTAAAATTATTTAATCAACGTAAAACATATTATAAAAATATTTATTTATTTTAGATTTAATTTACATCCTTAGCCATGATATTTTCGAACTAAGGATCCGGTTTTCTGATTCCATGGGCAAATAAAGAAGTATTTAATAGGAACTATCTAGATATCTACTACACCCCTGGTACAGTTTTTAAGTGATCGAAATAGGAGAAAATCTGGAGGTGCCAGGTCTGGTGGGTAGAGTTTTTAATATGAAACATCGTGACTGACGACACTCTTATTTCGTTATTTATCTTCATTGAATGTGCGGTCATCCATAATTCTGTTGCAGAAGGGATGAGCATTAATTTCAATGGGAAGAAGCCACCGGAGTTTGAGTGGCTATGGATGAAGATTAGTTGACGAAATAGAATAACGGAATCCAAGCGACTTCGTCTCTTTTACGACACGAGTTAATTGCCATATAGTCCTTTGTGCTTTTAATAATAAATTGTCAAGGACAAAAATAACTTGAATTTCATACCTTGTACTCTAGAATGATTATTTTCATACAATAGCATATAGGAAAATCTCCAAGTATTAAATCTTGTTCGTGCCACTTTTACCACTATATAACATCAAGCCCTCTTCTTGTTTATTATCTAAAGAAGGCCTTTTAGATAAAGGCGAAAGTGTTTAGAATCATACTTTTTTTTCCTGTTCGGACTTTAATCTTGATTATTTTGATTAATTAGTTAGTTACAATTTTCAAGAGAGAAGTACAATATAACGAGAACCTCATATGTGTCACATATATTTTCATTTAATTAAGGGATCACCACGGCTGATTTCAGCTCCACATAAATTTCAGATTTATGCTTTAATGTTCTGTCATGAAATGGTGATGAAGTTTTTAGTTACCAGGCTGTTGATATCTCAAATTAAATCTAAATTTGCGCTGACTTTAGGATGCATGGGTAATTCCTTTCATCGCTACAGGTGTTTAAAGAGAGAAAAGCACCGATAAATAAACAAACATGATTATCCCTTTGGTTCGGGTGTTTTTTTAGGTCGTTATCTTAACTTTCTTCATCCGTCCAAAAACACAATAAATTAATTTTTTTTCACATATTTTAATTACTCCTAAGTGGCACGTACTAAATAATGGTGAATGAAATCTCGGCCGATATTTTAATCTCCAAATTCCTCAGCTCCTTATATTTTGCAACTTAAGCAAATTTGTATTCAAAAATTTGTAAACTCCTCTTTAGGGTAAATTTCCCTCAAATATGATGCACGTTTCCCTTTTAATGCTATACAAATAAAGAAAAGAAAGATATTCTTGGAGCCTATCTTTTCCTTCGACGGTGACATGCTGGCCAAATTTAAGCCAGCACTAAGGACGACATTCCAGGCGAGAATTAATCAGCTGGACAAAATGAGAATGTCGTAAAATACAGTTTTTATAGACACTGTCTAAGGAAGGCAATAACAAATCCGGGCATATGAGAAGGAAAAACAATAGATTTTTCAATTTACGAGACTGAAAATAAGATAAACTAACACATAAAACTGGTAATTCATGAAATTCATTCAACCCATTAAAATGCGAGTTTAGATATCTCAAAAGCGTAAGTTTTTTTTTATAATGATATCCAATGTCGCAATATGAGAAGGGTCTTACACATAACTTCTTTAATTCAGCTTTTATTTTCCAACAAGAGGGAGAATTCCGCCAATGACCTGGGGCATTTTGGACGTAAATGGTTATTGCATTTATGGTTTCTCATGGTTCAAGTCACTTACAAATGCCTTTGAATGGCTGAATGATGCTTCTGCCACTAGATGGCGCCACCTAGCAGCAAATCTGATTTGATATTAGAAAGCTGCCGGATGAATAACCATATATCCCATGGTCATATGGGTCATTTCATGGCTCTAAATGGGTACAATTGAACTTTACTCCTTTTGAGAAAAAAAGTGACGTCTTGACCTGACGCTTCGTCGGAGGTAAAAACAAAATTATTTTCCGCGATTTCATTTTTAAATCATCAGACATAGAATTACTCTAGTAGGTCTGTCATACAAAAGCCAACCAACATTACTTCCTTTTATATTTTTGAAGGAAGAAAGCGGTAATTTATTTTTGTTTGTAAACTAAACGATATCATTAATCCTGCAGAGTTTCAGGGCACAGAAAAGAACAATAAAGATTAGAATAAATTAAATAAAGAGCCAAAGTGTCAGACATAATTGATTTAAATTTTGTTTTAAATGAGAAGATTAGAAATTAAAAAAATCTTATAATAATTTAGGAATGTGTTTGATATATTTTCTGCTTACTATCATTATATGTATAAAATAATTAGTAGCAACAAATTCCATTGATTTTACTTGCACAAACTAAATGAAATATTTCAAAACAGGATAAAACAACTTTTTTCACTCTAATCTTGTCATCTCTTCCTTTTACTATTCGCTTTCAGACTTCTAATTTACTACACCCAGTATCTGGAAAAAAATTATGGAGACGAAAAATCATGAATTACGTGACCAAATTAAATTCATAAAGTTATTTGATTGAAATCGTAAAATACGTCCCTATATTTAAACTACGCCCCTGAATATTGATAAAAAGAAGCCTGTATTTCCAACATAGAGAAGCTTTCATTTTGTTTGAGATTCCCAGCTCTAAATTGGTAGTATAATCAGGATATCATTCTGGGCCTCTTAACTACTGCCTATAACTCTTAGTTACAGTATGAATGCTTGAGGATTTTTCTTTGTCTACCCTAAGACAAATCGTTTATTGTCACTAAAGGACTAGAATCAATTGCTCATTTTTGTTATTTAGACCTCTCCAGATCGTCACCAAGTCTTATTCTAATTTTTAAGCAAACATATTTTAAGATCTTCGTAACCTCCTTTCTTTTCATTCTTTCAAATCTCTATGCTAAGAATTACGAGTTTTAAATGTTGAGGCCAAAGCACATTTGAAAACTTTTTATCCATTAAGTAACTGTGTGTTCTGGTAGGTAACTTTCATTTTATTTAGTTACTTTTTGTTATTATGGTTATTATGTAGCGAGAGAGAATTCCAATTAGAACAGATCTGAGGAGAGCTAGCGAAAAACTTTTAAAATATCCTAAATATGTAAATTTTTAAAGAAAATCGTCCAATTCTTATTCTATCCTCATTTTTCAAAGATTCCATCTTCCTATTTCGTGAGTGATTGCAGGACTCATCTAAGAATACAATGTATGACTGAAAAAACACTTGGTCATAAAATATCATATAATTCGATCACGTTAGAAACAAAATATATAATTGCAATTAACTGTAATATTAAATTGTGATTGGCGAAGAATAATGTGGGAAAACAAGGTCAGCTGACAAAAGTCGGGTGCTCTCACGTATTATGATTTATGACCTTACGGTCTTAAAAGCTTTCAATAATACCTGGACGAGCCTAATGAGAAACTTGGCAATTATATAATTTTAAAGATGTATTTGCCTAATAATTCCAAAGCTAACCTTGGGAGTACATGGTCAATTATTATATCAATCGAAAGAAAATGGAAACCAACATAAATGTTTCAAATTTCGTTAGAACCAGCCGAATAATTACAATGTTATTACTAAAATAAAATAATTTCCCGGCTAAACTTATGAGGACCTTGGCAATTAAATCATTCGAAAGATAATGTGAAACAGCATAAGGATTTTAAACTTTATTAGAATCGGCAGAATAGTTACAATGTTATTAAAAAAAAGCACAACGGGAAACGACTCACCGACCGACTGACATAGTGAGATATAGAGTCACACGCGACAAATAATTGGCCATAACTAAAAACTTATTAAGTGCTCAATATGATCAATACCAGGTAGTCAATTAATATCCATATTTTAAAAGTGACAATTCTGGCATCAATTTATGGGCAATGCTTATATAAGAAGCCTTTGAACCGCAATAATCCTTCAAGCGCGACCAAATAGTTCGAAAAAATTTGCTTTTTGTGCGAGAAACAAGGTACTACAAAAGGTTGTCTACTAAAAATGGGATGAGACAAGGTTAACAAAAGGAAGAAGGGTTTACGCTTTATTTTATTCATGCTAAATTCTTAATTTTTATGACCTAAAATGCATAGTATACAAGGCGGTTTCGGAGTGAACTTAAATTAACATTACAAATATTCGATCAATTATCTTAAATGTATTCATTTAATTCGACGTCTCGATCTATCATCCAAAAAGAATGCACAATTAAATTGATTTTATTTAATTTGTAGAACAAAATTCAATATATTATATATTTCATCTTTCAATTTTCATAAGTAACTATTCCTTGATCAGAAAGGGATTGTAAAAAATCATCCTAATTTATTATATATTATTTGCATGAAGTAACTTTCGACTTAATGGAGGGACGTGGATTCACACCGCATTCAGTGTGTATCGTAACCGACGTATTCAAATTCTTATATCAATTTCCTTTCACATCATGATGTTAATATTAAAAAAGCCGTTGCATCAGGAATTTTGTTTGAGAGCACTTAGAATATAAAATTCTTGCATTCTAGAAGACATTATTTCATATATAACCTAGAGATTCATTGAATTCAAAGTATCCCGTCCAAGTCATCAATGAGAGTTTATCTAAAGCTAAATCTAAATACTACTGTCCCAAGGATATAAACAAAGTGAGTAAAACGAAGTGTCTATCCCTCCCGTTCATTTCCCTCTTCGAAGGAGTAAACAGAGTTATTTAACCAGGTCGAGCCTTTTTTAAATACCCTTTTTCCATCCTTAAATCTTACCCTTCGACCAATTCCATAGATCAGCCAAATAAGGCAGGTGTATCTGTAATCCAGTGTGAATTCACAAACTGTCCCACATTCTACATAGGAGAGACTGAGAGAATATTACATAAACGAATATATCAGCACAAAGGTAATGTCAGGCGAGGCAATACTACATCCCGTATTTCTAACCATATTAGCAAATACAACCACCAATTAGATTAGTCAAAGGCACAAATTATATAGAATTGTAACGATTTCCTTAAAAGAAAAATTGTAGAAGAGATAAAAATAGGAGAAATACCCAATTTTAATCTTTCGGATGGTCAATTAAAATGTAGCTCCTATTCACGGAAGCTGCTTGTAAAGAGTTTAGTTAATGATCTTAGAACCATCCCTTCTAATTAATGACTCTTTCTCTTCATTTTTTCTTTCTTTTAATGGGATTTTTAGAAATTATTCTCTCCCACTTTCACCCTAGTTTCAATGAACTTAACGTGCCTGTCTGCTACAAATTTAAAGAAAAATTTAGAAAGGTATCACCAGATTGAATTTAACTTATTGAATAAGTGTTCTACTCAAATTGCTAAGCGATCTCTCGCACATGATGAAACACAAAGATGTAAACATTCCAAGAGAAATATTTCGCCAAACACTTTGCATAAAAATGGACCCCAACATATTTAATATCGCTATGATCGAGTTGGTCACTGTAAATGCAAGACCATTTTCTACTTTTGAAGATAGTAGACTATGTGAAATAATAGACCCCATTAAAAAGTCACTCAATATTATAATGGACAGGAAGAGAATTCCAACTTTAGTAGATGAAAAAGCAGCAGATATTTTAAAACAATTAGCAAGGAACTCCAAGGAAGGCTATTATCATTTAAGATTGACATTACGTCACCCTTGGACAGATCTGTGTTTGGTATTAATGATCAATTTATTATGGAAGATTCTGTGCAAGTAAGAACTTTAGGCGTAGCCAAATTTTTCTGCTCTCATACTGGAGAACAAATCAGAGAACGGTAATGAAAGTGTTGTATGCAAAAATTTGAGCTGAATACCAATCAAGTATATACTGTTAAAACTGACAATGCAATAAATATGGTAAAAGCTATACAACAAAAGCGGGGCGGTGAATAAGTTTTGCTAATCGGTAGTGTAAAACAAGGGAAGTGGAATGGCTGTTTGTGGGAATGTTAGGACGAGTTAAGACAAGTCAGGACCTGCAGCTGCACGCTCCTATCTCGTCTATTTAAGAAGCAGTTGCTGATCGCAGATCGTCAGTCACAAATTTTTTAACAATGGAGAAGGTTAAGCACTGCGCAGTGATCAAATTTTTGACCAAAGAGGGCAAGAATGTAAAAGAGATCCATGAACGCATGGTTGCAGTGTACACCGACACCGCTTCTCCCTATGCAACCATCGCTCGCTGTAATAGGGAGTTCTGTTATGGTCGTGATTCCCTCAAAGATGACCGTCGTCCATGATGCCCGTCACACGTGACCAACTAGGAGAATGTAGCTCGTGTGGAGAGGATCATCCTCGAAAATCGACGGGTCAAGGTCGAAAAAATCGAGCGACAACTTGGAATATCAGATGGAAGTGTTATCAAAATCCTCCACGACAATTTGGCCATAAACAAGGCCTAGAAACCTCACGCCCCATGATCGACTTCAACGTCATCAAAGTACACAAGGCCAGAGTTGCACAAGCTGCCCATCGTGAGTGTGGATTTGAGGAGCTCAACCATCCCATCTACAGTCTAGATCTGGCTTCTAGCAACTACTTTTTATTCCGCCAGCTCAAGACTGCACTGCGTGGACGCCGGTTTAGTGACGATGAAGATTTTCAGCTTTCCGTCCGGGAGTGGATTAAACAGCAGTCAAAAGATTTCTGGTTGTCGAAAATTCGAAGCCTCAATGACAAGTGGCGCAAGTGCATTGAAGTCGAGGGTAGTTATATTGAAAAATAATAAAACACATTTCCTCATATCTCGTTTCCTTATATCCGAATTGCAAAACTTATTGACCGCCCCTGGTATTTCATATGAAGACAGTGAAAATAGTGCCAGTAATCATAGTGCCTATGAAGATAGTTTTAACGAATCAACTATTCATAGTGAACTGAATAATGAAACTGGGTTTCCAACTGATTTTTCGATTAAATGTTTTGCCCCTACTTTTCAGCTTGCTCTAAAAGACATTTTAATTAGTAATCTTGTTTAACTACTATATTCCATGCACGAAAATTAGCCAAGAAACTGCGAGTGCCTGCTATACTTAATGTTTTAAAATCAAAGCAGCAATATCGTATACCTATTATTGATGTGGTCACCCGCTACTCCTCCACTTTTGACATAATTGCACGCTTACTGACATTGAAACCATTTATTGAAATTATATGAAGTGATATGCAACTCTTATAAAGCTTGGGAGAAGTTAAAAGAAATTAAACTAGCTTAGGAGCCAACAAACATTGCGATTGTGCAATTAGAAGAGCAAAATTTAACTCCACGTGACTTTTATAAGGTTTGAATCCATTGCAAAAGTGAAGTTTCCTAAATGCAATGAACTATTTATCTCAACCTGCATGATGCACTGACGATTCGAGAAAAAGAACTATTTAGTACCAAACCATTCGTAACATAATTATTTATAGATCCTAGGTTAAATGTTTTGCTTTCTCAATCAGACCAAAAAATTGCCATCCAACATATACGACAATTGCACACAAAATTGCAATTGCTTAACAGTGATTTTGAACCTGAAGAGCATAACGATTTGGATCCTACTACTACAACTAACTCAAACGAAAACGATTTGGAGAAGGCACCCAAAGCAGACGAAGAAAGCAATGTAAGTGCCACACTCAGAAATCATGATGTTATATCGGGTCTTAAAAACTTTGGTAAGATGAAAGAATCCCATCAGATAGTAATGTTATTACATAGTGCAATTCTACGAAGCTTAAATATGCAGAGCTAACTCCAGTCGTTCATGCAGTTCCTATGACGCAAGTGTCTGTTTAAAGATTGTTTTCCACAATGGAATAGTTTATTACTACAAAATATAGAAAATATCTTGGTGGTTCGCTCAAATATTAATATGCAGTAAACTGTTCTATATTATATGTTTCCATGATAATACATATATATTAAACATATATATATATATATATATATATATATATATATATATATATATATATATATATATATATATATATATATATATATATGTGTGTGTGGGTATGTAGTATATATTTGCAATTTACTTTGTATGTCTTACTTTACTTGTAGTTGTATCAATAAATATAGTTTAATTCATACTTATATGGTATATAATATTGCATATTTGTCCTAAGTACATCGCTCTAATAACATAAACTAATGAAATATGTACTAGGATATAATTTCAACCTACTCTATGATTTTCCTTGAAATTATGTATGCTATTGTGAATTTAAATTTATGTTAAATATATTCACCATATGACTGTCAGGTTTGTTTTTAAAACAACTTAAATTGTTCGTATAAGATATTATTTATATTCTCTATGTTTATTGCATAATATTTCAATAAAATAATGAAAATTTGTAATATACGTTTTACCAGTTTTTTGGCAAAATGTTTTAATGTACAACGTTTAAAAATGCTTCGTGGGTTCTGTATTTTTATTGCATAATATTTCAATAGAGAAAAAGATGTGGTATGTAGTATCCCATTAAAAATTTCCATTTGACTGCGCTTCTTTCATTCTTACATACGGTTTCCGTGCATTGGGAATTTGCGACTATTTTACCCTTTAGATTCTATAGAAAAGTACACAGTGAATTTGGGCATCTGGTACATTTGGATAGCTATAGTAAACAAGAAATAACACAGTAAATAACAAATTTACCTTAACTCACGGAAAATGTTTAATAAGAGGGGAAAAAGTTTTATAAGGTACTTTGTTATAAATTATATTTTACGTGGAAAAAGTATATAGAAGTCTAGAATAATAGATTTAAGCATTTGAAATGTAGGCTGAACTCCAACTCGAATCGAATTCGAATCTAAGTCCATATTAAAAAATAGAAAAGCGGAAAAATTTGAATCGAAAAGAAAATATAGAGAACTCAAATCGAAATCCGAATTGATATTGTTAAAAATGCCAAACTCAAATCGACACACGAATCGTTATTCATTTCAGTTATCAGCCCTGCTATATATATATATATATATATATATATATATATATATATATATATATATATATATATATTATAATTGAAAATCAGATGGCACGTGATATATAATAGATGTATTTTAAAAGGCCCAAAGCAACGAAAACTAGTAACATAACCCGGAAAAACGCTAAGGAAATAATTATTACGTGTACCATTAAAGATTAAGAAGGAAAATGGGAGATATATTTCGTAGGTTATGAGGAAATAAACAAACTATCTTCCAAATTGCAGCTGTCAAACGTTAAGGGTCACTAATAATAATGAACTACTAACCGATATATTTGTGTTTAAGAGACTGTTGATGGGTAACCGTTACTTCTCATGGTCATATTTTATTGGAACATTCAACTGTCAACATTGTGGCTTGTAAGAGACAAGCGGTGTCCTTTGATTAAAAACAAAGGATTGTGTGCATTCACTAAGAGGGCAAGTCAAATCTTCTGATAGAAACTACTGTAGGAATGACTAGAATTGCTGTTCAATGAATTGTTGCTTGTTTTAAGTTATCAGGAACGAGAGATGCTAATCCTACAACCATTAGATCTCCTAAAACGTCACCAGACAGGATCATATTATGGTTAGAATGTCACCGAAAGAATGCTGTTGATTCAACTATGCCTCCTATGTCAACATATCGAGCAAAACAGTCTCCTGAAGGACGTTACAAAGTTCTGTGTTGCTTGATCGAACACTGGCAAAGAAACCTCAGATCTCCAAGAAAAATCCAAGAGACCGTCTTCGATAGGCTGACGAAGATGTCGTTTTGACAGAAGAACAATAGGCGCAGGTTCATTTTAGCTATGGATTGAAGTTTAATGAGAGTGGTTCCGATGGTAGGATGTACGTCCGATGAAGATGCGGCAAAAGGTTATCTTGTGCATGATTGAATAAGACAGTAATATATGGAGGAGGCAGTATAATGGTATAGAGAGGGATCTCTACTGCTGGTCCTGGTCCTTTTATTCGTCTACAAAGGATTATCAATGCTGGAATCTACAAGCAGATTCTTAGACAGCATGCCTTTACACATCTCAGCTCCTCGTCAGCATAACCTGCTATCTTTATGCAGCAAAATGCTCCCTGTCACACTGCGACGAAAGTCAAAGAATTTTTGAGTAATAAAGGGGTTAATCTCATGGACTGGCTACCTTAAAGTCCCGATCTAAACTCTATAGAAAACGTTCGAAAGATTATGGAGATGGAGTGAGAAGGAGAAATCCAAAGAACCAAAATGAAGTGTGGGAATGTTTGAAAAACGAACGGAAAAATATTACCCCATCATCTTGCAAGAACTTAATTGAGCCCTGTCGTAACAGATGTATGGAGGTCATTGCGAGTAATGAGAGGCTCACAAAAAATTAACAGTAAGGATTTCTTTTTTTTTCTTGTCCCAATTTACATTGTTTTTGTAAAGTGACACTTAAATTTGTCCGCTGCAATGGAGAAGACAGTTTGTTTATTTCATCATAACTTACGAAATATTTAATCCATACACTTAAAAATTTCAAAGAAGATGGATATTAGATATAACTAAATATATGTATAATATCTGCTCGTAAATTCTAGTTAAATTTCTATAATAAATATTTAAATACTATTTCTCTTAATGACCCCTATATTATGGCCGCTGATATATATATATATATATATATATATATATATATATATATATATATAGTACAAGAAAGAGAAATTTGACGCGAATGAGCAATGAGACAAGAAACAGGAGTTTTTTTTAGAGGTAAGAGAAAGGGACATTAGAAGAAGACTAGAATCAAAGAGAGCAGAGGGCGGCACATTGAAGGCAATCCTTTACCGAGAAGACAGAAATAACACCAGCGGAAAAAAGTTTAAAATTTCTGGCCGGGACTCGAACCCAGGTCTGCTGATTGCCGGTCAGATGCTCTACCGCTTAGCTACCAGGAACACTGACTCTACTTCGCCCAAAGCGGGTAAGAAGATGTGGTATAAAAATTCCTTGGAGGTTCCTAGCTTAGAGAGATAGTGGGTTTGATAGTGGCGAAGTAGAGCCACTGTGCCTGGTAGCTCAGCGGTAGAGCATCTGACCGGCAATCAGCAGACCCGGGTTCGAGTCCCGGCCAGGAAGTTCGAAATTTTTTCCCCTGGCGTTTTCTCTTTCTTCTCGGTAAAGGATTGCTTCATTGTGCCGCCCTCTGCTCTCTTTGATTTTAGTCTTCTTCTAATGTCCCTTTTCCTACCTCTAAAAAACTCCTGTTTCTTGTCTCATTGCTCATTCGCGACAAAATTTCTCTTTCTTGTACTATATTGTTATATAGTCTGCAATGCAAGGTTTCGCAACCTTTATTTCTGTCTTCAAAATTGTTTTGAAAGGCACAAAATAGATATGGCGAAAGCCCTGTGGTGGTTGTTATCATCCGCAGAACTTGCATTTGCTCCTTCTTATATATATATATATATATATATATATATATATATATATATATATATATATATATATATATATATATATAAATAAGAAGGAGCAAATGCAAGTTCTGCGGATGATAACCACCACCACATGGCTTTCGCCATATCTATTTTGTGCCTTTCAAAACAATTTTGAAGACAGAAATAAAGGTTGCGAAACCTTGCATTGCATACAATATAACAATATAGTACAAGAAAGAGAAATATATATATATATATATATATATATATATATATATATATATATATATTTATATATGCAGTTAATATAATGGCATAATTAGACAACTGCTCTGCCTCAGGGGTCCAGCAGGTGATCCTATCCACCTCGAACTGGAAGACAACACAAGGATGGCCCATCCATCAGCCCCCAAAATGCTGATTTCAAAGTCACCCCTTTATGTCGTCTTGCTTACCACCACAGAAAACTTTTATAATTAATATATTAACAGCGTTTACTAGCCAAAACGCTTGAAAGATGGAAAAATATACTAGACTAATTAGTGCGGTTAAGATAATGGCATAATTAGACAACTGTTCCGCTTCAAGTCCAGCAGGTGATCCTATCCTCCTCGAACTGAAAGACAACACTCAAGGATGGTTTACCCATCAGCCCCCAAAACTGATTTCAAAGTCACCCCTATATGTCGTCTTGTTTTACGTCACAGAAAACTGCTATTATTAATATACTACAGCGTTGACTAGCCAAAACGCTCGAAAGATGGAAAAATATTTTTCGAGCGTTTTGGTTAGTTAACGGTAATACCGGACGGTAATATATACACGCAGGTGTATGGAATGGCTATGGCGTCACCCTTAGGGCTGACCTTCGCCAACTATTACATGAGTCAACTTGAGTAGAGATTATTGGAAATCATGCAAATAAGCCACACACATATTGCTGATACGTAGATGAACCGCACGACCATAGAATTGATTTTAACTAGGCAAAAATCATTAATAAATCAAACAATTATATTGAGAAGAGAATGGCGGAATCCACCATAATCAACAAAGTCGATAATTTCAATTGATTTGAAGGGCAATACAAATTTAAGAAATATATAACGAATAGAGTCGCCAATCGTATCTATAAGCTCCCGGAAGCAATGCGTTTTGAGAATTAGCTCTCTCTTGATTCTTTCCTGTTCCATTTTATTTTGTTTAGCTTGTCATTGACGCCAGATTTACTCGAGTTTATTTTATTTTTCCAGATTGTTTCTTGCAGTTTCATTTTGTTTAGGATGTGTCTTACCATATATATACTGAGTAAGCAATAAATGTAACAAAGACCACAGGGAAAATTAATACGAAGTTTACAAGTACTTTCGAACTTTATTTCGAGTTCTTTATTCTTAATAAAGAAGTCAAAATAAAGTTCGAAAGTACTTAGAATCCTCGTATTAATTTTCCGTGTGGGCTAGGTTGCGTATATATATATATATATATATATATATATATATATATATATATATATATATATATCTCTTAAGAGAGCAGAGAGGTTGCGCGTTGCCAAGCGTATACGTATTTTTAGGATAAATTAGCAGGCTAAATTTAGGAAGTTCATTACAATATTAGAACTTCTTGGTACCGACGTTTCGGGTAGGAACCCATTCTCAAGGATGTGAGATTATAAATATATACAAACATAAGAATTTTTTTTAGATAAGTTATGAGATATTTATGAATTAACTATATGGGAAATGGGAAGCAGCAGAGGTGGTAATATTCAAATTATAAAAATGCAGAGCTTTTAACTATTAGGGAATAGAAAATATCCCGGCTAGAGAATGCGCGGGAAAGCGGTTCGAGATTACGGTCCCATTTTCCTGGGTCGTGCGAGAACTTGCCCCGAATCATTTTGACTCAATTCTAAACCTCTGCTCGAGTGGTCTTCCCGTTAATTGAAGACACTTATCCCCGCTAAGAAGAACGGCGGGCGTGCTTCGAAATATACAGGAACCTAGCCCTAGCCCGACGAAGTTCACCGACAGTTAAATCGTTCGGGTGGCGCTTATAGCGCACGTAGGCATAACGCTTGTGTTTGAGGAGCGTCTCACACTCGGCCGACCACCATGGGAGTGGTCGGTGTGCAAAACGGCCAGACATTCTGGGAATAGTAGTCAGGCCCGCGGTGATGATGATGCCGGACAAGAACTCAACGGCCTCATCTACCCACCTAAACTACTCGACTGGGAAAGAGAATTCTGTCATTTCCTGAAATGCACGCTACCGCGCCCCCGCCAAGCACCAAGAAGGGGGGCTTTCAGGCGGCAGTTGCCCTGTAAATGATATTTCAATGGAAAAGTGATCACTACCATGTAGGGTTCATCGACCACCACCCACTCAAAATCAGGCTGTGCAACCGAAAGCACAAATATATATCAAGGCAAGAAAATGAAGCTGTTCTCGGGCAGTGATGATAAACTCATCCAGATTTAGGACACATATCTCAAGCTCTTTGATCAGATCGGCAAGGACTTGTCCCCTGTGATCTATTGAGTAATCTTCCCCGAGAAAATGTATGCCGTTCAGATCTCCAAGCAAGGGAAAGGACCTTGGCACCCGTGCCACGACGCGGCGGAAGTCCTCCCTTGTGGAAGTCAGCTGACAATGGAATGTACGCAAAAATAATAGTATAGTTGGTATCCAGGTGAAGCTGCACAGCTAATGCCTGAAAGGAGGTATCTAACGTGAAAAGATGAACGGAGACACCATGCCAGGTGTAAACCGCGGAACCCCCAGCCCAGCCTTGATTTCGAGGTGTTGGGGACACAAAACCCTTATATCCCGGGAGGGTGAGCTAGGGGCACGCGCCTAACATGGTCTCCTACAGAAAAATAGCTAACGGGGAACGGAACGAGACGAGCATCCGCCACTCCTCCCAGTTAGCCTGGAGTCCACGGCAATTCCATTGAAGGAATATGCCCTCCAGGCCTAGCCTGGTGGAGACCTGAAGGCCTTCTTTGAAAAGAAGGCCCTCACGGGAATGTATGTGTGCTTCCCAAAGACAGAATCCCAGTGCGTGTTAGCGGGACCATGCGCTCAAGGCGCTGAGAGCTTCTAAGACATATTGGGGGAGGTTGGACAATGTGAGTCTCTTCCTCCCTCCGCCTCGAAACCTTATGCTAGCGATGCGGCTTCGCAGACGGGGGACCCTCTTTTCGAGAATCTACCGTCTCCGAGCCACTCAGCCCACCACTAGGCGTGGATGAAGGAGCCGAAGCTCCTTTTTGCTGTCCTCTTATTCAGGACAACTTTAAGAACCCCGGAAGATGGCCTGGCGACCAACTTCAGGGATGTTGCCTCTGTGAGTCTAACCACTCGGTGGAGGCCCGTGGCCGTTTCGCCTTACAGGAAACGGTCACGCTGGGGAAAGGGGCCGAGCCCTGGTTTTAGCCGGGTCTGGGTGTCTACCCTTTGTGCTGCCAGCTTTACCAGGGGAGTGCCTGGGTTGTATAGAACCGGCAGAAGGGCTCCAAATGGGCGCGGAAACAACCGTGCTTGTTGGCCTGGGTGGGCCAGGAGCAGAGGGTGTTTTTCTAACCATTGAGGCGTAAAACGTCTCAGGCAGAGCCGGGTGCGCTAGGACCAAGTCTTTAGCCTCCAAGAATGAGAGTCGATCCTGGGCCTTAACGGCCAGAATTTCTTTCTCAAGGAGATATGCACCACATTGCATCGAAGAAGCGGGGTGCGGCTCTCCGCATTTGACACACTTGGCCAAACACGATTTGGACTTATCGTGTGCGGCCTTAGTGCAATTTACACATACTTCGGGTGACCCCGACTTTTTTCGTCTAAATGAGCGTTTCGTATGGCCGAAGCACCTCCACGGCAGTGGCACGAACGCCTTCACGCGGTAGCGGTACCAACCGGCACGCACCGACTCAGGGAGCTTGTCATAGTCGAACGTGACGAAGAGTGTAGGGGTGGGTCTTGAAGCCCCTCCCTGTTTTCTCATCAAACGTTTAAACTTGACCGCCCCATGGTCGGCCAGCTCTAAGGTGATGTCCTCTATGGAGTAGTCAACGAGTTCTCTCGCATAAACTACTCCTTTCATAAAGTTAATGGTAGAGTGCAGGGTCACACTCACCAGAGTGCCATCAAGTGTCCGGAAGAGCACTTATCTTTGCCGCCTCGGCGAGATCCGCCGCATTCGCCAGAAGGCTCCCTTCCGAGAAACCAGTCACCTTCGTCTCTCTACCAATTAACCTAGCTAAAGCTCTTCTCTGATGGATCATGTTGCCCTTGGCCAACATGCTGTCATCAGTGGAGTGAATAACTAAGAAGCGTTTGAAGCCAACGAGGTCGAAAACGCCAGGTAACCTCTGAATGAGTGTCCCCGATGTCATCGAGGCTCAACCCTGCACCTTTTTAGGCTTAGTCAGGGGCTACGCACCCGGGGGAGGGAGCAGAGAGGCCGGATGTGTCGATCTTGCTTGTTCGCTTACCGAAGCAACAGATCCATCTGCCCCTGCAGGCACCACGGATGGTTTGGATTCCCGAGTCTTTTTAGTCTTTTTTTTGTTTTTATCATTTTAGGAGAGGATGGCGGGGAATGAACCCGCTTCTCCTCTCCACCGGCAAGAGCCCCCAGGCCAGATGGACCGGCCTCAGCTAGGTCCTTCTCCGAGATGGAGAAGGTCCTGGTAGTCGCTGGAGCATTGGTCAGAGGAGATCCCTTCCCTCCTTCTACTGCCTTTGAGGGAAGCGACCGAAGGGGCCTGGCTTCACTCTCTTCCATAAAGGGGTTTGCCCTACCGAACTGCCTAAATGGGGAGTGGTCATCTTTGGTCTGCCTGCTAGCTTTCTTGGTGGTCACCTTGGAAAGAAAAGGGGAAAACTGCCGCTGGGAAGAGGGAGGTGCCCTAAAGCACCTCCAGAGAAGGGGGTGAGGGGGAGTTCCCTACACCCGTAGGGGAATGGGAGGAGTAAGCCTCCTCTCTGGAGGCTTATTGTAGCCAAAAATTGTAGCCTATAAACAGCACCAACCACCATGCGCCCTTAAACTGATGTGTTACTCATGCACACACCTAAAAAGAATTATATTTTTGTAATATTATTTTATTTTCTAGTTTTATTTATTTTACTTTTGAAATCTTATGCTAAACTATTCCAATTTTTGCTAAATGTTTATCTTATCTCATTTTAAATCAGTCTATTGTTTTGCTGTTTACTATATCGTTTGGAAAATTATTCCACTCATTATTAATCGAGTAAGTGACAAAATCTTAAACAGATTTACTAATATTAATTATAGATTATTCTTCGAGATGAAGAAATTGGCTAATACACGCCAAAACGGTTTCAATTTAATAAATAAGCTCTTTAAATCTACTATAGCTTGAAATTCTTTACTCTTAAGATCACGCACACGTGGAATAACCTTTCCCACGGTGAAGTTGAAAGCACGTCAGTAAATATGTTAAAAAACCAAATTGATGTTTAATTCAATACTGTAAATATAACATAAATATAACATAGTAGGAGCACAGATAAAACGTTATACAAAATAAGAAGATAAGTAATAAAATGAAATGATTAATAAATATTTGCCAGCGACTTGCTCCTGCATGGCATGGACTGAAAGCAAATTCCCTCATTCCTTTTCTCTCTGTCCTATATTTATTTTTTCATCACTAGCAGGTGAAGCCTGCGGGGGAAGAGAGTACTGCCCTATCACCTCACAACCATTCGGAGGAGTGTGTACGTGAATTTGATCAATGACTGAGCCTGCCTGTCAAACGGTACGCATGTAGATAAGTGGTGTACCTTAAGATTAAAATAGATTAAACAAAAAATAGCATTACTGAATGTTGTAGAATTGCTCATAGTCTGGTCATATAATTATTCTAGTCCTTGATCTGGAAACACCGCTTTTGTTTTAGTCGATGGTATTGACCCTATGACTCAATCTACGATCATATATATATATATATATATATATATATATATATATATTTATATAGGTAGGCTTTAATTCCTACTGAACTTGCGAAAGCTGGTTAGAGGCGGGTTGTGCCGTAGCTAGGATTTTCACTATAAAAGTTCCACTTGTTACTGGGGGGAGGTTTGTGATTGTTGAATTCTAAGAGTGCATAATACAGGTTGAATAAATTAGCCGAAGGGATTCATAATTTAAGTCTTGCCAAGGGTACGTCAAACAGGAGGAGCCACAAATAAACATATACAAAAAATAAACTTTACTTTACACAAATATAATAATTAGCAATAGTTAAACGGGCAAAATTAAGGATTAAATATTAAACACTGACGTTAAGCGTCTAGATTTATAATGACTCAAGGGGAGTATCAATCACTATTAATTAAATACGTAATTTAAGAATAAAGGGACACTGGGTTTACATATTACCATTAATTGTGATGGATTGGAGAGACGACTACTCAGGTCCAGACGGGGTGGTTCGGGTCGCGTTAACACTAGTTCTCTGGGAGAGGGGGGATAAGACGACGGGTTCGCGGCTGCTGGCGGCAGTTCCGGTTAGTTAACTCCTAACTGGACGTGACACTAACAAATAGTAACTATTTGGATGTTCCTTTTTTTTCTCAAGTTACGTTGAGCAACAGAGCGCATTCTTCTAGTCACAGACTCTGCGGGGCGGGATTTACCTCAGGAACACTTTAAGACAGCGACCAAGTTGACTTGGAGGCACGTTGGCAGTCGATACGTTACGGCAATGACTCTCGTTCATCGTGAGGGTTACGCGTTACGCGAGTAGGTTTCAGACACTGCTCTAGAGGAATGAACGGCGATGTTATTAATACCGCGGATTGTGGGAAATCGAGAGAGAGAGATTCCATTTACGACAATTCGCTTATCGCAGCGCCTTCTGGACAATCTTCATGGTATCATAAAGAAGGAAAATATAATTTAGGCTTCTCTGTAAGATAGGCCTTCTTTCGTCAGACTTCCTGTCGCCAGTTCGGGGAATGGTGTTAAGGGGGAGAGAGAGGAGACGAAGGTCAACTCAAACGACAAATTTCTTTCGTTCCCACGATTGTCGGGCGGCATGCGAGTATGTATGTTCCATACCCTTACACGCCTACCTATTTCGAGAAACAATATTATGCCATGAAATAAAGAATAATTTGAAATTTAACTTCACTGGGGGAATTTGTAATTATCTTCCTCGACTCAAACAAATGAGTCGGTAATTTTATCAAAACCGTTAGGAATTTAACTTAGTATCTAATGGCTACAAAATACTACTGCTACGTCAGTTTCTCTAATTTGCATATACAAATCAAAACAAAACACATACGGAGTACAGGCAAGAAATAATTATTTATACAAAGAGATACACACAAAAAAAATAAATAATTGTCTATTAATCGCTATCTGAAATTGGGTTTCTCGAAAGGCTATCTGCGAGTACATTGTCAGACTCTTTTAGATACCTCATTTCATAATGGTACTCCGCTAGCAATAATGACCAGCGCATTAGCCTGGCGTTTCGATGTTACAAGTTTTTAAGTAGGCTAACGGTCTATGATCAGTCTTTATGAGGAATGGACGACCTACCAGATACATTCTAAATTTTGTATTCCCAAAAACAATCGCTAGAGCTTCTAGTTCTACCGTAGCGTATGCCCTTTCGCGAGCCGTCAGTCGGCGACTCGCATAGCTTATAGGAGCGGGTTCTTGGTCCTCGTCGTATTGGAGTAATACGCAGCCAATACCCATTTGGGAGGCATCTGTCCTTATGCCAAATTTCTTTTGATGGTTCGGCCTTTGAGCTCTTCAAAGTGCGCTTTGGCGTCGGGGTTCCACTGGAGGGGGTCCGGGAGTTTCTTTTTTAGCAAATCGTTTAGGGGAGCTGCAACAGAAGCGAATTGCGGTACGAAGAGGCGGTAAAACGAAGCGGTTTTGAGGAAAGACGGTAATTGCTTCTTGGTGCGCGGTAGGGGCATATTTACAATAGCTTTAACCTTCTCTTCCTCTGGGGCCAGATGACTTTCGCCTATTTTAAATCCAATGTATTCTATGGATTTATAAGAAAAATGGCATTTTAAGGGTTTAATCATTAAGCCATGATTCTTTAAACGTTCTAAAATCAGGCGGAGGGACAAGATATGGTCGTTCCATGAGCGTGTATCATAAAGAAAGCAAATAGAATTTAGGCTTTTCTGTGAGATAGGCCTTCTTTCTTCAGACTTCCTGTCGCCAGTTGGGGGATGCGTGGGGAGGGGAGAGAGAAGAAACGAACGTCAACTCAAACGACAAATTTCTTTCGTTCCCACGATTGTCTGGTGGCATGCGAGTATGTACGTTCCATACCCTCACACTGAACCTGCACATGTAAATATTCGTAAGTGTTTACGTTAGAATTGAAATAAAAAAAAATCAAAACAAACTGCATGTTAAAAATAAAAGCATGATACACAAGATAGTGATAGTCTAACACCGTATGTGTAAGCGGACTGGGCTTGAGCTGACTGCAGGGTCGTTTCTGTTCCTTTTTTCCAGTAGCTCTTCGCTTACGCTTAAAACGTTTCTCTAGTGGAGAAATTTTATCACTGAAAATGACCAGTTTATGTTACATGATTTCTAAGTTGCGCTATTGACTATAGATAATGAAATAATGCGGTATGAACCTAGAGAGCCTAATTGATAAAATAAGGAGCCGTGGATAAATAGTGAAATTAATGTGTTTTATCGACGGTACTCGATTGTATACATTTTTACAAAGGCACTAATATGGTCTAGAATTAGAACTTTATTATCTTGATCTTGTCAAACGAATAATGAGAACAAACTAAAGTATATAAGATAAAGAACAAGCATCTTTAGCAAAACCTGAGTCAAATCCTTTTCCTAAGTTTGTAAATAATTGTAAACCAATTAGAAAGTGCATTGGCTCCCTTCAAGTTGCCGTCCGTGCATTGGTTCACGTCGTTAGGAAATTAATTGAACTCTCTCTGAATTTTTCAACGTCGAATTTACAAATAACTTAAGTACGATACCATACCTAAAGAATTTTCTCGTAGACACAATTCTATTACTATGGATACAACTGAAAGATAAATTAGTCCTTTAGTAAGAAAAAAAAAGAAAATTCAAAAGCACCGGCCTGAAAAATATCTATTCAATTACTTTTAAAGAAAGTAGAAAGCGAACAGTTAAAATGACTTTGTACGATAGTTAAACAAGGTCTTCCTACCAACATTCGCGTGCTTTCACTTATTTTTACTTATGACCTTACGATTTTCAAAACATTCAATAATTTCTGGACTAACCTTGGCAGGAGATTGTTAATTATACAATTCGAAAGATAATGTAAAACAACATAAATGTTTTAAATTTCGTTAGAATTGCCGAAGAGTTATGAAGTTATTGACAAATAATTCTCCAGCTAGCCTTGGGAGGACTTTAGAAATTATGTCATTCAAAGGTGAATGTAAAACAACATTAGGCTTTCAGATTTTGTTAGAATCGGCCGAGAAGTTACAATGTTATTACCAAAAAAAAGGGAACCGACCCACTGACCTCCTGACCGACGACCGACATAGTGAGAGGTCGAGTTGACCTTGACTAAAAATATATTAAGGAGGGAATAAGAGTTCTTAATGCTTTTAAACTGGCAAATGTTACACCAATTACCAAAATGTAGATAAAGACTGCTCCTGAATAAATTAATGAATGACACACCGCAACCTTTGATGGGGAGGCTGAAGCTTACTAATGAGGTTAGTATTACATGAAATGATCAAATTGTTACCGAGATAAACCATTTTATGCAATTCTTTTCGTATTACAAAACTCCTTTCACACTTTTCTATAAAAAATATTTATATTTAATAGAAATACATATAATTTCTCAAATAAGGGTTAAACTACTATTTGGATTAAAGGCTGCTTGGCTAGTGTTATACAGAGTTATTGTAAAAGGAAATAGCTCAACATGACGAAAAGTTACTAGCATCATTCCCAAAGATCTCCTTTTGGACGCTCATCAGTTTAGTATATATTAAATAACTTGACAAGAATATTTTGTGTAAAATTAAAAAATTGTTGAAGACAAGAAACTTAATACTAAGGCATAATGACTCAGGAAATTTTCAAAAGTCTTTGATAGATTATTAAATGGTTGAAAAGATGGCAGAAGCAGGTCGACAAGGGATAAAAACTACAAATATCTTAATCTCCAATAATCGAAGTTCTACAAAACAACCCCCTATAGCGTCGCAAAAGCAAGGCATTTTACTTTTAAATCAAATAATATGATCACTCACAAATATTACGTGCCTGTAAGACCTCATTTGGTGCATATGATACATTTGTCGATTCCATACATGTTAAAATTTACTATAATTTAAACGCCGCTCAGCTCGACTGAGCGATTTTTCTCGATTTGGATTTGGATCTCAATACCCATTAGTTTTCCGGTCTGTTTAGAGTAACTTTAAGAAAAGAAAATTGGATTCATCCGAGTATGAGAAACGTCGTAGAATCTTCGGTCCATGACATCCTTATAAATTACAGTCGTTAATTTCTGTCGGTTACTAAAATAGCACAAAATACATCGAAGAGAATTCTAATTTGATTAATTATACTAATGGAAATGCGAGATGGTAATTGGACAGAGATATGATATATATATATATATATACACTGCCTGGCCAAAATAAAGGTTGTTCACTGGGTTTTGATATATATTTTAAGTTTTTTGTCACGAGTTGGTTTCCGAATCCTTTAGTTTAGACTAAACGGATATGGCAACATTCAGTAGTGTCTCTGACGTAGCAACCAGCTATTATAGATGTTTTAACTGTTTTAAATTTTACAGGAGGTGCAAGAATGAAGACGCGTGGAAAAGACATTACACCATTTGATTAAGGGCGCATCGTCGCCTTCCATGAATATGGAAAATCAACACGTTATATATCTACAATTAGGTATAGGCGTGAGGATTATACAAGAAACAATTTCACGCTGGAAACAAGTTGGCCAAGACGGTTCATCTCGTAGTAAATGTGGTAGGCATCAAATTATTGATGAAAGAGACAGGCACTCTTTGAAGCCTTTGGTCAAGAAAAATCGGCGTTGCTCAACACAGCAGTTAACCACCCTGTTATGTGAAGGTCCACAAACAATTTCAAGAAGAACTATCCGTCGTGAAAAAATGGATTCAGTTTACAAATGAACATAAAAACTGGAGTGTAGAGGATTGAAAACGTGTCATGTGGTCTGATGAATCTAGGTTTACCCTCTTGCAAGCAGCTGGAGGTAGTGTGATAGCTTGGGGCTGTTTTACCTGGGCTGTCATGTATCTGTAACCCTCTACAGCAACAAGACAAAGTTTCGCCAGTATTTGCAGATCCTGGACGATCAAGCTCACTCCGCAATTAACATATTTTTTCTAATGGCGATAGCACACGCATCGACCGGTCTAAGAACGTCAAAGATTGGTTCACGCAGCATGAGAGATCTTTTGGGCATATTGAGTGGCCACCACAGTCCACAGATTTTAATCTCCTAGAGAATTTATGAGATAAGCTTGGGAGGGACCTGCGTGCCTCATCGCCTTTCCATCGTTACTGAACGATTTGGTTTTACAGCTGCTAGAATTTTGGCCGAAATTGAAGCTAAAGAAGATGCAAAAGCTTGTAGAATCGATGACAGATAGCATGAGAGCTATAATTCTATCGAGAGGAGGTCCAATAGCTTTATTAAATATTTATTACACTGAATGACTTTTATTTTGGCCAGGCAGTATATATATATTAAGAAAAAATATTGCAGAAACGCAATTAATTATGTGATTAAAAGGCTATTTTTGGCAAACACAGTCTTCCTCAAAGCCCTAGGAAGGAGCTCTTCTTACATACACGAGAAGGTAACACTTAAAATAGGCGTTCTCTTAGAGGGCCGAAAAACTATCTTATCTTTCGATTAGCGTTTTTAAGTGTCACCCTTGCTTTTCGAAAAAAAGGGAAAATACATGTCCATCTTTGGAAAATATAAAAGAAAAAAGAAATTTTAAAACTAAAATTAAGTTTTTAAATTAGAACCACAGAAAAAACGAAACAATACGGTGTGATGATTACAAGAATTAAGTTACACGCAAAAAAATATCATCTTGCAGAATGAAGAGTTTTAGAAGCTACGAAGAAAGATTGTTCATGGTGGTAGGACAATTATTGGTTGGTTTGAGATTATGAAATTGACAGGGGAAGTAAGGTTGATCTCTATTGCCAAAGGGATGGTATTATATAATATGTAGTACCCAACTACCAGGTAGAGTAGAGCCCAAACGCAACTTATGGCCTTATGAAATCTTGAAATGCACACACAAACCAAACACTAAAATAATATGCCATTTGTTAATAATTAATTATTTCAAAACAAATTGTATACTTGTAAATAATGCTAAACGGCTAGTCAATAACACTTCTCTGCGATGATTTCAAGGTTTAACACATAATACCATAAAATCGTTCACACGATGATAAATTTTGAACTAATTTATACACAGAAGGTTTACAGAATGTTTTAATTGACACCAAGGAGAGGACAACATACAAAAAAAGGTTACTCATGGATGAATAGTCTCTTCAGGGATTTCCGATTGTGACTAGCAGAAACAAATTCTCTTTTAAGGCGCTAGCAGCAGTCAGCGAGAAAGTTGACACCACAACGACCTTGGTAGCTTTCCTCCATCATACGGATATCTTGGTGAAAGCCCTCACCCTGTTGTTCACTTATGTCTCCACAATTCTGTGGAAAATAGACCTGGCGTGATCGAAGGAAGTGCATTTTAACTGACATGCGCTCACCAAGTTTGCCGAAATTCTCCATTAACTCATAAACCACCTTCACATACTAAGGGACTTCTGTTGTTGCCAAGGAAGTTTGCAATGGCTGACCTAACGATCATCAAGGCAGAGAGTTCAGCAAGATTCAGAGTTTCATCAAAACTGATGTCCTCGATGAGCTCCCTTATTTGAAGACCATCGAATACACCTCCCCCCTAGTTTTTCCATGCTGACTCGTTGAAAATTCTGACGGAGGAAAGCAAATCTCTTTACCTTTATCCTCCATTGCTTTGATAAATTTCTTCATCAAACAGAGTTTTATGTGCAGGAGTTGAATCAAAATCTTTCTCTGTTTAACCAGAGGGTAGGATAGAACGCTGTGTGAACCTGGTTCTAATCTTTCTATTAACGACCAATCTTGTCATCAGATGGTCTGTCCCACAAGCACATAAAGCATGGAATTTTTTTGTAACCACCACGATGGCCTAGGATGAGTCCAACAATTTTTAGATTTCCACAGATTAGCCATTTTTGTTCCTGGTAATTGAAAGCAGACAACAAATGGTCAATGTTTTTGCATGTTTCTTTCATTACTGCTGAGTGTTCAACAGGGATCGATGAAGACTTATTGTCGGCATTATTAAAAATTACTGTCTTGAGACCTGATAAATGATTCAATGAAAAGTATCCATTCTATATCACCCTATTTCAGGGCCAATATGTTGAACAGATCAGCAATGTTGTTACAGTAGACCAGTAAAGAGATTTTATCAAATGTGAAAAAGGTCCTAATTTCTTCCTCACGGTTCCGATACTAATAGTAGAATGTTGTCCCTGGTGCCAGAATACATTTCTCTCAAAGATGTAAAGCCAATACCAGAGCAGATTGTTTGGAAAGTTTCAGGCCTTCTGTCAGGTCGTTGAGTTCACCTGCGTAAATGGCGCTAGTCGGTCGCCCTCTTTTGGCTTGTATGGATCAAACTCAGCTGTATCGGTAGTAAGAATTGCCTCTGAATCAGAGCTAGAATCCTAGTAAAATAAAGCTAAAGAACAGGAAGATCGTGGCTATGTGGAACTATTTTATTTCAGAAGGATCATTGAGGTATTGAACATGGTGCTTGTTCTTGCCATTGATGCCTTTAAAATTTGCAATGCAGAAGTAGCAGTCGATGACGTGATCTTTACCTTTCTTTCACACCATCCGGATACCAAAGGGCATACTCTTCCTTTTTCTATTACTTCCATCCCGTAAAATTTCCATGCATATTTTATCGCAAATATGGGAAACAAATGGATTATCCTGATCCTCTATTTTCACTCCAAAGTAAGCATGATATACCTTTTTCACAAATGATTAATTTTTGCTTAGCGGTCTGGAAGAGGGAAATGTCTCCAGATGTAACAAAAGCTATTCGGATGATGCATACTTGCACGTATGACCCATTGTAATGCAAATTTAGAACTGAAAAGAGTAATAAAATAGGTTATGTATGGTTACTCATCACTAAATCTGACAAAACAGAAGTAAAAAGTGGTTGGATAATAGCGCAATCTTTTAATATACGTTGTAATATAAATTTAGCATGTCTCAGAATCCACACCTGACCAAAGAAAACGAATTATATTCTAAAATTCGGCATGCAAAAATGATTCTAAATCAATTAGAAAACCTAAGGCCTTTGAAACGCAGGCCAGTGTAATATTCTTTAATAGCGAAAAGCATCGGGAGTTCTACTCCCGATCTGCTAAAAGCAAAACTGATTAACAGTTCTATTATATCACTTTATGAAAGGCCATTGTTATTTGTAAGTTATTCGTCACGAATACACAAATTTATGTAGAAAATAGATCTAATCTTGTCTTTGAAGTCCTTACTTAGATCAGACTTCAATTTTTATGAAAAAAACATATTATATGTATATCTCAATAAAAACTCTTTATATGTGGCAATTATTTGAAAGAAATATTTATATCTAATCCCTAGCAATGATTAATTCATGTAGCATTGTTATAATAATAATAATAATACTAATACCAATAGGATTTATATGTCGCTCGTCAAATCCATAGGCCTTTACAGATAGCCAGTTTCCCAAGTAAGAAAAAGCTTGAGATGATAATACGAAGTTACCATTAACTGGATTGCCCCCAATTTTCACAGAGACCATTAAGCCGACGTTGGATTATATTCGAGTGATACCTTCTACCCGTGTGATATTCAATATGATGCAGAAAGTTATCAGTTATAGAGAACTATTTAAGAAATAGGATTAATAAAAGTCACAGTTCTTTAAGCACTTAGCTATATGTTTTCGATAATTATCTCTAAATACGTCTTATTTTAAACTACCATTTTATAGGAGACGTTTTGTACTTTTTCCTTAAAGAAAACAGTATTTAGATAATATCCTTCTGAGGTTATGGTAATTTTATCATACCCTGAGAAATTAAGCAGTACTAATATAATTGCGCCATAAAAATAAACTTTCATAAAGATGAGATACTATTTTTATTTAAATATATCTCACAATTGCTAAATAAGGTATTCTGGAGTTATTCCAGGGATATAAGGCTTCTTTAGCCCCTAAATCGCCTTCATTATTTTGAAAAATTCTTTCCATTATATTTAAAAATATGTTGCTTAGATTTAAATTTTTATCACCTGATCCCACAAGGAATCAAAGAATGGGGCTTACCTTTAACGAAACTGAAACATTTGGCTAAATGAGCCAAAAAGAAAGACAAAATAAGAGTCAAAACAAAGCACTTTGCGTTGGATGTTTGGTAAATAGCCCGTTGAGTGTTCAACCAGTGATCGCATGATGACATTTATCAACGGGGAATTATGTAAGAAGTGTATAATTCATCATACATTATTATATATATATATATATATATATATATATATATATATATATATATATATATATATATATATATATATAAGTATGTTGTGTTAATGAATAAGGCTTATTTAGCTACAATCATTTTCAAATTTACGTGGTTTACCTATTCTATTGATTTTTTTTCGGGGGTTTTTACACCACCTACCTTCAACTTTGAAATGGCGTATTTTTGCCACCGTTTTTAATACCCTCTCTCTTCTCCTTACTCTTCTTTTGAAAACTTGTATCATGCGAAATAATAAGTTTTGATTCTCGTTTGCAGAGATTCGCTCCTAAGATATTTCACCAACTCTTTATTAATGTCATGAATGATATAAAGAATGAGGAGAAAATAGGTACGAGACCCTGACCTCTTTGCAAATTTGCTCCTCTAAACAATTTCTCGTGATTGATCCTTATATTACTTTAGGGCGTGTTTAGAGCTTCACCCAAAAAGACAGTGATGAAATGATAATTAATAATTTACATTCTTTATAAATATGCTAATTTTTGAAACACTCCATGAGGCAAAGTATAGAAAATGTGATGAGTGGAAATGTTATCGATGCACATCCGATAATTTATGGAGGAAGTACAATACGCATCAATCGCCTCTAAGTTCATCTAAAGAATTGATAATCTATAATTTATGTTATAAATTAAAGTAATTTTCGGATCATTTAACCATTTCTCAAATGAGAATGTATAAAATTTAGAAGTGATAGTTGGAGCATTTTTTTTTCAGAGCGTAGGAAAACCAGCTACTCTTTACAACAATAACATTTCTTTTATTTTTAATATTCTTTCCTTAAAGATACAAGCTCTGATCCATTATCATACTTTTGTTCCATTTTGACCTGATGACTCCAAAATGTAAGTCTTCAGTAATATAATATTTTGTCCTTGGATTGCATTTACGTGATGAAAAATATAAAGTTTTGGGGTTGAATACAGCTTCTAGTTGAAAATTATAAAGAACTACATTTACCATGGTAATTTCAAAATTACAACTACCAATAGGCAGTGTTATAAAGAGTTTTACTTTATCATTACTAAGTATCCCTGTAATAGCCTTTTTGAATTTTGGAGTTGAAAAAATTTCTTGTTAACTGAAAACTCACAGAATCATATTTCATATTGATCGCGGTCGATTGTGATCGTCTTTTGTTATTGAGCGATATAGTAACAAATAGAATTTGAAGAAATTAAATCTAATGAAGATGATGATAGAAGGATGGTATAAAATACGTTCGATGTCATCGCAAGGAATGTTTAATTATTCTGATCTCGCTTGCTTCTATTAAGAGTTGAAGAAACCAATATACCTCATCTATTTTACAAAATCAACTTTATTCTTTGGTTACTAATATTTTTCAATTGGATGTCTCTACTAGCGAATGTATTTTTTTGCAATTCTTCTTCATAAAAGACACCTTTTATAGGTTAAACATTCAAATCCTCACTATAGTATAAATGAAGTATGGGAGATAGTTTTTAATTTTATTCACTTCCTTAGTTTATTCTGATTTAAGCTTTTCTAATTATAAATATTTTCGTGCTTCGCGAAATTGATACATATTCTCACACGTTATATCCCATTTATCTTTATTTTCCCTTTTTCTGTTTAGGTATACCTATTTCTTTGAAACACGAGCCAGCATTGTTTTAATTATAAGATGAAGGCAGCTGTATTATGCCCTGGTGATGTCTTTTAGAACATCTATATATTGAAAAGTATTCAAATGGGTGAAGTATCGGAACATTTCTGTTTTATCGTTCTTTGAATTTTTTTAGCAATATCACATTGATTTAAAGAATGAAGTGTAAACTCACCGATGCTATATTCGGTGAGTATAGATACGAATTCAGAATCTTTAAATTCACCTCCCCCATACATATGCGTAACCAGGAATAGCTTATTGGCTGAACTTGATGATTTATCTTTAAGCAGAAGTACAAGAGAGAACGCGACTATACATTAGTTATGTATAAAATATTTTTGGATTCCATCATTATATGCGACAAATCAGACCATTATTTAAATCTCCATTTGCCATATCTCTTACACACCTTTACACACTATAGGCCTTGTTTTAAATCTTCTATGAGCAGGCTTAGAGATTGTATAGACATCACGGAGATTACTCATCTATTTTGTAGTTTCGCCGCGAACAACTTTAATGGCTCCAGCCGCTGGTCGTCCGTCTAGTCGCTGATCCTTGCCGCTTACGCTTCCACGCAAGAAGACGCTTGGTTTTCTCGGCCAATAACGAGGGTTCGAGAATGCCTCTCTCTCCCTGTTTTGGAGAGCTCCGGGTATATATGCACCCTCCCAAGGATTAAAGATAGATTTGGTGAGTAACGGTCGCAAGCCACAGAAGAGCTGGACATCACAACCTTATCTTCTGATCAGAGAGAAGGGTGTCGTGAGGTAAGTTCAGCCTTCCTCAACCGCCTTTGGATCAAGGATTGGAGAAGTCGTCCTCCAAAGTTCTTCTGGTGACCTCTTGAGGACAAGAGGCCCGTTAGCTCGCTCGAACCCAGTGTGAAGAAGTCATCTCCCCCCCTGTCTAAGTTAACCGGTAACCTCTTGAGGACAAGAAGCCTGATAGCTCGCTTGCCCCTAGTTTGGAGAAGTTATTCCTCTCCCTCTTCGAAGTTCGTCCAGTGACCTCTTAAGGACAAGAGGCCCACATATCGCAAAATACAAGTTTCGAGAAGGTATTCCCACCTGCTGCTGGGTTTCCGCTAACCCCATGAGTAATTAAGGTCACCAAGACCTACCCCCAAGTTTGCCTAGCTTTACTCTCGAGGTTCAAAGAAACGAAATCACTCACTACACTAAATCTCCTATAATAACCATTCAATAACCTTGGTTATCTAATTAGTATTCGGAACCTAATTTTATTTAGTGCGTATTAAAATCTATTTTTAACGTTGTGTTTGGAACATTCCTTGGTCCCGCAGCTACAGCTATCTATTGAAATCGCACTCCTAGAACAATAACAGTTGGCGCCTTGCTTGGCTCACCTTAGAGCCTGTGTGCGCATATTCCGGTACACTTGGCCATACTTCCACATAAAAATATATATATATATATATATTTAAATAACTTGGAGTCAGGCTTTGGGTTTTACCCACCTGATTTTCAAACACTAAGTTCAATTGATAGCAGGTGCATTACCAAGAATATCTGAACACTAATATATTAGGACAATTTTCGTTTGATTAACGGGTAACAACCAATTTTTAAGCCCATTCTAGTGCGGTTTGTCCTCAGTTTCCTAGTTACTTTAAAGAGAATACTAGCTAAGCGGTAATACTAACCGCCTTTTTATGTGTGGTGAGTCAGATTCTACCGTTAGTTATTTATTTATTTTTTGTGTGAGATACCCGATCTATACTAGAAATTTTTTATAATGTCATCTTTAGTAGAATTCATATTTGTTTTGTGGTAAAACTTCAATAGCTCTGGTAGTGATTTTGTGTGCAAAGGCCGGAGTAGCATATCCAAGATGTCTTCCTTCGATCGCTTTCATAAGCAGGCGCAGATCCTAGGCCTATCTGGGAAAGATTTAATCGCTTACTTCCAGGAAGAGGAACCTAACAAACGTGCGGAAAAAAGCAAAAAGAAAACGAAGAAATAAAAACACAGAGAGAAGCAGAAGCGAATGAAAGAATTAGGCAGCATGAGAGAGAGATAGGCCGTGATCAAGTCGAGACAAACTCCGTTGGATCTCGAAATATACAGGCTCAAGTTCCCTCATTAAAACTCCCCGCATACAAGGATGGAAAAGATTTTTGCTCTTATTTAACGCACTTCAAGAAGATCTTCGAAGTCAACAATTTGGACTTAGAAGCAGATGGTGTCGCCTGGTTACATCCATTCTTGAATCATCGTCTTCGCGACATATTCATTTCGCTTCCTCCAGAGGCCACCCTTGATTACTCAACTCTAAAGGCAGAACTTCTTTCTGCTATTAACATGAATCCAGAATTTTATATGGTTAGAGTTCCCTCCACGCGAATACAGCCAGGCCAATCCTACAGGCAATTTGGATTCACGCTTCAGCATAATTTCCAATTCTGGCTGGATTCCGCCCAAGTACCAAATGATTATGACTCGCTAATTGACTTCGTTCTAAGGGATCAACTGATGTTGACCCTCCCTCGCGAACTGAGGGCCATCATAGAGGACAAAAGAGCGTCCACTTTCAAGGAGTGTGTGGAAGGAGCCGACCTTCACGCTTCCAGTCACTACTTCTACCCAAGAAGCTCAAGAAGAACCATGCCCCCTCCCCAAAACACGAGTTTGGGTTTAACCGAAGCCAGCCCAAGAGCAACAACGGCTTCGTAGAAGTGCAAGCAAGTACAGGCCTCACTAGCCGAGAAAACAAAAGGACGTGAAGCCTCCAGTACTCCCTTGCACACCTACCCACTACCCCCCGTATAGAAATTGTATGCTTTTCGTGTGGTACCCCTGGGCACCTAAGTTACAATTGTCCCCCAAATTCTCAACTAAGGACCTCGTCGAGTCACAGGTCCACCAAATCTCTGCTGCCCCCTCTCCTAATAAGCCAGCCACATCGCCAGCGGCTCCTGCTTCCTCTTCCCCGGATTAACAGGTAAATTTCCTGTTCAACAAGAGTTCCTCTGGTGGGATCCAGTTTGAAAATAGCCCAGTAAATGTTTGCCGAGTGTCGACCTTTGTTAGAGATACAGGTTGCACCTGCATAGTAGCTTTCGACAAACTACTACCCACATAAGTCCCCAGCATAACAGGTTTGCGTTGGTGCATAACTTTTTAGGTCGTGCCACCAGATTCCCAGTGGTACGGTGTCATATTCAGTACCAAATACTTTACCGGATAGACTGAAGTAGTCGTGGCCCCAATAAAATTCTGCTCCGTCCTTATCGACAGAGCGGACAGCTCTCCCAAAATCAAATTTCTCAGCCGGTCGTTCCCAAGGCCCAAGCCGAGAAGGATGTATCGCTTCCGGTACCCCTATCGTCCCTGGACATTGACCTCGCCACCAATGTCCAATTTGCTGAGGCGCAGAAGAAATGCCCCACATTACAACCCCTTGTGGGAAAAAGCAAGTTAGAAGGAGACTGAAACGGTGCGAGGCAATCGGAAAATTGAGTCCACCGTGAAGGATGAGTTATTATATCGTTCTTCTTTTGAACAGGAGAGTCTCCAAACCAACGCGGTGTTTGTGCCGAGAACGTATATCGAACCCGTTCTAAAGATTGCTCATGATGGCCTAATGGCCGGACATTTCGGTCATAACTAAACGGCATAACAAAGGGCGTGTAGCCCCCGCCCCCCTTCAAAATACACAGAGAATGGCCGAGCCTTTTGCCCGGGTCTCAATCGACCTAATAGGCCATTTGTTCCCCGTAGAGCGAGGAACACTCCTATATTTTACCACTTAGCGATTGCGCCACCCGTTTACCAGAGGCTATCCCTATGGAGAAGATTGACAGCATTTCTTGTGCAGAAGCTGCAATCTGAGTCTTTTCCCGAGTAAGGATCCTAAAGGAGATTTTATCTTACAGAGGACGTCAATTCACCTCTGAATTGATGGAGTAATTCGGTCAACTCAAAGCCCCTTTACACGACGCCCTGGCACCATTCCGCTAACGGAATGTGCGAAAAGTTAAACGGCACACTCAAAATGTTACTCAAGAATGTGTGCCACGCCCAGTCCCAAGACTGGCACCGCTACATCCCCGTATCGTTAGTTGCTTGTCGTTAACTCCCCCATAGGACTTTATGGTTCGCTCCCTTTGAGCTGTTATATGGAGGTAATGTCTGAGGACCAATGAGCATTTTAAAAGAATTGTGGTCCAATCCTAGAATGAATGAGGAAATTAAATCCTTTTACGCGTACGTTTTAGACCTGAGTACACGTTTAGAAAAATGTGCGGACATTGCTCTTCGGAACGTCGATGTAAACCTACTTCGACATAAAATCAAAGGCACGTTACCTCAAACTAGGTAACTAAGTATTGCTCTTGCTTCCCTCCGAAGTAAATAAGCTCTTCTCCCACTAGAAAGGACCTTTATTCGTTTTAGAGCCCCGCGGCCCGGTGGATTACCTAATCGGAACCCACTCCGGTAATAAGATTTACCACATCAACCTCCTAAAGCAATACCGCATAGTCACCCTATACGAAAATCCTGTCCTCGAAGCCGCCTATCTCGTTAAACACTTGTGTCTGGTCCAAACGGTGTACGTAGAAGCAGACGATGAGTATCCCCTGCCGTCTCTTTATTCCCCCTAAGCAGAGCCTAACTCCGACTTGGGCGTGAACCCCAATCTCGCCCCTAATGAGAGGGCTACATTGCTTGCCTTATTGGAAGGCTTTCCCGATGTCATTTCAGAGTTCCCGGGTTGATCAACCTAATTTAGGCATGAGATTGTTCTCACTACCCAAAGGGCGATAAAGACAAGGCCTTACCCCATACCCGTACATTTACGGTCGACTTTTTGCGCCACTGCGCCTTTATTCAATATACATAAATTATTTAGCAACTATAAACTATTTAACACAATGCGAAGTTGCTCAAATGAAAACATTTACGTTAAACAATGTAAACCAGAGGCAGGCGAAGCACGAGTAACGGTCGAATTTTTTTCATTTTTGTGTATAGAAAGAACAGAGAGAGACTGCTGTAACACGGCAGTCGGGTAGTCAGAGAGGAGCGTTGCGGAAAATAATTAAGAAAGGGACAGCGAGAGTAGATAGGTCGGTGGCTATACACCGAAGCGAGGTGTTGTAGTGATGGTGTAGGTTATGTGGTAATTGACTGGGCGAGGGTTGGGGGCAAGTCAGGGGGGGAGGCTGACAGTCCATCCGGAAACGCGTTATTCACGATGCCTTATTGGTTTTATGCGAAGAATGGTATGGGTGGCAGGTGTTCGTGGGCCGCGGGATATCGCGGCGCCATCGCGTACCTTCTTACATGTAGCGAGGTGTAAAGTGGGTCTGTGGTGAGTTTTTCAAGTTGTTTTGTAAGTCTGGTGTGAGCGTAGGTGTTGAGAGGAGTTAGTTTGTTGTTGTTGTGTAGTGCGTCCATTCTCGAGTACAGCGGCGAACGGCAAGCGCGCTTCAGAGCAGAGTTCTGAATGCGCTGAGCCTTTCGCTTCCAGGTGTCGCTCGAAGCTACGAGTGACAGTGGGGCGTACGTGAGAATGGGACGCACAAGTGCTTTGTATAAGTGTAGTTTTAGTTTTTTACTCGCTGGGTAGAACCTACCCAGCGATGCGTTTGTACGTGAGGCTCTTGCTTGTATTATGTTCTGGTGTAAGTTGAACCTGAGGGATTTGTCGAATGTTACCCCCAAGATTTTGGTGCACTGTGTGTATGCGAGCCTTGTTGGGTTTTGGTGGATCATGTTTGGTGTGTGTGAGTAGATTTGTAGGTTGTGCATGAAGTGATCTCTAGCGCCGTAGAGTGTCATCTGTGTCTTCTGAGGATTCGTGGCAATCAGCCATTTGTCCTCGTAGTCTATCTTCTCGTCAAGTATTCTTTGTGCGTGGAGCGCGATTTCTTCGGGGGCCCGGCCGCTGACGAGAATGGTCTCGTCGTCGGCGTAGGCCACTATGTATGTGTGAACGCAGTTTTCTGGTGGGCGTGGGGTGTCGTTTGTGAACATAATGTAGAGTGTGGGTGCCAGAACGCTTCCTTGGGGAACGCCTGAGCGTGGTGTGAAGGGTCTTGAAAGGGTGAATTTGTATCTGATGTGGCAGCGCCGTCCAGTGAGGTAGTGTGAGAGGAGCCTTCTGGTGCAGAGAGGTAACTCCGTGTTGTTGGCGAGTTTCCAACGGAGTCCCTCGTGCCACACCTTGTCAAAGGCTTTCTCCACGTCCTTACTGACGGAGAGAGTCTTTTGGTGTATCTGTCGTTTCTTCTGTATTCTGTCGTGTACGATGGTCACGGCTGCCTGAGTGGACCTGCCTCTCCTGAACCCGTATTGATGGGGGGAGAACCAGTCCCTCTCTTCCAGGAACTCCCGTAGGCGGCAGTTGACCATACGTTCGAGTATTTTGCCTAGGTGCTCTAATAGAGCAATAGGCCTGTAATTGTTTGGGTGTTTTGGGTCTTTGTGTTGTTTATGAAGGAGTATATTGTGAGAGACTTTAAATATTTTAGGGAAGTGGCCTGAGGCTAGAGAGGCATTGAATAGATGTGTGAGTGTGGTGTATATGTCTGCGGAAAGGTTATGTATTAGTGTGGCTGGTGGGCCGGAGGGGCCGGGGGCGCGTTTTGGTGTCGATTTTATGTAGTGTTTTGTTTCCTCGACGGTGATTGGAGTGGTAAGTGTGGACGTATAGTCGAGCACCTTCATGCGTATTAGGGGGGCAGGCCTCAGCTCGTGAGCATGAGTCCGGCACCATTCCTGAATGTCCTAGAAGTGCTCCTGCGCATGTGGTTTTTGTGGGTTGTGGGTGTGTACTGTGTCCCAGTTTGGATCTGAATGCGTCGAGGATGTCATTGGTGTCTGTAAGTGTGTGGTTGTTTATTTTCAGTGTTATTGGTTTGGATGGTTCCGTACCCAGCATCCTTTTCACGTGCCGCCAGACGAAGGAATGGTCCATGCAACGGGTGTCGTCCGCGATGCGGACGACCTCACGCCACTGCCGCTTCTTATCTAGCTGTACGCATTGACGGATGCGGGCACGTAGTTGGTTGGTGTTCTGTTGTCGTGGGCCTCTGGTGTAGTGTTTGTTGTACTGTGTGATAGGTCTCTGTGTGTGTATTAAAAATGTGAAGTGTTTTAAGCAGGTGTAGTTTTTGCGTGGTGAGTGTAGATTACGTGCGGTGGTGATGGTGTCCAAAAGTGAGCACCAGTGGTGGTCTATTTGTCCTCGATTGGTGTTCTCCAAGGCGAGGTTATGTGGTGTGTTTGTGGATATGTGGCTCCTGAGTTCAGCCCAGTTTGTGTTTTTGTAGTCGTATATAGGTGATGTGGGGATGAGTATGGGGGATGTGGATATGAGAAGGCATATTGGTATGTGGTCTGATAGTACGTGGGGACCGGGTGCAATGTGAGTGTAGAATCGTGTGGCGTGGTCGTTACGGAAGACCACATCCGGGGATGTGGTGCCCCCGCGCGGGCCGAAGAACGTGGGGAAGGCAGGGCTGATGTGTTCGCAGCGGAAACGCCGCAAGGCAACGGCCAAGTAACTCCCCGCATCGTTCGTATTGTTGGAAAGGATTGTCGGGTGAAAAGTGTTGAGGTCCCCCGCAAAGAAGATAGGTAGGTTGTAGTTTGAAAGGGCCCGGAGTGGGACTTCTAAGTTTAGCTGTATTTGTGGTGGTCTGTAATGTGTGGCCACTATTATGGGGCCAGAGCTTGTGTCTATTTTGCAGGCTAGAAAGAAGGTGTCGCGTGTGTTGACGAGGGAGTGGTGTATGTTGCGCTTTACTAGGATCGCAGATCCTAGGTGCCGCGCCTGTGGGGATAAGTATGTGTGATAGCTTGCAATGCGAAGTCTGTTGTTGGGAGGGTGTAAGCTGGTGGAGTTCAGGAGTATGATGTCGGGTCTTTGTGTGTTGAGTACCCAGTTGACGACCGTATTGCGAATACCGTGCCAACTGCGTACGTTTAATTGTATTACACTAATACGACCTATTGTCGTGGTCTTAGTGCGCGGGAGGCTGACTTACCAGGAATCGTCCCCTTCTCCTTGGATATTGCCCAGGAGGCGTGAGGGGCGAGTACCTTGACTCGTGTTGATGCGTGTTTGTGAGGCACGGCCGTGTTATTGGATGGGGGAGCCGTAGTGAGTGGAGGAGTGTGTTCTGTAGAGACGGTGGCTTTGGGTGGGGTGGTGTCTTGGTGGGGGGAGTTCGTGACGGGGGTGGGCGGTGTAGAGCTGGAGGATGAAGGGCTGCAAATGGTTGGGGAGGTACATATTATGAGAGGAGGGGTGTCGGGGGAGAGAGGAGGTAGGGACGGCAGAGGGTGGTGGAGGGGGAAGGGGAAGGAGTCGGAGGAGAAGGAGTTGAAGGAAGGGGGGTTGAAGGGGGAAGGAGTCTTAGGTGAAGGGGCAGAAGGCGGAGGAGGAGGGGAGTGAGAAGAAGTAGAGTGAGAAGGGGTGTGTTGAGAAGGGGAGGATTGAGAAGGAGTGGAGGGGGAAGCAGTAGGGAGCGAGGAGCGAGTGGAGCCAGGAGAGAGGGGGGTTTGTTTGTCCCGTGCCTGTCTACGCGGGTGGGGCTTGGGGGTGGGGTTTTGGGGGTTGGCACGGGGTGTAGTGGACTGCGAGGGGGTTAGAGTGACAGTGGAGGCTGTGGGAGAGGAGGCTGAGATGGGTGCGAGGGGGGGGCAGTGGGAGGTAGGCGGGGTTTGGATAGAGGGGTGGCGGAAGCGCGAGGAGGATAGGTTGTGTGAATGGGGGCTGGAGCAGTGGCTAAGGAAGGTGCAGGGACAGGACAGACGGCGGGGAGAGCGTAATGAGAGTGGGGGGCGGTGGTTCCCTGCGGGCAGGGGTGTGTACCCGTCGGGGTGGGGAGGAGTGCAGGTCTGGATGTGTGTGCGTCTATTAGAGCGAACACCTTCTCGGGGAAGGTGATTTGCTCTATGCCGTTGGAGGCGAATAGTGTATTTAGTATATTCGCGTATAGTCGGGGGTCACCCCTCGACATGTCTTTTGCCACCGCTGAGAGCAGAGTGGCCAGGTGTAGTTTGGTTTTTGTGTTGTCGCAGGGGTGGGGTGGGGTGGGGGTGGGGGTGTAGAGTGGGGTAGGGGTGGGCGTGTAGAGTGGTGTGGGGGTGGTAGTGTGGTGTGTTGGTGTTGGTAGTAGTGGGGGTCTCTGAGTGTTATGAGCTGGGGTAGGGGGGGGATGTGTGGGTGGGGTGGGGATGCTGCAGGGGGGGGGAGTGCGTCGGGGGTAGAGCAGGGGGAGCCGGCAGCGTAGGGCTGGCAGCAGCGGCGAATGACATGGTGAGGGGAGGGGGTGCGGGGGCGGTTGGTGTGGTTGTGCGTGTGTTTGGTTGTGGGTGCCAGATGGCCTCCACGGCGTCGTGGCGTGCCTTGCCTAGGTAAGGGCACCTGGGGTTGACCACGACGTGGTCGCCGCCACAGTTTGCACAGCGGGCTGTGGTGGAGGTGCAGGTCGTGTAGTGGTGCCCCATTACACTGCACTTTGAGCAGATTAGGTCTGCAGTGCAGGTGTTGGTGCTGTGACCGGTTTTATAGCACCGGTGGCATTGTGTGGGTCTGATTTTTGTGTTGTTCCTCAATGTGTGTGGGGTTTGTGAGGGTGCCGCAGACCTTGATGCCTTGGTCTAGCAGCATGTTTTTCGTGTGGTCACTGGACAGTGTAATTACTGCATAGTTTTTAGACCTGTTGAAGTACAGGTCCTTGATGACCTCCTCCCCGTACTCCTGACGGAGGTGCGAGCGAAGGTCCTCATTAGTGAAGGCCAACCACAAAGGGTTGGTCCTTGTGACACGTATTTGGTATCGTTTCATGATACCGTCAGCGAGTCTCGTCTGCAGGTTGTGTGTGTTTAGTGTAGTGGTGGCATTTTGGTGGAAAGTTAGCGCGTCCTCTTGTGAGCGGAAGACGAGCTTGTGGCCTGTGCGTATTTTGATTATGTTGGTTATTGGTGTGTCCTGGGTGGAGGCTAGCGTGAGCAATGTGTGGTGGTCGATTGTGTCGGGTGCTGGTTGTGTGGTGCTCGTTAGTATAAGGTGTGAAGTGTTTGTCATTTTTGTGGTCTATACGCTTTTTTCTTATATGGGAAGGCCCCCGCCCCGCCGATGAGGACCCCGTGAACATGACTCGGATGTGGTGAAGGGTGATGGATGATTTTATGGACCTGGTTGGGCTCCTCAGAGGGTGTAAAAACATAGCGGACTTAATGATGACTGAAGCCAGAATCAACTGACTCCAGTCGGGGTGCGGCCCCCTCTATTGGGTTTTGGTTATTTAACAGTTACGTCCGACATCTCACAGAGACGGAAGAGTCTCCCTCTGTGGTCCTGGACGGTGCCGCAGGGTAGGTTGTTATGCCTCCCCACGTTTGTAACTGAATCCCAAACCAGGTCGCTTCTTCCTCTGGGTTCCGCAGCGGGGTAAGCCTCAGACCTCCTTTTCCCAGAGTTTTCAATTATGCCTTTTCTAAGTAGAACGGCATAGTTGCAACGAAGCTATATGTGTAGAGTTACGTTCACGGAGCCAGACATCACGGCGGAGCAGGGATGGGGGGGGGGGTTAGCACGTCATATCAGAATGACGTGCCTAGGAAATAAAGGTATTTTTATTCGGGGGTAGGGGGTGGGGGCAGGGGGTGACTTAAGGTCCTATTTAGGTCCGGGGGTATCTCGTGGATGGTGAAATTTTCGTCCTGGAGAAAATTCGTTGGTGAGCGGGAGTGTCCTGGAGGTGACTTGCCCTCAACGTTACCTCCTTTGCTGGCTAAGACTTCTCTTATGTTGTAGAGCTCACAGAGAAATTCGATCGCTGTATGAACGGTCGAACCACAAAGCCTTGCATTTATACCCTCCGAGCGCGTGACGTCAGCGTTATCAGAACGTCATGGATTTATCGCGACGTCATTAATGACGTCACGGGAAAATTCGCATACGCTAACCAGCGCTTAATCGACGCGAGGGAGGATCCGCAAGGTTTGCTTCGGACGGTACCCAAGCTACCGCCGGCCTATAGAAAGAAAAAAGACTGGTACATAAGTAGGACAACTGGATTAATAAAGGGCAAGAGGGAAGCCAAAATGGCCCCCTTACTAAGTAAAATAACACTAGCAATGGAATCCGAATACAACATATATTTAAACTTAGGCATAATAGAACTCTCGTCGTCCGATTTTTGATCCCCCATTGTCATGGTTATGAAGCTTGACATGTTGCAAATTAAACGTGGTTACACAGTTTGACATGGACCCGATATCCCTAATCGACCAAAGTCTTCATGCCTTCGAAGACGCGAAATTTATATCTGAGACGACCTCTGTAAGCTTACCACCAAGTGCCACTTGCAGAGCAATCAACAGGCTTTACCGCCTTCGCTATTGAAAAGAGGTTATTTTAGTTTACCCCCCCTCCCTTTGGGCAGGTAACTACTTGCGGAAGTTATAACTAGATCATGCGTCGGTTGGAAGATGGCCTATCAAATGTGATTTTTACTTCGATAACGTGTACATTGCTACTCGTACCTGGGACCACCACGTACAGTCTCTGTGCGCGCTTCTATCCCGGTTACGCGTACACGGATTCACGGTAGGCCCGACAAGGGTCACTTCGCCTATGTCACTATTAATTACCTTGGCTTCCAGGTAGGCAGGAATCAAATGCTACCACAGGATGACAAGGTAAAGGCTATTTCGGAAATGCCGCTCCCCCGAACAAAGAAACAGCTTCGTTCCTTTTTAGGATCCGTGTACTGTATAGCGTCGTTTTGTGCCGAACTTGGCTGCCGTAGCCTCGCCCCTTAACGACATGCTTAAGAGAACTGCCCCTGATCAAGTCAATGGGACCCCTTCCGCGGAAGATCGCTTCCTGCAGTTAAAGGACAAACTAATCTCTGCCCGTAACTTGAGATTTCCGAATCTTAATAAAACATTCGGGGTTCGTACCGATGCCTCCCAGGATGGCCTAGGTTGTGCTCTCGTCCAATATAATGACAATGGAGTGGGATATCCTGTAGGATATGCTAGCAGGAAGCTGTCTCATAGCGAAAAGGCGTATGCTACCATAGAACCTGAAGTGTTAGCCATAGTGAGGTATATTCGTGAGTTTAGAATGTATCTCGTAGGTGAAGAATTTATTGTCAAAAGTGATCACAAACCCCTGGCGTATCTAAAAAACTGTAAGAGCCAAAATAGCCGTTTAATGCGTTGGATCATACTACTCATGGAGTACCAATTTCGGATCCTGTATGTTAAAGGCACCAACAACTGCCTAGCCGATATCTTATGTAGGAACCCAATAGAAGACCCCCCTCTAACAACCTGAGTGTATAGTATAATTCGTGTTTGATTCATTTTTGTAAATACTATTTTCCTTATTTTTTTTCCTTGATGTTGTGTGTGCGTATGTATAGATTAAGTTATCTGTGGCTAGACATATGTAAATCTCGTGTAGTTTTTTTTTTTTTTTCTCTGTTGGTAAACGTTAAATTTGTAGCTTTATAAGTTCCCCTCCTGAGGAGATAATTGTAGACATTTTTTTCGCTCCAAAGTGTTCTGTGCTGTAAAAGTAGCTTCGGATAGGGAGGAGTGTAGAGGGATCCCATAGAATAATATTATTTCCCCACCTCCTAACATATTACTTCGGAAGCGAAAGCGAACCGTTAATCCCCCCCCCCCCCTCCGACTTCACCATTTTTGGACTTGCCGCGTGTTCACTGCAAAATTCACACCGAAGCATGACGCTGAAATCGAAGGCTACCTCCCCGCCATCTCAACTCCCCCTCCCCCACCCTCGGGTCGGGAGATTACTCATCTAATTTGTAGGTTCTCCGCGAACAACTTTAAGGGCCTCAGCCGCTGGTCGTCCGTGTGCTCGCTTATCCCTGCCTCTTACGCTTTCCCGCAAGGAGACGCTCGGTTTTCATGGCCGATAACGAGTGCCCGAGAAGGCCTCTCTCTCCCTGTTTTGGAGAGCTCCGGGTATATATGCACCCTCCCAAATATTAGAGATAGATTTGGTTAGACGATGCTTCCCCGAAAAGAGTTCGATTCAACGAAGCTCTCCCCCGATAAGTGTGAGTTTTGGTCGTAAGCGACGGAAGAGCTGGAGATCACACCCGGATCTTCGGGCTAAGGAGAAGAGTCTCGTGATGGAAGTTCAGCCTTTCTCAACCACCTTCGGATCAAAGATTGGAGAAGCCGTCCTCTAAAGTTCATCTGGTGACCTCTTGGGGACAAAAGGCACGATAGCTTGCTCGACCCGAGTTTGGAGAAGTCATCTCCTCCCCACCCTTCGAAATTCGTCCGGTGACCTCTTAAGGACACGAGGCCCGCAGCTCGCAAAACACTTGTTTCGAGAAGGTAGCTTTACCTGCCGCTGGTTTTTGGCTACCCCCATGAGTAATCAAGGTCACTAAGACATATCCTCAAGTTTGTCCCTATTTACTCTCGAGGTTCAAAGGAACGAAATCACTCACTACCCTAAATCTCCCATTATAACCATCCAATAACCCTGGTTATCTAATTAGTATTCGGAACCTAATTCTGTCTCATTCATGTACCTATATATATCCATATTTATTGTTGTGCCTTTTATTTAGTGTGTATTAAAATCTATTTTTGACGTTGTGTTTGGAATATTCCTTGGTCCCACAGCTGCAACTATCTATTGAAATCGCACTCTTAGAACAATAACACTTGTTGCCTTGCTTGGCCCACCTTAGACCCTGTGTGCGCATATTCCGGTACACTTGAATATACTTTGACAAACGTATTTTATTCTTTAAATTTACAGATATAGGCATTCAGTGATAAAAATTAGGTGCACATTTTAAAGCATGTAAATGTTAGTTTATTCTATAGAGATAAAAATATATACTTTCCTCTCTTTCTCCTAAGATAATTGCAACAGGACCTCACGCATAAATCTGTATGACGAAGATATTGTTATCTAAATACATTCAGTATTATATTACACAACGTCGTAACATACGAGTATGTAATCAGCCTTTCCTATCGCACTGCTAGTAAATTATCTCCTCTCATAGCTTCATTCCATTGAGTCTGATCAAACAATAGAATTTACCCCCTGAATCTTGGAAGTTAGAATAATTGATCTGCACAAATCTTGAACCGGTTATTTTACAATTTTATTTCTTTACAGGATTTTCATTTAGGGACATATTCAATGTCTTTCAAACTTTCTTCTGGTGTGCATCACTCACATTTACATTTCAGAACTTCATCCTAGCTGGACATCAATCGCCCCTGCTGGTTCATTTCCATGACGTACTTATTGATTTTCATGGGTTATTTATTCATGGCATGGGGCGTTGTCATTTGCTTTTGAGATACATATTCTTCCGTCTTTTAGAATACCTAGTCTTCGGTGTGCAAGATCACGTTATTGAGTCTATAAGATTAAGTAAGTTGTCATCTTCTGCTCATTTTTATAATAATGTTCCATAAAAAAAACAAACACATATTTGGATAATCTTCTTTCAAATAAAATTGCATTCTATACAAAGGAGAATAAGGTCCGCTGCTATAAAATCTTATAAATAGCAGTTATTTGATTTTCTACGTGATGCCGGCCACTACAGCGTAAAATGCTTCTCCAATCATATGCACATTGTAGAGAAATGGCTACACTAAGCATTCCTTAGGAGTATAGGTATATTAAAGCCCCCCCCCCCCCCGCGCATGAAGAGAAGCGTGGGAGCGGTAGCCAGTGAATAGCCGTAACTGCCTACCGTGTTTGATCTCCCCGCCGCTTTGGGTAGTTGGCGCTAACATCTGTTTTGAGGCAACCAAATAAGGCCCTTAAACGACTCTCTAACGATCCATTTACTTACGAGACCCATAAACCCGTGGTTATGATAAAAAAAGCGGTGCTAGTCAAAAGAGGCACGCCAAGTAGTGGTGCGGTTGCAAGTCTCTAATTAGCGAGCCGACTTGGGCAACTCAGTGCCAATCTCTGCAATTCTTGCTCTCTTCATTGCGAACTCACCATTCGACCACACCCCCTTGTGGCCTGGGCACTTCCCCCTTCAGATGGGGCGATGATCCACCTATAAATAAGCCCCGAAAAGAAAGAATAGGGATTAGAAGTCGATACGCAAGAAGGAGGATCAGTTTGTAAAGATCGATCCTTCAGCCAGACAAGAAGATTAGAAATCGATACGAAAGTAGAAAGATTAGTTCATGAAGATCGATCTTTCAGCCAGACAAGAAGATTAGAATTCGATAAGAGAGAAGAAGGTTCAGTTCCTTTAGCTATACAAGACTATTTCCGTGAGAAACGATAGGATCAGATTGAGAAAATCGATCCCCCTTTCCGGGCCGTATTAGTATAAATAGTTAAGCTTTATATCGGTGCCATACCGAAGAATTATTTACAGACTGAGAAGAAGTCTGACTGAAGAAAAGTAAACTCGCTCACACTTGAGTGACTCTCACATCTCAGACTCCGTAAGAGTGAGAGGAGAAGAACCCAGCCCCAACGAGCTCCCGTTCTTTAATTACGTTGACGAATCAGACACCAAGAGGCGTCAAGCCATCCACCCTCGACGAAATTCAATCATCGGCCACAACACTCCAAAGCGAGAGATAAACCTTCCAGCGACATCCGGCAATCCCTAATACCTCCTGTCATGTAAGTTAGAAAGAACATTTATATTCATATTGCGATAGTAGAAGTTTAGTACGTCTCATTATTTTAAGGGGAGTAGAAACCATTGTTCGTGAACCTAGGGCATATTTGTTTGTAGAAGAGAGTACGTTAATTTAATGTTTAACGCTAATCAAATAGACTCGCGATAAAAAAAATACTAATCGGCAATTGGTTTGTTTACGCGTAGCCTATTTGTTTATTTTTAATATAGCTTGCATTGTGAGAGGCGTAGATGACAAGCGGAATAGTCAAGTTAAATATTGAGACAAGGATAAAAATGTGTTAACTGTTTGTTAGTCATAGTTAAGTGTTTCTTTTAAAATATATGTTTATTTTGGTATAAATCTTGTGTTTCCTCTTATCCTTACGTGTTAAAATAGTTCTTCCTTAAGAACAAAACAACCAAATTAGAAATCTTAGATCAAAGCTTACTTCATCAAAGAAGTAACTTACGTACCACAAAGCATCCCGCTACAAAAGTGGTGTCAAAGAGTGGAGTGATCAGAAAAAAGGGCCATCCTGCTACACACATAATAACGCAGGTAATATGGTCAAAGTTTGATCAGTTAGCATTCCTACTTCGCTCCAACATAATTTGTTTCTTTTGATAATTAATTCCAGTTTCGATGCTTCCATCTAAATTTCCAAGGACCAATGACATGAGATTTCTATTCTCGATCGAAAATATATCGTTAATATGAAAAGCCCTATCTTTAGGAAACTATTTCTATCATTCTATTCCTTAAAATGTTAAGTTTTAATTGAACTGAAAGATTGTCTTTATATAATTCTACTATAATTTAGTGTCAATCTGTTGTGTTTGAGAAACATAAAACGATTAATTGCCTGACGGAAAGCAATTAGCAAATTTAACTTAAGAAATTTTGGCAAAATAGCGTCATTTTTTCTCAATCATTCTAGGATTTGTATTTTTTTTACGGAATAAATGTATCATAGAAAGGATGGCGTGCGAGTGTATAAAAAGACGAATAATTTAGTGTAGGTACTACTATTTTCTTCTGTAGTACTTTTTCACTGGATCGGTGTTCCCTCACTGGTAGGCTTCCAATTTTACTACAAATTTCATCGTTATAGAAACGTGTCTCTATTTATTAGATTGCTGTAATACATAAATGCAGAAGTCCATGATTATGAATATTCGAAAGCCTACGCAGATCAATCCTAGATAACGACCCCAAACATATGTTAGGGGTCATTATCTAGAACTAAACATTTTTTGGTCATTACTTAGGATTAAATTACAATAAATAAGTAATAATTATAATTGATAATAAGTTTAAGATAAAAACATAAATGAAAATTGCTAATTATGATTGAATTTAGGTAAGAAAATACTTGGTATTTGCGGTTTAAATAACCTAACCAAACCTTACCTAACCTAAACTAACAGCACCTATGTGTGAGAATCGATTCGGATGGAGTAGAGCTGAAAATTTCTAACCTTATATATCTTCTTTTTACCCCTTGGATTATTATCTTACTTTTTTGTTAGTTTAATGCATTTTGTTTACTTTTGACGGTATTATTTTGTCATTTAAAAAAGTTATTTTCCGATTATTTTTTAAAAAGATGAATAAGTGGCTTAGTGGTCATTAATTATGATTGACATTTTTTGTCGGTCATCATCTAGGCTTCAGATTTCTTATGTGTCATTAATTAAAAATAGTGTTCTCGGGAGTCGTTGTCTAGGATTGATCCACCTGCGGCTTCTAGAGGGTGTGTTGTCATGCGTTCGTTTCGTCTGTTCCAATTGACCTCTATTGTCTGTTATTGCAAACAGTTTGATTTTATTGGTAATACTTTACTTTAAATGAGCGAGTATTTATAAATAATTACAAAGGAATGGTCTGAATTAGACATTCGCATCTTCAGTGACTTAATAAATTTTGTAAATCTAATGGCAAGTAGGTTAGTAAAATCTTCGTCCTATTCCTTTTAAATCACACATTTTTTATAGATTTCTGTGCAGTGAAATTTTCCTAGAAAGTAAATTAGAGTGAATGAATATTTTATGATTTTTAACATTGTTTATGTTCACTTAGCTTTAAACAAGAAATTTATATACTTCTCTACAACATGAGTTCCATTTTCTTCATTTTTCAAAAAGCACCTTTAGTTATATTGTAGTCATTCACGTGGAGTTATCTAATCGCTTCGGGATGAATTTTTTTAGGAAATATTTTGGACATATACTTAAGTCAGAAAAATCTTACAAACATTGTTCGAATGTCTGACAATACGCTTGATACAAGAACACAGAGTTAGCCTAGCAAAGGATGGTAGTAAAGAACAAGAATTAAATACTAATATCTTACACACCAAGGGCGGAATAGGAGCAAGAATCGAGAGCGCAGCAAAGTGGCTTTGATAAAACGTTTTAATTAAGGGTTTCGCTCCTCTGAAAGTAAAATTTATTCGGTACCCTTCATGAGCTATAAGACATGCTTGGAATATAAGCAAATAATGTTGAGAGACCGATCACAAAAGACTCCGCCACAGATGAAGCGTAAAAGATCATGGTCTGGACAGCTTAGAAAACGGGAGGCGTGATTGGAAAGCCATCTCTAAATGCTTTTATAACCAGCAAAGCTCTGCAAGTGGGTAGTTTCCATTAGGTTGAATATTATGTCCCTTAAAAAAAGATCGGTGAAGGTGCTTCGTAAAACAACGGAATGAGATCTCATTCTGAGAATGTGGGAGTGAAACAAATCTAACGGAGAGAAGTTAAAGGCATATTATTTCCCTTTGACGTCCATCTAACACAAGACAGAGCACTAAGAAAGCTGTTATCTTGCATAAAGCATAGACTTTTAAGGGGTAAATATAATAGGCCGTAGATGAGTTTACCAGAGAAAAACTTAACAGTCTCTATATCAACCAAATCTCCTAAACGTTAATAGAAATTTTAGATATTTTTCGATCGGCGTTTCTCGCGAAAATGTCAGACTGAGAATGAGGAGGAGGATTTTGGCCGGCCAATGTTGGAAGTCGTCTTACCTCCAAACAGAACATAGTGTCACCTGCATGGATTTCCACCAACCTGAAGCGTTATTACTCTGCATGTGAGCTATCACGCTTGAAGAACTTTCAAAAGCGAGAGATCTTAGAGGTGTCTGGTAGAGCAGATCGTGACAGGAATATTTCTTAAGTATCTCGTGACAATTGTTGGTACACAATTTTGGTTGTGTATCGATAACTAAAGTTGTTCCTTGTAACACCTCAATTTCAATGGCAAAAGTGTCTTCATAAGGCTCTCTCACATGAAAAAGAATTTAGGGAGGTACCTCAAAACCTTTCTCCACTTTCACATCAATCACTTGAATTATGTAGAACGTTTGCTGGTTTATCAGGTTTCCATTAATCACTTAAATAGAGTAATATTGCAGCTGTTTAGCAAAGTTTAATTCCTGTGCAAACTTCCAGGTAGACTCTACATTTATCCAAGCTGGAATGCTATCATAATGTATATTTGAAGATCGCTGAATTTATCCCTCTTTGTGGAATCGGCCACTTTGATGAAAATGATCTCATTTGGTGATAGAGAGTTCTACCCTGCTATGTCTTCGAAAGAAGCTAAATTTCTACATAGGCTCAGTATGCATCAATTTATACAACATTTCTCGCCATTTATAACCATTTATTATTTAAACCTGCCAGATTTTAATACTTCGTCATTTTGATTCTTGCCATGAAGATAAGCGTGTTGATTTCGTGTTATTCTCTGCTTTGTTGCACCAATAATTTTGCAATACGAAAATAATAAATGTCCGTCACCAAAAAGGATGAATTCTATAATTGATTTTTGAAATCTGTCGTAAAACAAATTAGTTCATCTCAAGAAATATTTTATTTAAATTATTTGCATGAATGTAACAGAATAGTGTTGGGTTTTCCTCCCCCTCGCTCATCGTTTTTAGTAAAAAATGAAACGGGCCGTCTCCAAAGCCAGAACACGGTAAGATGTTTAACAAGTGGTCTTTCTCAGAAAGTTGCCTTGATTGTTATAAAATATTAAAAAAATTGGAAAAAAGAAACAACATATATTTGCAATAGTCTCGACAACGTTTTGTATGGGCCCACATGTACATATATTCGTTAAGTGTGAATCCGTTTTTCTTGCTTCTATTGTAACAGGAACAATCTTTTCCTTTCCTCGTATATTTAATTTATTTTGGAATAGCAGATTATATTAAATAGATGTTGTTTTCTTTTACGAATCAATATTATATGAGTGTAAAAGTTTATGCAACACAGAGTTTTTTTAATGATTACAGTGGCATCTTTTCATATAAATTGACACTTGAATTTTTATAACGTTTAAGAACGATTCTATAGTAAACTTGAAAGTTCGTGAAGGTTATGTGAGCTGTTAATTGACCTGCAATTTTTGTTATCGTTGTCAAGACTTCGTCGAAGATACATTACGAATATTGAAATGATCAAGACCGCTTAGTATTCTGAGTCTGCATTGCACCACATATATTAAACGGACAAGGTCGTTAATGTATATGGAAATATTTTCTGCATGGTGATCATTCAAACTTCTTCTGTAAGGTATATTATTGTGGAATCACAGTAAATCGTATTCGTGAAAGTGAGCAAAAACTACTGAGTATTAAGGTTCCTTAATAGTTGCTAAAGAGAATCAAGGAGATAGCCAAGTTAAAGTAGATAAATTACGATCGTCAGATCAAATGAAATAAAAATAGAGCTCTATGGAAGAAATAACGAACGGTAGGTTTAGCGAAGATCTGGCTAAGCCCTCATAGGAAAGAACACTGTCCCTTCTATTAAACATGGAGGAGATAAGATTATCTTTTGAGAATGTTTCGCTCCTGCTGCCACGAGACAAGTAACCGAAAGATACCCTCAAATGTATTCATAATTACCTAACACAACGCTATATTGACGAACTCAAGTTATCTTCCCTAGTTAAGGCCCAGAATAGGTAAACATCGAACAAGAAGTAGTGTATTCATATGAGTGTCCCTCGCAACATTTTGCAATTGGAAAAGTTTGCTGAACAAGGGTAAAAAGAAATTCCTCTAAACAGGTTAACAAATCTTTAAAATTCCTATACAAAACGAGTTAAGGCTTTTGTTGACGCTAAATTGAGTCATACTAGATATTAATTTTGTGTTGCCATTATAAATTTTTCCATATTTTTCGATAAACAAAATTTGTCATTTTTATATCCGCTTTTATTTGACCATTTTTTATGGGTTTATAGTCACGGTTGATAGGAAAACGTATACAATGCTTATTCATTATGAAAGTGAAGTCTAAACGCGAAAATATTTTGAAGATTTTAATCATATAAAGAAATGAATTTATTGTACCATATATACGAGTACGTCCAAGATTTCGAAAAAGGTAGTTTTGCTAGAAATGATATGTACACATATGGCGAAAGAGTGCAGGTATTTATCTCAGATGAACCCTGAAAATATACAATATATTATTAAAAAAGCAAAGCTTGCAACCTGAAAGGGCCTTTTTATGTCATTTCACGCCAAAAATACAGGCTTGAATACATGAATGAAACAAATGCAAATGGATAATTAGCTGTCGAATCTTCTTTAATTAATTATATTCTCGAGTAGGGAGAATTCGGTGTATTTAGAATCCTATTATTCTATGGTCTTTATGAAGAACATAATTCCTGATTGTGCCCTTTATCAATATATTGTCGTTTTTACTTGTCTTACAATGTAAAGCTTATCGTATATAGGTTCATATGCATTTCTGGCTAAATCATTCTGAAAAGTTGGGAGGAAGCTATGTTGAATACATGAATTATTAAAATCAATTTAATTAAAAATAATAAACACCTAATAAGAATGCTGTAACATCACAATATAATCAAAAGGACTAATGAGTATTAGTTACTAAGAGGAGAAAATGCTACAAAAACAAATCATTGGCCGCAACGCCTTACCAATTGAAGCAAATATAAAGCTCAACCTCATCATATACCGTTAAACTAGATATAACTCTTCCCATATTAGGTAGATTTCTTTCTCCCTATGAACAACGCCAAAGAGAAAACAACCTCATGTGCCATTAGAGATGCATCATCAGTTACTGAAAACACGGCAATTACCTCAAAATAGTGTCATAAAACGTCATAACCGCATTTAGCACAGCACCCAACTGACTAGAAGCATAATTGAAGTACCAGCATCATTCATCTTGAAACTAACAGAATCCGACTGAAAATGGCAGAAATAGACCTCATAAAGGAGGAGAAACAAGCTATTAACAATATCTTCAGCCAGAAACCTCAATGTCCATGTCACGTAAACGACACTTGATTACTTAGAACACGAACTATGTCCTAACCTTTTTCGCATTAAGGTAAGTTAGAAAAAAACGTTATCGCCTATCTCTTTCCTTACTCCGCGCTGCTTTTACCTACATATTTCATGGCATATAATTACCCGATTCTTATTTAAATATTAATATAATATTTGGTTACTGCCTCCTATTATATTCTAGTTCTCTTTAATCAATTAAGTTACCCTGGCCATCAACTGCTCTTTCTCTTTCGCGAGGTAGTAAAAGCTATACAGAACCTTATTTCGCTAACAACTTATGAGAGAGGCCGTGAGACGCATCATTTCGAACATTTCTTCTAGAAAGGTCAACAAGAAAAATAATATTTTTACCTAAATATATCTAGCCCATAGCACCCTCTTTTTCTAAAACTAGGTTTTATGAAAGTCAATTTATTTGTCGCGTAACCACAACCCCGTATTTTGATACTGCTTCATTTGATAACTATACATAATTATTGTGCCTACTAGCAGAGCTCATGCGCACTAGTTCCTATAGCCATAAATATAGGCCTTTTCTATGTTCGGGTGGCATCGGACTATTTCACTTTGGTGGATTGTTTTCCTACGATATGTGAATAAATCTTTTAACTGCGCCTATTTTAAGGGATAATTTTGACTACAAACCTTTAAGATTCGGGAGACCATCCACTTTCACATTCTTAAGAAAACGAACTGATAAAATATTTTCCTACTGAACACCACTTGAACGATATATATATATATATATATATATATATATATATATATATATTGTAGGAATATGAAGACCCAGGAGATTACACTGGTCATTTATTGGCCGGACGTTTCAGACCTCCACTAAGACCATCATCAGCGACTGTATCGCTAATGAGAATGGAAAGAAATATTAACAAAAACAGTTAAAGAGTTAAAAACATGCATTATATAGTGGCTAAAAAAGTGGGGGAAGGCAAGGTAAATCAATAAAATTGACAAATATTGAAAGGAAAGTAAGAACAAGAATAACAATATATAGTATTACTTAATACTATCCAGTGCAATATGAAAAACAAATTTAGGCAAAAAAACGAAAACAAAATGTGAACTAATTAAATAGAAGGACTAACCTTAATCGTTCAAGTTGTGAAATCAACTAACTAACGATAGAAAACTACTAACAATATTTGTTGGCTTGATCGGTTGGGTAGTTAATGTATTGAAGTGTTAGTTGGTTATATAGTGAATAGTTAAATTGAAAAGGTGTAATAATTAAGGTTATGAAATATTTCATTGATGTACATCGACTCTAAGATTTTCAAATCGAAAGAAGTTAAGGCTGAAGATAAGATGGTAAATTAATCAGGATTAAGACGATGTTGGTGATAATCCGAGTGTTGCCTGATGGAAGAGACTTCAGGTTTAGAAATGGGCCAACACGTATTGATTTGCGATCCTGCATTTGAGTTGTAAGTCAGTTTGGCCTATATAAGGACTGTGGCATGCCGTACATGTAAAATTGTAAACTATACAGGAGCGCAAGCACATAAGAAGTGGCTCCTTGTGGAAAAAAAGGTAATTCAACGATACAGGGTTAAAATTAATACAAAATAATTGGGATTGAGTGAAATGGTTGTTGAGGGTAAATAGAAGGAGTTTGTTAAACTTAAATGTTTGAGATAAGATAGCGTAGGGAAAGCCTTCTGCTTAAATACAGTAATAAGAATGGGTTAAGGATAATATTTTTGTGAGAGAAATTTGGATACTAACTGATCGCAGATGAAAACGGAGTAATAATTAAAATTGAAGTAATCCCTTAAATAAGTCATTTCTTCATTGAAAGATAACTAGTTAGAAAAAATATGGTAAGCTCTGAAAATTTGGCTTTTAATTCTGGATAATTTAAACTGAATGGGAGAACTACTAAAAAAATCTGTACACACTTTAGTCGTGGTAGGTTTTCTGTAAATAGATGTATTATAAGATGAACCAACTCGTACAAGATTTTTATTTCATTTTCTGTTGTCATAGAAAACCTTTTGTTAGGATGTTCTTGGTCAATATAATCGATAAATAATGGTGCATTATTGATGTGCTTCAAAACTAGAAAACAGTCATCTATAAATCTTTTGAAGACAATAGGTTTGAATTCTGGAGGACAGTTATCTAGCCACCGAATTCGTACTGGCCCAGTGGGGAATCCATAGCCATGCTTTCGTGTTGTAAATAGAGTTCGTTGTTGAAAAGAAAAATTATATCATCCACAGCCAGCTTTAAAGGCTTAAGGAAAATATGTTTAGTTAAACTCAATTTTTCACCCGTATTTTGAAAAGGATTATCTGAAATAATTTTAATGATTTCTTGTACCAGAACATTAGTAAATAATGAATCCAAATCAAATGTGTCCATAAAATAAGAATCCCTGAGACAGACATCACCAATATATTTTGCAAAATCGAAAGAGTCACGTAAGGTGAAGTGATTATTTGTCAAGGTATCAATGAGCGGAAAAAAAATTAACCAAGTTGTAGCTTGGATTATTAACTGAAGATAAGATAGGGCGGAGAGGTATTCCATTTTTATGAGTTTTAGGTAAACCATAGATGACTCCAGGTGATGAATCAGAAACAAAAAGCTTATGATAAACATAAATTAAAATATTTCGTTTACTAAGAGAACGTAAAAAATTATTAATTTTATCTTTAATTTTCAGAATATACTTAAGGGGGTCAGTATAGACTTTGGAAAGTTTTGATAAATATGAGAGAATGGTAGATATTTTGTGTATATAATCAACACAATTTAGAATAACTACCCCTTTGTATTTATCAGATTTTCAAACTATGATTAATTGATCTTTCCGTAAAGTGGACAGGACATTGAAAAGTCTAAAATTGAAAACAGGATTGGAAACTTTGAAACTGTTCCACTTATAGTAGACTTTATTAGCTAAGCCTTTGATTTGATTAATCAAATTAGGAGTGGATTTGAATGATCGAAGAATATTGAGCTGGTTTCAAAGTCTTTCAGAAGCAAGTAAATATCGATAGAAGTTCAATTTGAAAACATGAAGCCTGAAATCTAGTCCCGAAAATATAAAACGAATTTGTAATGGAGACAACACTTCATGGGAGAAGTTAAAATTGAGTTCATCTCTAAAAATATTAAAATTAAAATTAAGACCCAAGTTACTAAGTTTAAGTTTCAATCTATTTGAGGTTAAGGAGATATATTTATCTATTTGCCGTGATATAAAACCATTTAAAACAATGAAATCAAAATGAGAGGTGGAATATTTCAACGATAAAGAAGTACGAGATACTTTAGTCGAGAGTTTAGATACAAGACCTTGTTTAAGATAGATTTCTTTCCAAAGAGATTTGAGGGTCCAGGATGTATAAAAATCACTTTAAACGAGAGCTGATCTGAAAAGTTTAAAGCGGAGAAACCTGGGGAGGTAATTATAGTTTTTGCAAGTGGACAAAAATTGAACGTCAAGCTTAGCTCTAACTAGTTTCTTTGAAGTTGATTTCAATGTATGGACTCTTTTGAAGGTGTCTTCATTGTATGTTATGTGAATCATATTTTTAATTATTTTTTCTGGGGTTTGTGGAGGAGCTATCCTGGATTGTGGTCTCCCAGTTCGAAGAAGAAAGCTGTCAGGCTGGACTTGAATTACATCCGTTGTCTAATAATGCTACTACATTAACCGGACCAATTTGTCTTGGTAATTTTTCCATCTTCCGAATGTATTTGTCTAAGATATCGCTATCATTATGTTAATAATAACGGTTTTCTATAACCCTAAACGAGACTAACATAAAGGGATAACTTTGAAACCAGTTTTCTTAGGCTAGTGGTGGAGCTATCATGGATTGTGGTTTCCCGATTCGAGGGCAAAGGCTGTCACGCTGGAACTGAAGTAGATCAGTTGTCTAATAATGTCAATACATTAACTGCGCCAACCTTTCCGGGATTTTTAGCATCTTTCGAATGTATTTGACGAAGGTAACGCTCTCATTATATAAATAATTACGGTTTTCTATGTCGATAAACGAGACTAACATAAAGGAGAAACTTGGTAACCAGTTTCCTTGGGCTGGTTGAGAAGCTATCCTCGTTTTTATTCTCCCAGTTCGAGAACGAATGGTGTCACGCTTGATCTGAATTAGATCAGTTGTCTAGTAATGTCATTACATTAACTGTACTAATTTGTCTTGGACTTTTTGTATTCTTTCAAATATATTTGGCTAACATAACTCTATCATTATATTAATAATAACGGTTCTCTATGACGGTGAATCAGACTAACATAAAGAGTTAACTTTGAAACCAGTATTTTGTGCTGGTGGAGGAGCTATCCTGGATTGTGGTCTTCCAGTTCGAGGATGAAAGGTGTCACGCTGGACCTGAAGTAACTGCAATAACTGCATCAATTTGCCTTTGAAGTTTTTCCATATATATATAAATATTTATATATATATATATATATATATATATATATATATATATATAGAAATATATATATATATATATATATATATATATATAAAAATATATATTTATATATATTTATATATATATATATATATAAATATATATATATATATATATATATATATATATATATATATATATATATATATATATATTGTTGTCCACCCAAAAACAATCTTAATCATCCTAAATAATTTAATTGACTTGGGGTGGGGTACCTGTGTAGCTGCTAGTGGTATACCTGCACAGTGCCTTCGAGTTCAGTACGGACGTTATTCTTTAGAATTTCTTCAAGCAGTAAATAAATGGATTTTTACATACTTAGTATTAACGATATTATGACTTTTTCGCTGCTGTAAAAGGATCAGTAGCTTACGTGTCATCGAATAAGATTGTTGGCTGGTTGTTAATCTTCCATCTATATTATTTTTCGAATTTTAATAGTTTAGTCTACATTTCTAGTGTTAGTAGCATCTATAGCAGCGAATTTTTGGCACATTCAACCTTAATAGCGCTTGCTTATCTTTAGTTACTCGAATTTAAGTCGTAGCTATCTCTGGAATGGCGAAATTAATCGGCTGCAATACAAACAGAGTATTTGTTAGAATTGTACATTTTATCTCTTTTTCATTTTCTCTGTGAAAGATGTTCCGTGCTATTTTCAAAGTCATTAGAATGGTAGACTAAAGAGGTGACCTGGGGAGATAAGAATTTCCAGAATTCATTGAGCATCACATCGCAGGATATAGAAAGGAATAAAGATTGGAGAAGGAAGATCAGAGCAAAGAACGCAAGGCTACGGGATGGTAATTAGTGAATAAACCAGTATTATAAGATTTCGAAGTACAAGAGAAAACTAAACTTGAAATACTACCGTTTTAAGGTGAAGTTCACAAGAGGACAAGAAAATTCTTTATTTAATTATAATGATATAGGTAAGTATATTGTGTTCAAAACAAATAAAATAGTTTAAAGAGTAATATTATACTTTATTCCGAATACTATAAAAAGCGATTGAGCTAATCCCTTTTTATACGTTATTGCTAGTCTAATTATAAAGATATAAAGTTTAGAAAAAGGGAATAGATATATTTAGGGCAATGCTATAATTAAATAACTCGAACGTTGTTCACAACTGCCATCCATTTATATCGTCTCATAGCTCATATCTCAAAGAGATGGCCTAATCTTAAAAGAATGACACACACGGTACGTCACAACTCTTTAAATGTGTGTGAAAGTGAAAACGAGCCTAAAAAATCGCAAACTATTCTAACTTTCCAGCAATTATTACCACCTTTGGTAAACCCAGATTACGATTACGTTACGGTTGAACGATTTTCAAGTTATAAAGGCTACGTTTCATTCTCATCTGTCCTTATACTTCAAGATACCTTGCCCTGTAGAAAAGAATGAGCCAAAGACCAAATGACATGGACTGATTGATATGGTCAGAATCCGAAGCACACGTTCTATTTTCACCTATATTTAACTTTCACCATTTTGTTTTACCAACCTCTCTCATCCAACTGCCGGAAGAAGCAAAGAAGCCCTTATATTCACCTTCCTTTTCCTAAAAAAGAGCAAACCCGTAGCAAACTAACCTAAGTGAATAATTGAGCTACTATCCTCACAGTTTCAAATTAATGTTTCCATAGCAGTATTAAGTCACGCTCTGCAAGATTGTGTCACATATGAAAGTGTTTAGATACCATACTTTTAAAGTTATATCAGTTGCCTCTTGTAAAAGATAGTGTCACAATTATTTTATCTATGAGGAGCCTAGCTACCGCGAGTAGGTCATTTAAATGATTGAGAATGAGGAAGTACAGTATTTAGTACTTTCCGCCAAATACATATTAAATATTCTTCCTATGACAATTTAAGCACCTCTGAAACACAAGAAAGTGTGCTAGCCGTTCTACTCTAAAGCAGAATCTTTCCATAGAAGTAAGACACTACTACAAGTTCTGAAAAGGAAATCTAAAACCTGTGCATGTTTTAAATGCCTAGCTTTCAGCAGCAACCTTCTCTTGCCATGGTGTGCCGATAATCTCCACTAGATCCAAGGTTATAAGTGACAAATCATAATTATGTAGTACTCTGTTTGTATATTGTGGCTTGCCACACTTTGCTTTCTCGACAAAATCTGACTCATTATCTTTTGAGAAAAAGCTCTAGCCTTTATACTCGCGAGCTTAATCTTAGAGAAGACAAGGTTTTGGTCCTCTTGCGATCTTCTTGACTAATGATCTACTATCATTATCTCTCAATTAAGAAAAAAACAACCGCTCTTGCCATTGCCAGTCGTATGAACGTGGTAGCTCCCAACCTCAGTCAGAATCTTTCTTTAGATTCTTCCTTCCCGTGCTTCAGTCTGGCAAAGCTGGAGGCAATACGGCTCAAGGCCCTAACCGGCTAAAACCAGCCCTCCCGATGTGACCTCTTCCCAGAAAATCAATTGACAGCGTGTATATGCCGATTTATTTGATTCTCAGTCGGCAAAAATACGGAACATTGTGGCAAGGCAACGTCAGTTTCTTTACAACTTTTCCCTCCGAAATAAGGTTATCGAAAAGAAAGCTTCGGCTACCAGACCACTTTTCGGAGCTGGAGAGGGCGCTTAAATACGTCTCATGGGGTAAGAAAGGCTTATGCGCCAAGCCAGCTTTCCTAAAACTTGTCCTTGTGGACAGCAGCAAGTTCAGAGCTTATTGCGGCAAACAGTTCCCAGAATTCTGTCTTAGAAATTCCACGGCTATTCTAGTGAGCGTCTTCTTCTCGCGGAACAGCTTCGACAGCTTATGCTTTCAATGGAATTTACATTGCCTTCAGGTTATTTTGGAGGAGCTGCGTCCTTCATTAGACGCTGGCCTACAGGGTACTAGGTTGAGTGCTTCTCGCACAGTCAACCCTCCGGGAGTATAAGCGTTTGGCCGTAACAACACAAAGGAATTTCAGTCGGGCATTTAAAGCGCGATTCACACACAAATTTCTGTGTCTTTTCTCTTATTTATGTAAATTCGCCACCACCAGCACCTCTTGGCACGTTGCCGAGGCTTGTTCTTTTAAACTAGAAATTATAAGGTAGGACCCTCCTCTCAGTTGAAACATTAGTCCTTTTTTCGCATTACTTCGCCGGTATGCTTCTCCGCTGGAATTTAATGCATTTCTTGTGTTTACTGTAGGTAGTTGACTGCTCTTCCATTCAGGGGCGGTAAAAAAATTAATGACTTCTTTCCTTGAGCGAGCTACGTAAACGCTTAGCTTAGTTTTCTCTAAAGACTCACCCTTGAAATCTCTAATTTTACCCAATCTGAAGAAAATTTCTGCACTAGTTTTTTTAAGCAATACTGGTTTTTACTTGCAGCGAAGAGCCAGGTCTAAGCGTCGCTTTTTTTCAAAAGGAGAAAAGTTCCATTGTACTCATTTATAACCATGAAATGACCCATATGACCATCGCACATATAGTTATTGACCCAGGAGATTTCAAATCTGCCAACGGATTTGGCACTGGGCGGCGCTATCTAGTGGCAGGAGCCTCATTTAGCCATTCAAAGGCAGTTGTAAGTGATTTAAATCATTGGAAGCCGTCAATGCACTAACCATTTATCATCTTATCACAAAACGCTGCCGGTAATTCGTGGTACTTTCCCTCTTGTTCTAACAGATAATCCTCAAATTAGAATTTCGTGATCCACCTGATAACTATTGTTCATCCGCTCCATTACTGGTTTAAAACAAAATTATTTAATATTTAATTTTACTTTTGCTTACCACAGATAACTCATAAATACTGTCCATGCATTTTTTCTGTCATTTAAAAAAATAATAATATATTTCCTGCACAGGTGCGTCAAAAGACGATTTAATTGACATTCCAGCCATCTTATGGCTCCATCTTTGTAGCCAGTTTTACTTGCCATGCTGTCAGCTCACACTACCTTTATCTTAACTTTAATACCATTTAAATAAGCCATTTCATCAGTCCGACGGCATTACCTGCACCTGTTTTTCCTTCAATAGTTAGATGATCTATTAGATACTACCAAGTTCTCCTGCAAACAGAGAGGGATCTTGAATTTCTTTTTCTCTATACCATTTTTTTCCTTTCTCCTTTTAGTTAGTGTTGTGTATCTCCTCGCATCAAAAAACAAAGCAGTAATTTACTTATCTCCCAAACATTCAGAGTCGGTGAAATCCCTCGTTAACTTCTGTCGTGCCCTCCAGATTTTGTGACAGTCAATTACATGGAAGAGTTCTTCTGAATTTATAATACCATAGTCGAATAGCTCTGCACTTCAAATAGCGGCATCAGCAGCTCTATATGACACATAATCCAGGTTTGGGTTCATGCCAATTGTTGGTATTAGCATGATGTCGTTTTGTGATCGCAAAAACTTTTTTCCATTCATCATCAGAAATGACAGAAGATGTGGTGTTTGCACCAAGGCTTCCTCTTAAATCGTAGTTTTCTCTGCCCTCTTCTCTTGTGTGACTCTTCTTCTTCTCTTCTCTCCCGAGTTTGATCTTCTCTAATTTTCCTATTTTTAAACATTTGACTTGTTTTTCCATCCACCACTCCAATTTTCATGTGACGCCAGTTCTGTGGTCAATAAGAAATTAATGCATTCGACGTGGCAGTTTTATGGTCTTTTTGCACTTTGAATCTAAGAAATCAGCATAATGGCAGCCTGCTATATCAAAATGTTGACCCAATATTGAGATAAACATCTGAATCTTAGTAGCATTCACTCCTTGTTTGGATACCACAGCGGCTTCTTCCACCAATGTGAGAAATTTGGTTTTAACATTCTTGATTGGCTGAACTGGAATATTTGCTTTTTTTCAAATCTCAGTAAGGGCTTGGATATTTAAGAATAACAGCCTTGTTCTTTTTGTATTTATTGTCGTTTACATAATTAATATATCTCCCAACTTGTTGTTTTGTTTGCAGCACATTAAAACAATGTTTTGGGAGTAAGGAGTCAAAGACACTGTTACCTATTGACGTTCTAGTGCTTTTATTCATCATTGCCCTGAAAATTAATAATAGAAGGCCCCGTTAGTATAAAACATAAATAATACATGTAGTAAGTGAACCTATAACATACATTCAAAATGGTGAAGCCATATCCCTCGATAGGAAATACTCGTAAATATCTTGTAATTTTGTCATACATGGATTCATTTATAGATCTCTCTGATTAGTTTACAAACAAGGAATTTCTTCGATCTAGAATTGCTTAACTATTTGATTCAGTGCAAATTTCTTTCTGTACGAAAATTACCCATTTCTAGCTTCAGAGACGAGAAATACACTACCTGAATGCAAACCGGCCTCACCCTACGGAAAAGATCATTTTTAAGCAATATTTACCCCCCTTCTCAAAGGATGGGGGGGGTACGATTTTTTGAGAGTTTTTGTATTTCATTTCAAAATTTGGGATGGTCTGCTCTACAAAACTAGAATTGTGCCTTAAAATTGATCGCGACACTGCGCTAGTGTTCAATCTCCTTCCATCAATTTCCTCAAACGTTACTTTATAGTTCCCATTTTATTGGTTTGTGTATTGTATTAATCTGTCTTAACCTCAGAATTGTAAGGAAGCTGCTAAATATCTTGAATATATATATATATATATATATATATATATATAAAAATTAGTGTGTTGTGCGTTACTGAATAAGTGAGGAGAGGATATAGATAGAGTCATAAGTATACTAAGGATATGCAGAAAAATATTAGTAGTTCTATTGGGGGTAGTGCAGCATATAATTCTCATTAGTTTTCATGATGTGTGTTAAAAGGCTATATGCTACTGTTTAATGTTATATATTCTATAAGTGTGCAATGAATTAAAATTTTAAACGATTTTATCCATAACAAATACTTTTTAAGCCACCAATTATTTAAAAAAAAAATAAGAATAATTTTACTTAAGCAAATGCTTCATTTAAATAACTGTGGGTTTTTCTTTTTATTCCAATTGAAAAAACTTTACTTTCTTTTTATTCAATTACCGAGAGATTAAATTTTCTATAAAACATCGTTGGTCCTGTGATCCCTATGGCGTTTTACCTAGAATCAATCATATACATACAGTTCTTGTGCTCGTCAACAGTATTCTTTGCATTTCTGATATTTTATAATCGATTTCTGTTCTGTTCTTTTTCATTCGACTGAAACGTGCTTACGTGGGATTTTTTTTCGTCCGGTGGTTAATTTAAAGAATTCATAACCGCTAAAGTATACATTGCACTGCCATTGTGATAATTTGCATACATTTAAGAAAATCTGGTACCCCTCAAAACGATAGTATATTCAAATAATATAACTCACCCTGTTATTTGGCACAATTTGGCAAAAATTAGTTCGAGGAGGATTCTAAATATTTCTGACGAATAGTGTGGCAAAACCTTTCCCCCGAAATAAACCCAATAAAAATTTGTTAGAGGTACTTGCCAGGGTTTTCGCACCCCAAATCTGGAACCAAAACGTATGGGAGAAGTTGGACAGCTATCATGACTTCTTGGAATCGGTGCCACGTTGGGTTTTTTCACTCGCTTTTCTGTGGGAGAAGAAGGTCATTTTAGAGTTCCAAAAGGTGTCTTGATTAGGGAGGGAGTTCAAGATAACTGGTCAAGGTAAATAATTTATCTCTGCCTGACAATATGAACAAACTCCCCATTACGATCATACAGACTAATTATATCGTATTTTACTATAATTAAAATAATACAGAGAGATAAGCTGACTCGGTAGGGGGAAACTGTTCAAGTTATAGGGTATAATATTCCTAAATATAATGTTTAAATAGTCAAAACTGGCCCACATCAGAAATTATGAAAATGAGTGAGATTTTAGTATGTCCTTGGTTTGCTTGAATTTCCCACGTAGAGAGTAATATTTGTAGCTACTCACTCTCCAATAATTAAAACAGACCAAACTTAAAAAAATAAAATATATAATTTCATTTAATATTTAATATTTTTGTACCTCTTTTCCTGCAAGATACACAATTTAGTACACTTATCGTTCAAATTGGCCAAACTGTGACCCCTTTTGTTAAAATATGTAAGAACGGATTACTATACTTCAAAATCTTAAACATTATGAAATTATCATATCTAAGTATATTTCAGAAGGAAATGATCTAATCACATAGGCCTAGGCTTTCTAAAATCTATGATAAGATGAGAATTAAAGTATAGTAATAATCGCATTGACCAACATCGCATTGGATTTAGACTGAACAACCATTCCTAGTCGTAAACGTAGTTTTCGACACCAAATGTCTGTTTTGCATTTGGTTTGATGTGAATAGTTATTCATTATAACCTCCTCAATAATAAGCGACCTAATACTGCAGAATAATATGCATAGGTTTATATGGGTAAATAAAGCTCTTATACAAAACGCCCTTTATTGTCAACCAAAAGTTTATCATGAGTCTTTAAGACAATTTAGAGCCACACTTGGCAGGTCTGACAAAAAAAAATTAATGCGTAAGTTTGGAAGGGATTTTATTTTCCTTTAAAGGAATTTGTATATTGAAAATTATCTTACTTTTCACTTACAAAATTGATTTTTCAGTTTAAAGAAATAACAGTCTTCTATTCTTGATTAAAAATCGATTATTTTTTCAAATGAATTTTCTTCCACACATTGCCGTTATACCCAATTCCAAATGTGAATAGATATTTTTTATTATGCGTACTTAAGTCAGATAAATAGATAATTTGTCGTAACAATCGAAATATATCATTAATTTCTATATATTTCGAGTCGAAATTGAAATAAAATTTTGTCATTACTTAGTTATCAGAATTTAGATCATTACAAAAAGACGGTTTAAAGAGTATATTAAATTTAGGGCTAAATGTTTCTATTTTTCTTTATGTTGCAAAAGTACGGGCTCAAATTAAAATAGAAAATATCTACAATCAAATTAGCTCGTGTTTGCCTATTTAGTGTAATAGAATGTTAGAGTGAAAAAACATACAACATCACATACTAGCGTCATAATTCAGAAATTTATTTTAAATGACTTTTTCCTCAATAAATCCTTTTCTCAATAGGGCTGCCAGAGTTAAAGCGAATTTTACAACTTATGAAAAAAAAAAATTTATATATTAAAATAATAGCATGTTATATATGACAAAATGTCATTAAATTAAATTTAGAAATAGATATTCTCCACACTTAGCAAACAATGGGATTCAAATCCGTGGATTTAGGAGGCCAGCAATTCTGATTCGCTTCTAACGTGTCATTTCATCATATAATCGCTACAGCGAGGGTTTAACCACAGTCACCAGTACCTCCACACACGCCGTCATAATTGTGTCTAAGATCGTGCTCAAAGGGCAGGACCTACACCCACTAAACATCACAGTTTGTGCGGACTTGGTTTTCATGATACGTGCAACGGTCCCTAGACTTTTCTTGTTCGGATCTTCCAGCACCTTCTCCTGTAGTTGTTGTATAAATTCTGACGTGCGGACACAGACAGAATACCCGTTTTTGTCACTTTATGCTGGTCAGGACTTCGTAGTGTCCATTTAAGCTGTTAATCACACGTCTTTCAGCCTTTATATTGTTCATAGATTATTAAGCAGCAGTCATAATGTCGTAATTTGATACCCGTTTCTAATCACAATGATACAGGTAATTTTTTTCTAATATTCAAATGGCTTTTAATCCTTAATATCAGCTAACATTCTCTTAACTAAAAATGTACCTTACATCTCCTCCAGCGCCGTTGAACGTTTACCGACATGATTGGCTTTCCAATATATTTATCAAATTTAGCCCGAACGCCGTGTACATAAAATAATTGGGAGTAATCACCAATATATTTTGCATTTCTGATATTTTATAATCTTCCTCTGCTCGGTTGCTTAGTGTCCGATTGAAATGACTACAAATAGAACTATATCAGTCTTAATAAAAAGAACTGGGAGAGAATTCCGGTGCGTAAAACATTTCCTAAGCTGAATAATAATAGCAGAAGTAGCAGCAGTCTTTGATATTTCTATCATTATCATGACGCATACGTATTCATGCAATGCCATTAATTTCCTAGGCTGTTTGGATTATGAATAGTCAAATAAATCTTTCAGATTTGTTTGTGTTACTATCATTTCTTTACTAATTTTTATTTATGAATGGATTTAGCCCTCTGTGAGATCGCCTTTGTAAATCTGTAAATTATTTCAAGATATTTTGTTGCAAAATTAATTTCGTTTTACTCAAGTAATATGTGATTAGAATCACATGTAGATGGGGCTGGTCTTTTATTATGAAATTATTATATCTATATTGTATATTTTACCTCTAAATTCTTATTATCTTGAGGGACAACTCATGTACCGTGAGTGAGTGAAGGGCATAATTTGAACAGAGTAGGGGTTGGCCAAAGTAGGTGCCTTTTTATATTTTGACATTTGATGAATTAGAGAATTAAACAGGAAGTTTGGAAAGGATGCTGGCCAAGATTTTTCATCTTCAGATTATTTTCTTCCGGTTATTACGTTCAAAAGCTATCCGCTTCAAATATCTATAAATATAATAATTTGAACTAATTTTCTCAATAAAAATTACTTTTTCTTCTCACACGCATTACAATAGTCAATCAACGCTTGATTGGCTATGAGACTGTTATACTACCCATCTAGCTAAATTTTTCCATACAAGTTCCTATACATACAAAGAATTTTCCTAAACTCTAAATTTCCAATTTTCCATTTCTCTGGAAAAAGGCTTTAAGCAATGAGAAATAAGCTATTGCAAAATTATTCATTTAAATTTAGTTTGGTGTTTACTTTTTAATAATAATATAATACTAAAAGGGATTAAGAAGCCTCTATGTAAAATATTTAATTTTGGTAAAGATAAATCATGATTTTCAGAAAGCCTTCTTTCCTTTTCCATGCAAATTATTTCCTTCTGGTATCATTGCCAACTTAGCATTCATTCTTACCATTGCAAAAAATATCGATTTATAAGGCTGAGCTGAAATGGATTAAGTTAGTTTTCCATTCTATTCGAAAGCAGGGATAACAATTAAAATAGCTAAATGATACAAAAACTTTAGATAATATTAGAAAGGGTGGCTTATGCTATTTCCTCTAGTGACATTAATAAGAGCTTATCTCGAGGACCTGATAAAGAGCATGGTTATGTATAACATTGCCATTTTAACCTCCTAGATATATTTGTGCCATTGCAAATAATTCTCGAGTTAAAATGGATAAAGTAACTTTCCATTTCCTCCGAAAGCATGGATTACACTTAAAATATCGGACAGATAAACAAACTTTTCATGGCGTTAGAAAGCTGCCTTACACAATATCCTCTCTTGACTGTAAGTAGAGCTTAATCCCATGGATTGACGGAGAGAATAGTTAGATATAACATTGCCATTTTAAGCGCAAATAAACTCACCGGACAAAATTTAGTCACTTGTAACCATAGTAAGGGCCTCTTGCACGATAATTTGCTTCATATGTTCATGCAATGGAATTCTCTGTCTACTGTACTTTTTGAAATACCTGGTGAAGGACCAGAATTGACTCTTTGTAGCAATTTTTGTCTGGAAGCAAATCGATTTTACAATTACAAACCTAGAGATTCTACGACAGTTCCTGTCTGTCAACACATTCTTCTGTCCGTAATTCTGGCAGGAGTTTTTCGCATTTTGGGAGTTCTGCCATTTCTTCAAAATCCAGATGACCGTACTCATTGAGACATCGCCAAATTCCGCCACCTCCTTGACCTTTGGTGCGGCCAAATGCAATCGTACCTTTTTGACACTCCATGACGTTGCTTCTCCGGCCATTTTAAGTAGAGCTGATTTTCTATCTACAGATCTTCACGTCGCCCGTAACACAAATGAAGCCTAACTAACGTTTCGATGTAAACTAAGCTACGCCTCTCGGCTGCCTAAGGTTCTTACACTGTCAGATGATAAATTAGGTTTTTTTCTCCCTAGGTGACTAATTTTGGTTCAGTGGGCTTATATATTGGAGGGGGTAACTTTATTGTTCAACCCTTGATTTTCTTGCCCAGGGTGCGCAGATATAATAAAGTGGTTTTCTTCGAGTTGCTCAAACTTCTTGTGGTGATGTTGCCATATGAATAGAAATAATATCATACGAAGTAATTACGTGGGCCATCTCATGTAGAAGGTTGTCGAGTTTGCTACGCGACCTTCCGGGAACGAAAGCATCTTAGTCATCGTGACGCCTGTTGAATCGAAACCAAAAGTTCAGATTGATAAATGAATAAACCTGGAAAACTTTCCACAATTATTTTCTATGGATTATTTAATCACAAAATGATGAAGTTTGGAAATTAATTTGTGGGAAATGTACATTAAATGATTTATGAGTGAGGACAAGATTGTTTGCTAGTCACCTTGAAGGAGTCTAAAATTACTAAGACCTTTACTATTATTCAACGCACGCTGTCCTTTTGCAAAGGCCACCTATCTGATTTCTTAGTGATATGTAACAGAATCATGAACATAATGCATTCAAAAAAAAGGTTACTGATATTTGGATTAAAGTTTCTTATTTCAATATTTCGTTCTCGCGGATTGTTGGTGAGGGATAGTCAGCTGATAAAATCTTTAATGAATATTAGCCAAAAAGAATAAACTGAAGAAAATACAAAGATCCTTGCAAAAAATCTATCTCCAATTAATATTTAGAACTTTGAAGGTTTCTCCATACGGTTACCACTTCTGGCATACCGTAAAAGTTAATATAACTTCAGAAAAGACGGTCCTTTTAGCGGCCATTCCCATACGGAGAAATAAGCTTACAATTCTCCTTATTATCAAGTAAATGGACAAAATGAGATTAATTTAAATTTTAAATTTAATCAAAAATTCTTATAGAGACTAAAATGTTACAAAGAACAATCATCATATTTGCATAAAGAGCCGGTTTCAAAGTTATTTGGTGATATTATCACTTATGAACAAACTTAAGTTTCAAGATTAAAACTAAGTTTATATTACTTTAGGTAACGCAAATAGTTTCACCGCGTGAAGAAAATATATCTTTAGCGAATGGAATAATTTGAATGATTATTTACTCACTTTTTAATCTTAATTAGACTTTTAAGTGTTTGCTCTTATGTATTTTATACGTGAAAGCCGAATACTATCAGGAGAGATATCCAAAATTATATAATGACAGAAGTGCTTGTATTGTTCCATATTTTAATAAGAGTTGGACTTCAAAAAAGTAAGGAACTTATTTAACCAATGGTACCATTGTCATTGAGAGTTGGGTTGAGAAAATGTAGCTCTTATTCTAACCCTTTATTTATTATGTAGACAAGATTTCTGTAATCTTTTGAACTTGCTATGCATTATAGAGAAATGCACTTTATTAATATGTTTATGGTAAATACACTGGCCTAGGTTTTAAAATGCAATTTTTGTCTCTGAATTTTCAAATTATCCTTAGCTTTCTAATTTAACTTGGTGAATTTTGGAAATTTTTAAAAATCTTTTTTTTGCTTATTGCTTATTTGAAACTTTTATTCGCAGGGCTGTTTTTTGTATGTTTCGAGCTTTTATTAAAGTTCTTTCTAAGAGTTCAGAAAAATAAATATAATTATCGAATGATTTGGAATGAAAAAAAACATACAAATCGTGAAGTTCAAAAAATGTATTAAAATTAGGGCTTTGGCGCTTTTTTACTATCATTTCGTATATAAAACTAATTTAGATGAAAAAAGAGATCTGACGAAGGTTTTTCTATATATAAAACCGGGTGAAGTAACTTAAAAAAAAGGTTTCAGGGTGTCTATGTTGAAAAAAGTGTTCGAAAAATTCTCAACTATATATAAATCTTCAAGGGATAAAGACAATATAATAAAAGGTGAAATAACTTTAAAAAAATGTTTCAGGGTATCTGTGTTGAAAAACATGTTCAGGGTCTTAAAATAAAGAGTTTATTAAGAAGATTAAAAAAGCGGTTTAGAATAGCAAATAGGCCGTAGGCCACACGCCGAAGGAGTGAGTGTGGAACCAAGTTCTTTCTGTAAGAAAGAATACGCAGTATGGCTTGTTATATATATTTACGTATATTGACCTCGCTAAACACGGAAATGATAATAGGTTTCATCTATCAGCTCAATTTTTCTTTCTATTGAATATATGGCTAACACCCATATTTTATACCTCTCGGTATTTCTTTTTTATGTAGATAATATATTATAACAGCTAGATACAAGGAGTTTTAGGTGTACCAGAAGCTACAAATCTAAACTGAATTTGAGTACAACAATCAAATAATTTATAATGAAAAATAATCATTGTACTATTATTTAGAGAGAAAAGACGAGTAAAGTGGGTTCTCTTATATGTTATCAGAGTTCATCACTTCATTCTTCTTCATCTATTTCTTTTTTAATCTTTATTCTCCTCTTTTTCGACTCTTTTTCCCTCTTCATTCTCCTTTCCTCGGCTTCTTGTTCTGCTTTCGCTATTTCGTTTTCCCGTCGAGTTCTTCTTTCTTCATCTTCCAGCTTTATCTTTAGTCTTCTTTCTTCATCTTCCATTTCTGTCCTTATTCTGAATTCTCGTGCTTCTCTTTTCAACAGTATTATTCTTTCGCTTGTTTTACCTCCTCTCAGCATTCTTCTTTCCTCTGTTTCTATTTTCTGCTGTATTCGGGATTCTTCACTTTTCCGGTTCATCCATATTTCCATTAATTCACGTTCTCTTTTATCCTCTCTTATTATATCCTCTGTTTCTCTCTCAAACTTTATTAATTCTTGTTCTTTTTCTATATCCCAAATTCTTTCTTCTTCTACAGAATCTATTCTTAGTTCTGCCATGACGTAGTCATGCATTTCTGTGCCTTCAAGTCCCAGAGTTTGGGCTTGTTGGTAAAATCTTTTGGCTGGATCCATTTCGTGTTGGTCCGTCGATTTTTCCTTTCTGTATTTTATGATAATTATGCCGCCACTGACCAGGTAGCGCTCAGCATAACTTACCCTTAATCCCACTACTATGCTGATTGAAATACCACTCCAGACAACAAATTTACCACTTGACCTACCAATTACCTTTAGATTGTTACCACCCCTAACTCTACCAATTTTCCTCTCGTCAATTATTCTCTTGTTCCTGATATGATATTCCTTTACGTGTTGGCTCTTTCTTAATTAGACACTGCTGGGTTCTTTCTAATAACAACCTACAAAACCTGACACCACTTTAATTATGTCGTAGAATTCTTTCTGATAAAAACCCCACACCTGACACCACTTTAATTATGTCGTAGAATTCTTTCTGATAAAAACCCTACTTACCTGACACCACTTTTATTTAGTGTCGTAAAATGCCCCCCCTTTTTTTTTTGTTCTATTCTAAGAGTGCTAAGAGTGTCTAATATATATTGATATTATAAGAATATCTTAAAGAACAGAGCCGTTACCAAACACGTAAGGATATAAAAGAAACGCCCACTAATTCACAAAATAAACTTATATTTTATCTTTAACCATTGAATACACAACCTTTATACATTAAATACAGCAATACTCTAAATATTATTATAAACAAGAATTAATTAAATTAGTTTGCCTTCCAAAAATTTGGTTAACGTTTTCTCTACACAAAACAATAATATGAGAATTAGGCTTACGGACTCATGTGGAGTTTAAAAGGCCTCAAGAATGTCATTGACTCAGGACGCGTGCCGCCGGCCAGATGTAGATGAGCACGATCACACGGTTGTTTTGGCGCGGGTGGCAGCTGGGGGGTCCACACGTTCTTCCGGGGGGGGGGTCTTCAAGGACGAGAACCAATACGGTGCTTTATGCAACACCTAGGCAGTCGTGGTCTCTCTGGCGAGAGTGAGTCGAACTTGGTTCTTAAATCAAGTTAACTTGGAGTGCGGTGTGATCACCGAGTAACGAGCTTGAGGAGGAGCTTTTCTCCTTCGTTACTTATTTCCTTATGGACGAGGACTGAACTCGGGGAGGGTCTTCTTCAAGGGCGAGGATAACGGAGGGGGGTTTCTCTGGTGAGAATAAGTTACTTAAAGTTTGGTGTGGCCACCGAATAACGGGCTCGAGGGGGGAGCCTTTTCCTTCTTCTTTTCTTAATTCCTCAAGGACGAGGAATACCCCTGGTGTTTAAGGTGCACCAGGATATGAGGAATCTCTCTGGCGAGAGTAAGTTGAACTTACCACAGTTAACTTATCGTTAACTTATCGAGGATGAGCTTCTTCTTAGCCCCTTAAGGTAGGCAGCCCTGCCTCTCTTGCAGGGTACTTCTTGGTCTGGCGAGCCAAGTACACTACCTATGGTTTGGAGTGAGTTGACAATCCATGACACTGAATGTTAGGTATGTGCTTTTTTATTTGATCTGGATGTACAAAAAGAACATCAGCAGTCTCAATATTCCTGATCTTTAATAAGAACATCCTTCAGCTTATTCTAATTAAATTCTAGTATCTTTCTTCGGACAACTTTCTCAAATTAGTGACTAAGATTCCACAGTGTTGAAAATAAAGAAGAAGTGGTTTTTGAAGATGAAGATTCCCATATTTCTCCCAAAATGATATAAATAATCTATCCAGTGATCTCAGATTGTCAAGGTTCTCTGCCAAACTGTTGGCATCAAGCTTAAAAAAACCTCCTCTTTGACAATGCTTGCATCACTTTATACCGCAACAAACTTCAAGAGTACGTCCGTTTTTGTTCTCTCAAGAGAAGAACATGATGTATTGTACAGTTATTGCGCAGCTTCTTGCCAAGTTTGGTCTGCCACAGTACCAACTCGGAGTTTGGAGAGTGTTCAATGAGCAAGCAATCGCTGCACACCGGCAACTTTTAATTACATAAACAATTGAAATACTAAAAGGTTTACTATACTAATGCTATAATAAGAGGATCTAATAAAAAATAATACTACCGATAAGTAATACACGATAGTTGACATAAGAACACTTTAACACGGATTGTGAACTATCAAACATGAATAAGATTTAGATTCTTTTTACCTTTAACTAAGAGGGAGTCGTAAGATGGGTGACCTTGAACAGGAACCTTCTCGATAAAGATGATTATAGGTGCGTTGGCCTAGAGCTTTCCTCGCAGTCGTGAGAATGGCTAAAATAACAGCTGATGCTTCTCACTGGTTAAAAGAGACGCGTGCTGAGTCTATTTGGGAACAACAGCTGATGCTGATCCCGGGAGGGCGGGGGGAGCGAGACTTCTTGACTTGAAGATGTTGTTGAGAGGATCTTGGATAAAAAGAAGTTATTCCGATCACTGTTTTATAAATTTGGACTTGACCAATAGGTGAAACTTTTCTAGAATGGAAATTCACGTTCGTATTCCTCCATGGTGAGGAGTATCTCTGTTATTATTCAGAAAACTGAGATAGGCAATTTCTCTGGACGAGAATGGTATGTGAGTGAGTCTCGATACCACTGGTCTAGTCTTCTAAGCGACCAGAGGAACTGCCTCGGCAGGGTAAATCCCGCTCGGTTCCAGCTGTCTTCTTGATTCACTGTTTGACTTAGGGACTCGACTTCGTCTCTCAATTGCTAAGCGGATTCTCTTTTAGTTTCTCAAGATCGATATATATATATATATATATATATATATATACACTTCGATTATTTCCTGGGGTTTAATCGATGGGCATAAATTTTCAATGTTGTGACACTTCGGCCCTTCTGGTTTGCGCACGGAGAACGTGAAATTTAGTCTATTTGGCGAAAATAGACATTAAAAATCGAAGGCGATATTGAGCCTGTTTATAGATTTTTTTCTAAAGGTTCACACACCCTCCTCTGTTGATATTAACAGACTACGAAATCTGCTAACTAAAATCCTTTTTTGCGAGCGACGCTCAAAGGGTCTTTGGGGCATCGGGGAAAAGTAGAAGGGGGTAAATTCTTGGTCCATGTGGAGCGTAACCGTTGACGCTGTATAAAAAATCTAGCGAATGTTTGTCCTCGTGATATTTATTCTCCCACACCATGTTTTCTAAAAATGTGCTTTATACGAATGAGCATTCCAGTACGGGAGGAATTCATGCCGTATAGAGCAAGAAATGTCATAAAATACCATCTGGTGGCAAAGAGAGGATACTCTTCCCACCGCTGCAAATCACCTCACTGAAAACTCACTGAACTAAGTTGAACTCGAAGAGGGGAAGTCTTTTGTTATGGTCACGAAGAACTTTCTTGGAATCAAGTAGAACAGAAAGTAGACTAATATGCTGACTTCTTTCAGAAAACTCGGATGCAATATTGACATTAATAGGCATTACTTATGCTCACATATTGATCTGTTTCCTGAGAATCTCGGATCAATGAGCGACGAGCAGGGGGATAGTTTCCTTCAGGTTAGTAATAGATTGCGGCTAAGTATCAGAGACGCTGGGATGCATTCATGATAGCTGAATATTGCTGGACTCTGAAGAGAGACATCCAGACCACTGAACATTCAGCGAGTTCAAAGAAACGGAATATTTTTCCAAAATATCTGAACAATGATGACCTAATATTTAATTTACTTTTACAACTCTTTATCAATGTTTATTCCAGTGTGCAGGAATAAAATTTATGTAGCAATTAATAAATTGCGTTATCTACCGATGTTTTTAACCTTTAAAAAATATTTCGGAGAAATATTAAAAAAATCAACCGAAAATGTTACAAAATATAAGCGATTTAGTGTAAGATTGGATTCAGCAGTGCAAAATTGTTTTAAATCAGTTGGGAAAACTTATATGACTTACAAATATATTTTTGTAATACGGTGCAATAGGCCATTGTGGTGATGTTCTATCAAACTTGATAACTATCTATTATCGTCTGGATATATTGATGAAAAATTTCTCCTTGTTCTTCATGTACTCCTTTCAATTTCTCCGAAAATAATCGAAGTGAGAGCTAAAACAATGCAATAAATTTAAAATCGATCTAAGCATTTTTTTTGTCTTTCCTTTAGAGTCTTATCAAAATCGGGATACTTAACATTAAGCTTCTTATTTGGCAGTAAACATACCTGCATTCAAATTTCCTTTACATTTAGGTGTAAAATTGTTCTTGATATAGAAAAGCAGGTTTATGTTTATTCAAGCATAACGAGATTAGGATCTGTCAATATATTCCTAACTATATTTTGGATTTGAGGTATAAAAGATTTTCGAGCAGCCTATCCATGCTTTCCAAATGTTTGGCTGATGACAAGGTATCTCAAAAGCAAAACAAGTATAATGACTTTAATAACTTCTTTACATTCCTAATATCAGAGAGATTACCTTGAGATCATAACGTATTTTCTATTAATGATCGTTGTATTTGATGGCATGAAATGGATTTTTTATGTTGGCATAACTGTAAATCAATTGTATAGAATGTACAAATGGAAATAGCAATATTTTTCCCCTCTATTTATAAGCTCAGCTTTAAGATGTCTATTGAATAAATCTATAAATAGTCTCCATTCAGATGGTTACTACACAACAACTAGAGCTTCGATCAAGCTCCAAATATTCCTAATCTTACACCAAAGATGTATTTCCACGAAGAGAAATGTACTTCATAAATTTTTTATCGTTACTTCTGTGTTTGCGTTAATAGGTTTGGTTCATTAAAACTAGATGATGGTAGACATTATGTTTAATAGTTGTACTTATTGTTTTTCTCATCATCACTGACTTTATCCAAATCCAATTTTCAGTTAATTCTGGACCTGAAATACTTGCTCCATGGAGCATTGATTTAATCACAGAGACCACATCTGGGTTTTTAACAGCGTATGATTTTTCTTTTTAGTCTGAAAACTAAATATAGCCATTTAAGGTCAATCTTAACGATTAAATAAAAATAGAGGGAGAACACTAGTTTCCTGAATTTTAGAGAGAGGATGTATTAGAATCTAGGGAAAATATTATATATTCTTTATGTTATTAATTATTAGAAGTCTTGCACTTCCTTTGGTAGCCAATCACAACCAGAATTTCTATGATTTTACAAGATATCATTAAACCTTTATAAGCATTGACTTGAAAGAATTTAAAAATAATGAATAGCTCTAAATTTGATTTATGCAGTTCTCTGCTAACCATTCAATAAACGTTTTATGTTTTAAAAGAAAACTTTGTGAGAAAACGAGAAATTGCAGCATTTACATAATAATTGCATTGTTAGATTAAAATGCATAAAAAATGTGGCGAAAGAAAAACTAGACCTGATCTGCAAAAGGATTTTGAGGATTTGAAAGTGCACGAACTTTTCATATAGATGAATTTTAAACATCCGATACATAAAAAGTCACGTAAAACTGTTATTAGTATTTTATTTGAATATACCATTTGAAAAGCAATTTTTGACAATTTTGGTGTCCCTTCACGGATAAATATTTTCTTCTCGATCAACCTTCTTGACCATTAAAATTTTATGGTTTTCTATGAAAGAAGGAGAAGTTTATGAATAAAAAATTTTTCCGAGTGTTAGGTAGACTGTTACAGTGATTAACAATACAAGAGTAATCCATCGATAGGTATACATCTCTATTTTGTTAATAAATCTCACAATATCAGATGAAGTTGATAAATCAGCATTACAAAGGTTTTCTGGGGAACTACCAACCTTACTTTTTACCTTCTCGTGAGTTTTAGGACCAATTTTATCTCTATTTAAGATGAGAGACTTTATTACAATTTTATGAAATAATTTTGGATACTGTATAGACAGTGTGCATACCCTAACTATAGAAGAGTTCATTCAATTTTTATGAAATATATGATTTGTTATAGTTCTCCACTTTAATAACAGAATAAACTTTCTCATATAGAGGAAGTTTTATCCATTGAATAAAAGACGATATGAATCAATGGCAGCTGAATAAGATGAATAAGAAGAATTTTCTAACATACAAACATAGCGTATAAATTGATTCTTGGGTCAAACTTTCCACGTTGGTGGGTAATTGTCAAAAAGAGAGGATACCATTTTGATTAACCAACGATTACTGAACACACACATATATATAAATATATATATATATATATATATATATATATATATATATATATATATATATATATATATATATATATATATATATATATATATATAATATATATATATATATATATATATATATATTTATATATATATATATATACATATATATATATAAATATATATATATATATATATATATATATATATATATATATATATATATATATATATATATATATATATATAATATATATATATATATATATATATATATTTATATATATATATATATATATATAAATATATATATATATATATATATATATATATATATATATATATATATATATATATATATATATATATATATATATATGCAGAAAAGGAACCACAGTGTTAGGATTAATTTATTCTAGAAACCAGGTTTAGACGTAAACCTCCATTATCGTCAATCGCTGCTGGACTAATCATTAGTCTCGCACGGGAAGAAATTTAGATAAGAGATTGTATGAACATAATAGGGACATCGGAGTTGGTAATAAAAGTAGTCGAGTATTTTGCCATACCAAAGATTTTAATCATTCCATCGATTTCCAAGGAAGTAAATTGGTTTTTAAATATAAAATTGATCACATCCATTCCTAATTTCACTCTATCAGAAGGTCAATTTTCGTTTAATAGGTTGTTATGTAAGCAGATAAAAAAAATGGTAAAACTGCCAAGCGTGTCGAGATTCCTTTTTAGTGATGAGGAAATTTATTTTTCTAGGCAAATTCTCGATTAAGGTGCGACACATGAGGGGTGTGATACTGGCCCACTTTTCTCTGATGACTGCCTTCAGTTGCTCTCTGTAGGCTGGATGCTGACGACTTACGTCTTCTTTCGGCTCAAGCAAGAGGGTTTTCAATGGATTCTTAACCAAAGACTGAGTGTTAGTCGCAGGATCAGAGGTATGTTTACTTTGGAGAGACGGGTGTGCGAAGAATAGAAGGCAGATCACGAATTAAGTTGGCGGTCGAAGAATTTTGTCCTTCGTTAAGGTAGGAAGCTTTTGATAAGACCACTTACATGATTTATAGTTTATAGGTTACCTAAATTTTTATTTAGTGATTTTTTTCTCTAATAAATGTGAAGGGTTAAGATTCTTCTTTAACAAAAATACGATTTTGTAATTTTCGAAGGCAGAAGTGATTTTAATTCAATAAATGGTGCTCGCTGGTGTTATTTTTAACTTCCGAAACTTAATCCATTAACTTTTTGAAAACATATTGTTATTTTGTTAAATTTGAACTCTGCTTCATTTTTGGCCTTTTTCCTTCAACTTTTCGCCTGACTCTTTCACCTAGACTTGGGTTGTTGAGATCTAGAGGCGATCTGAGTATGCATCTTCTCGCGATATTCAAACAATACCAGGCTTTTTTAGGTCTGCAGGCGATCTACGCATGCAACTTTTGCCGATTACCCAATCGCATTTCGCTTTAAATTCCCGTATATTTCGAACGATTCGCGGCTGCCTATTTTTAGTTTATATGGTATAATAGCGCGCAGTGGCTGTGCTAGGTGAGTATTGAATGATTCTAAATGGCTAAAACCCTAATGCAAATTTTCTATTAATGCCTTTAAGGCCACGATGCTTTCTAATGCTCTCATTTGAACAAGTGCTAGTCTTTTATTTATAGACAGTTTTCTGCGCAAAGCTTTGATTCAAACTGGAGGCCTAACGAAATTTAGCAATCAACTTTTGCATTCATATCTGATTGTAGGCTTTCGAATTCAAAATATTACGATTTTTTTTGAAGTTGCGAGGGGTGGTGGAACTCAATAGTTATCTGGGGGAATGGGGGAAGACTCCCTGCATTTTGAAAGTACGTAAGAAAATGTTAATTTGGGGTGGAAATAGCCTAAAGTAGGCGGCGCTATTGTCATCTTAAGTCACCAGGTTAGGTCTGGTCAAGTTCTGTATCTTTTAAATGACTTTGATAGTGTGTTATTCTTATGCAGTTATATGTGAAGTATTCAGATCTCAAACTTGTTTTCACTGGAAATACATACTTTTACTATTATGGACCTTTGGTCGATAATGGCCAAAAACTGCATTTCCGTGATAAACGAGTGCCAGATCTGAAAAGTTCCCTTTTAACTCCATAAGAAAAAACACATTTTAAAATTACTGTGGAGATTTGTGTTAAAACGAATCTTTACCATGTGAAGTTTCTCCTTCTAAATCATGCTAAATTGTTTTACACATTGATTTTAGGGCCTGATGTGTTTTCGTTGGGAGAGGATAGAGTTAAATTATTGAGGTTGTTATTTTTGTATAACAACGTAATTCTTCCTCACGTTCCTTGGATACTACGTGAGATTGTATTTCTTTTTCATCCCGCCATGGAAAACGTCACTTCCTGTTCGAGAACATTCGAGAAGTTTGGACTCCTGACCGTATTGGGAAAATATCCCCCAATCCTGCGAATTTATCCAGAACCTTCCCTGCGGTGACAAAGAGAGAACGAGCCCTTTTGTATTACGCGCCTCGCTGTTAAAAGCTGACTTTTGCGTCCACATCAAGGATTAAGAATTCTGGAGTTTTCTCGCTTTCTTCTCCAATTGCTTCTTTCCCCCTTCAGGATCACTCGTACAAAAACCCGGTTTTGACTTGAGATCTCTGAGGCTTGCTCGCACCGCAAGTTCGTCCTCATCGTCTCGAGTCGAAAGTCCCGTGAACGTTAAAGCGACAGCAAGACCCATCTACGCCGTGATTCTATCCCAGTCAATTGGTAGCTTCTGTGAACGGCAATCCTTGGAAGTTGTGCGCCAGTCTCCCTTAGTTTAATCGATCCGAAGAAAATTTATATCGATTCCCTTTGAAGAAAAGAAGTTTCCTCTTCTAGTGGATTACGAATAATCCCTAATTCTCTATCAAGCGTTATCCTTGAAGATTGAGTATCGTCATCGCTATTCCTCGGCAGGTTGGATCCTTCCTCAAATTCATCATATTATCATAATTTATAATCCCAAGAGTATTTCATTTAAATAATTCCTTTTGCCCATTTTTAATTTCGATATTTGTAAATAAAATTATATTTTTGTTGTTGTCATCTTTAACTAACCTTGAACGATACTCTCGGCCTATTTAAGTAAATCTCGACAATAACTTATGTACTCTCCTTGATTGTTAAGGATTTGAAACTCAACGCCTCGAGTTTGATCTTCTGGTCGATTGTTAATCCCTGCGAACTGTCCTTAAACGGTTTGCGTTGTAGTAGGTGATTAAGTCCCCCTAACACATAATATAGGAGTGGTGTATGGTATAAAGTGGTGTATCACAACAAATAGTAAGTACCGTATATATGTCACTGAAAGAATGGAAAAGTGTATGCATTTTAACGAATCACAAGAATGCTGATTGAAGAAATTAAAAGGCTGTGGATAACTTCAAAAACCGTATCTGCGTTGTAATATTTCCAAGCCTATAAATTTTACTCTTTCTTCATTTCCAGTGATTTCGCAGATACTCTTAACTCTTAATTTTAGTTAAACACGGGATATTTTAGCTCTAAGTATTGAAAGTGAATCCAAATAATTTCGCTTTATTTTCCCTCATCTAGTATGAACATAAAGCTAGGATGAAAGAAAAATAATGATAGCGTTAGAACATGAGTGCTACATAAGTATCTTTAACTCCAACTGTTTTTACCTATGCTAATTTAATTATTATATATTTTGAATAATCTTTCGGAACCAATATATTGTGTAAGCTATTAATAACATGGAAAAATTGCTAACTACAGGTTCTGACTATCTTCTTTCCTCTCCACTTATAGCCTACCGTCGAAGCAACACAATGGTTACATAAAAATATGATTTTAAAATTAGGAGATGTGACAGGCGGATGGAAAAAAATGGTATAAGTACGAAAAACGTCCATCCTGGACACTCATAGGAGTGAGCGATGAGCCATTGGCTGAAAAGAGAAAAACCCTCCTGAAGATCGTTGAAGAACTTTAGGAGACGCTTCCATGAATTTAAGGCATTCTTACTATTGCCCTGATCTAACCGCATTGATATGGACATTATTGTTCACTTCTATAAAAATTTAGTCGAGAGATGAAACTGGTAGAAGAGGCATAGTTTTCTCTCTTTAGAGAAATGAAGGTTACCCATTCTTATAAGTGACTCTCCTGAGGAGGATTGAAGAGCTCTAGGAGACATTTCTTGCAGATTAAGGAATTCACACCATTCATTGCCCTGATCTAACAACATATATATATATATATATATATATATATATATATATATATATATATATATATATATATATATATATATATATATATATATATGTATTCACCTAGATTTCTTCTACAAAGCTTGAGTTTTATATTTAGTAAGAAGGATAAAACGAAGAAGGCGGGTCCCATCTTTAATTCCAACGTTTCGGGTTATTACAAAACCCATCTTCTGGAGCTAAAAACAAATTCTAAATGAGCAATCTAAGCCTAAAAACATAAATAACAGCACAAGTTCAAAGGTAAAACCACAGATCAGAGAAAATCACAAAAACTACGTCAGAAATATAAAATGAACGTTACGTTAATGAACAGACCAAATAATGAGGTAGAGAACAGCAAAATATTTTAAAAAAGATACTTTCAAAGGACAAACAAAGTAAACGTAATCTTACAAAATTAAAAAATTAAGGTGAAAAAAATAGAGAATTGGATACAAATATAAGGTAAAACTAAAATATAAAAACTGAAACATTACCTTACATGGTCGGATCACAATGACGAGTGAAAACAGGAAGGAATTCAAAAAATGAATACAGCTTGGTTAAGTTATAAACAGAAGAAAGAATGACGTGTCCTCATTTGAATTTGGGCGGTTGTATTTAGTACAGAGTGATTCTTTAATGCGGAGAGATGAAATAGATTTAGCAAATTTTAAGACAAAAAAATCATTTCAGGACACGTCTGTTTTACAATCAATAGCATGTTTCCTGATGGAAGAAAACTCTTTGTTATTTAATGTTTAACTTGTTCTATGGCTAATTCCCATGTGATAACAAAATCGCGACTGAAAAGTACATACTGTGCTTCCTATATAGGTCTCCAACTTAAAGGTAGGGCAAATGAATTTCCATACAAAGCACGAACTAAACGGCGTGGGAATACTATCCTTCACTTTAAAAAAATTACCAATATTTTTGTTATTAATGAATATAAGTTTACAATTAATTTGACAATAAAATTTCCTAAAAATGGTAACAAGACATACCTGATTTCCTTTGGAACATTAAAAGAAGTGGAGGAGTTATAAAGCCTGAAGAGCAACTTCCTAATAGAGCTTTCAACTAAAGATAGGGGGTAATCATTTTCTACAAAGTATTCTTTCAAAAAATTGAATTAAAAATGAATACTAAAATAAGTGGAAGACAAATTCTAACCTCTGAAGAGGAGTGTTTTAATGGTGCCAATTTTGTATGTTAAATCACAGAAACTAAAGAAATTTAAACCTTGCCCTGCGAAAGTTGGTTTTATAAAAACAAATATTTGAATACCGGAAGGGGTACGAGAGACATTAATATCTAGAAATGGTAACATATTATTAATCTCATGTTCTTGAGTGAAAGTAATATTAGGGTGTTAATTGTTTATAAAATCGAAAAACCTTTTTGAACAAGAACCAGTAGAAAAAACCGCAAAGGTATCGTCAACGTATCTTTTGAGGAATAAGGGATGAAATTGAGAAGGGCAATCAAGAAAGAGTATATCTTCAAAATTACACATGAAAATATTTGCAAAAATCGGACCTAGTGGGCTTCCCATCACAACACCTTTAATTTGATGATAAACCATGCCATTGAAAGTGAAATAGTTGTCCTTGACAGTTAAAGGCAATAACTGCGAAAATTGTGAAAAATTGAAACCATTAAAGAGGGCATTTCTATCCGGAAAGGCTTTAGTCAAAATAATCTCTATAGTTGCCTGAAGGGGAATATTTGTAAATAAGGACGTGATGTCAAAGATAGAAAAGAAAAAAAAGGACTTGACGATTCAAACTTTGTGATTTCCGAAGCAAAATCAAAGCTATTATTAATGGTATATAGATTTGAAGTAAGAGGAGTTAACAGAGGAAAAATGGGACGAAGATTAGTATATAGATTGGAAGTAAGAGGGGTTAACAGAGGAAGAATGGGACGAAGAGGGCATCCAGTCTTATATATCTTACGTAGCCCATAGAACAGACCTAAGTAAGATGATGGAACATACAGAGATCCGTAAACAGAATTACTAAGAACACCCGAAGACTTTAGCTTTAGCAAAAACTTGTTAATTTTGTCCTCTAAACGTTGAATGATAGTCAAAGGTTGTTCCATAATTTCAATAAACTTGGATTTGTCTAACCAAATCTGGGACATTTTGGAAATTTAATCAGTCCTATTCCAAATAACCACAACATTACCCTTATTAGGTCGGGTGCAACAATTTCCTTATTCCGCCTGAGGTTCCGAAGAAGAGAAAAAGCTTGTTTAGTAAAAAGGAGAGACGAAACATTGATGATATTATATACCTTTGGCCTTCCTCGAAAGATATTCACAATTTTATATGTAATCTTAATTTTCTAGTCCCTTCTATTAAATTTACACTTGAAATTGAGGAAAATGGGACTCTTCCTTTACTTGACCTTTTGATACATAGGACGCGGTCAGGTAATAAATACTCTGTTTATCGCAAACCGTCTAATTCCAGTTCATATATTCACTTTTATTCTTATTATAGTGTATTCACTTTTATGTTTTGGCCTGCATTAACGTTGTTAGTCGAGGATTTGGGGCAAGAATAACGTCTCGAAGAATTCCATATATAACTTAGAGATGGTGAGAGATAGACAACCCCCATCGGAAGACCGAATTTTTTAAGTAAAATTTATCATTGAATGAAAATTTACAATATTAAGCACAAAACGAAATAAGACTTAGGAAAGTATTGACCAGTACAGGAAGATCTAAATTATGTAATTTATCGCAAAGGAGAGGAAGAATATCGTCTAAAAGAACTTTAGTAAACAAAGAACAAACATCGAAGGCTGACAAGAAAGAAATTGTTGGAGTAAGGTATTGTATTAAGCTTCTCTATAAATTCACAACTATTTTTAATATGAGATTGGGAGATGGACCCCACAAGCGGGGTTAAGTGATTTGATAAGGATTATTAAGCAGAGCTTAACGAAATTATAATTGGGCGCATAGGATTATTAGGTTTATGAGTTTTTACCAAACCATACATATATGGATGAGAGACGTTGCTAGATTTAAATTTAGTAATTTAATCTGGAATTTTTTTTAAAAGGGATCGAAGGTTTTTATTTATGAAATTCACTGTTATTTGTTATTGTAGGTTCTTTTTGTAGCACATCATAAGTATATTCATCTTCTAATAATAAGTTCATTTTTTTAATATAATTCACTTTGTCCATAATAACAACATCACCAGATTGACTGCTTTCGTAATGTTATAGAGGGATTTTTTCGAATATTAGATATAGCACGGTGAAAACGCAGAGGATAACTTAAGTGGTTAGGCCTAGATAAGCACGCATAAACACAACCCTTGGCGGTCGAAATTAAATCACTGGAGACATCATAATATTCTTTCAAATGAGCAAAGCTTTGAACAATAGAGAGAGCAGATGTTATAGAAGGAATGGAGAACTTTAACCCAAATCCAAGGGCAGAATTCGTCGAGATCTTGATTGGAGAGGTTGATGACTGTTTCTGGTCGACTATTCGTGGTCCAATTGCTATTCGATATGAGACGTCGTTGCGATCCAATTTATCATCTAAATTCAAACAGCTTATTCGAAACCATTCCAGACCAAAGGCAACTAATATTAGAAGTAAAAATATGAAGACGTGAATTGACTTTCTTGAACGCAATTCAAGTTTCGTTTTTTAAGAGTGAAATGCGTTTAGAGAGAAGAGGGCGCTCAATTTCTCCGAAGGGATAGCCATCAATCTCCATGTATAAGTTACCGATGAGAGAAGTAGGTATGACTTTTTCACTTAGACACTTTTTGAGTTAAATAAGTTTGATCTTCGGGCGATGGGCACGGAGCAAACTTGCATAATACCCTTTAACAATAGGTTTCAACGCAGGGCATAGTTGGTAGAAACGACGGAAGACAAAGGCATAATTGAGGGTAGGCATGGGAGCCATAGTAATAATGAAAAAACTCACAAAGTGGCACGTGAGGAAAGCAATAATATGAAAATTAACCCACCGGAAAATGAAAAGATGTAGAATCCTTTAATTTTTTTTTAAGTCAACCATATTCCATTCATATACCTGGCGTTGCTGTGTGTATATCATTTGGGGGATGCACATGTCTGTTATTAGTTGCCTATTGTTCTTTTTCCTGGTATTTTTTGTCTTAATCTTAAGTCATAGAAGATAACGTTACTTAGCCTCTGCCTCTCAACTGATGGCGTACTACCTGCTCGTGGTCTCCCTGCCTTTAACTGAAGGTACGCCTAACGACTGAGTGCCAGGCTGCATAACTAAGCCAACCCCACTGCCTTGTGGGAGCCCTTAGAAGGGCCAAGGCTTCAAGGGTAAACCTTAAGATAAGATCTGTACGGTGCTCCTGCATTAGGCGATAGTCCAAGAAGGAACTTTTTTTCGGCAGAGCACTGCAGCTTAAGCCTGTTACAGTCGTCCTGAATCATTTCTTTGCGACTGGACTCAGCAGGGGAAAGTGAAGATAGTGGATTGAGGAATGCACACCTACTTTCCACCTTAAACATCATCGTGCAAGTTATCACTTCATGCAGTGCTCATTCATCCACACATTCTTGCATTACCCTATCCACTATGCTTCCATAGCCCGCCGTGCAAGACGACACCAACAAATACAATAACCCCATATTTACGATGTTTGTGGAAGAGGCTTTGCTAACCTTCGCAGACTCCGCAGCCATCAACGATCTCTCCAGAGACGATAATCCTAAACCAAACATCATCAAAACCATCTATGTATGAAGTGACGTCGTCATCTATTAAGCACGCAAGCACTATGTGATGGTGTTACCTACGTATCTTTTGCTCCTTTTAAATAAATAGGGTAAAATTATTTTCATTCGGCTTTTCTCTACTATGACTCTTTTACACTTTCATTTAAAGCCTTCAAGTCCGTATTCCTCCATCTCGAATAAGATTTACGGCCTTACACAGGATCAACTCTCGAATGATCTATTCTGAATGATAGCTCGAAACGACTCCCGAGGATTATTTTTATTTCGATATTTACAATTCCTTAAAAGACGTCAACAGCTACGACGCGCAAATCATTACTCTTGTAAGATCTCGGACAACCTCCTCACTTCTTGACGCGGATGCCGTCGAGCAGATGCCTCTAATGGGAATTTTGCTGATAGAAGTAATAAGATTAAAATATTTCTCTTAAAGGTACTTATAACAGAAGTAGTCTAACGACCTTGGATTAAGGGTAGGTAATGGTGTGTACAAGGGGATGAGAAGAAAAGGGGGGTATTATCGGTTAAGTTGAGCTTGATATTTTATTTTATTCCTCCCCCGATTGAGCATGCTTCAAAACTATAAATAGTCCACTTCATACTTGTACTCTTCTAGAATGCAGTGGTCTCTCTCTTGTTCGAATCAAACGGTCTGACTCTGTATCATTCCTTTAAGATGTGTAATTTGATCATTGTTAGTATCAATTGATCCATAATACACATGACTTCGATCGATCACGTTAAAGCTTCAACTGATAATGAGGCTTTATTATAATCTTATAAGCTCTTCTTTTACTTCAAAAAATTACGTATCTATTTGTATAACCAAATAGGTACGTATCTAAAAAAATGTGCCTTTAGAAAACTGTATAACATTTTGGTGTATTTATTCATTTCCCTATTCTTTTTAACTTGTTTTCCTTTTTCATAATTACATCGACCTATCTGTATATATTCGATTATACATTTACATACACTTATTATTACTGTATTTATGTCTTATGATTTTCATTTTAGAATGATAGTTGTTGTTTGAACATGAAGAATGAAAGTATTTCTGTGTAGTAGCATGGTAAGGGCCTCTTTTTTGCTGATTTAAATTTTGTGAATTTGAATGACTTTGGGCGATGAGATGAAAGGCAGGATATGGATTGTTTAGCACAATCATCATAAGGAAGTGAAAATAGAATTGAATATAGCGTAATAAAAATTATGAACTTTGCAAATTTTGCAATTGAGTGGTTAAATACAGCAGTATTTACATACATGCATATATAAACTATATTCAAGAGAATCAGAGGTATAGCATAAAATTGAATTTCTTATTCACTTACGCATCTTCATTAATTCTATAGTGTCAGAAAATATTACACATACTTTAAAAATACAACACACAGTCCTTATGGTTATTATCAGTGTACATAATGAATACAAATTTAATCGATCTTTCTTGAGTTTAAACTATTTACTCATGATCCATTTTCTTTTAGGACCTTGTTTCAGGCGTATGTGCGTAAATTTAATGAGATTCCTAGAGTAATTGTGCACCGTTCTTTAAACTACAGTCGTTTGTTCTGTGCCATGATGCAACTAAGTTGTGATGTGTTGCCGTTTTGGTGGCGATTATTCATATTAATTCTATCACTATTTTAGAAAAATTAAGTCCATATAGCTTGCTGACCAGTAAACATGTTGACGATTGTGATCAACACACCATTTAATAAGCCCCCCTAAAGCCTATATTGTTTTATTTTTCATAGCTGTGAGTTCCTGTCATTGAAGGTATTTCTTTCCGTAAAAAGTTCCTCCTTAATATAACCGAGTTATATTCCTGTTCAAATGACGTTTCGGTGTTTTAATTTTCAGAACAATTCTTCATACATATCAGTTACTTGCACAGCCAAAATAATAAAGATCGAAATCAATACACCATTTTAATTCTTTGTCCTCATAGTATAGTGAGCCCTGTGAAAACTTAAAACACTTGTTTTTTACTGCCACAATGCTAGTAAATGCTCCGACCTCAACCATATTATCAAGATGTTTCGCAGTTACTTTGGTAAACTGGAACGACAAATGGTCAAAGTTAAAATAGTTTGAAGGTTCATAATTGTGAGCTTATGTATTTGAAAGTTTTCGTCACTTTAAAGGATTGTTCTAAACTGCATTCCCTTTAGAATAAATATTTATATGCAATTTTAAATCTTTCTGTCTGCATCAGATGTTTGCTTGCTATTTTAGAGGACACAGTATTAGATTTCCTTTCTCTTTGTTAAATCACAGCTCTCCTTTTTTTAACCAATCATACTCGTATATACGCCATAAATTCTTGTTCCTTGCTCATAGAAGGAAAACGGTACATGCAATAACATAAGGTGGGGCCATATCTTGTTAAACCAACATGTACAAATTGCTATTTTTAAGGATTTTATATGTATTATAATTAGTCCCAAATCAGAGCCTTTTCTTACGCATTTAGTTTGGTAGAAGCCAGCAGAATCCATTGTTGCAGAAGTTCAGTACTATTAAAAATTGAGGGAGCTAGGGAGCGTAAGTAATTAAGCAGCATTAATTACCCATTATATGCCAATTAGCGTCATTATTTGTAACGTGAAATAGTATGAAACACTGTAATAAATGTTTCAACGTAAGGCACAAAACTTTATGGATATTTCCTTTTTATCTCCTCCATTTCTTATTTTTCTGTAATTTCAATATTTTTACTCTCTCCTTCTATATTCTTTCTTTATCTCCCCTAGAATAGGAAGGAAATAATTATTATTAATGACTCCGTTATCTCCTAGATATCCTGTTGTTCTTTTCGACTATTTTATTCATGAATATCAAAACGAATATCAATGAGTTTTAGTGTAGCCCATTCTACAAAACTAAATAAATATGACTTAAAACACTCCAACAAATTTAGAAATCAACTGAAAAGATTTTTGTTTGAACAAAAATTCAAGTGATATTTTCTATTTTCTAAGTGACTAAATAACAATTATTCTTTAAATATTATTCAGTTTAGCTAATAGCAAAATGCATAATTAACTTAAGTTGTCCCATCTTTTTTATACAACCTAAACTTTGCAAAACTCTAATTAACTTCGATTGCCTTCATAAAAAATCAAGATCGTTCTTATTATCCCTGTTTCGCAGTCTCTGCCATGTTTATGCAAAAAGAGAGGAAACTGACTTCACATTACAAGACTAATATCCTGAAGAAGAGTAAAATGAGGAAAAATTTAGATAAATAGACCAAAGTAGAAAAGTTGTCACAAATTAAGACAGAAACATGATACATACATTATCACCTCTAAATAATGGGGCCAAGCGAATATAATTTAAGCCTCCTTAAATAAATTCATGCACTAAGTAGATTTTTCCAATGCATAAAAATAAAGACTCTATAAAGAATAAAAACTAAAGAACTATTTTCATGCCGTCTTAATGTTCCTGAAACCTCCCCTGAAATCGCAATTGTATTTCAACGTATTCATCATTGATTATCATTTACCTTTTGCTTTTGCGTTAAATTAATTAGGTTAATTTTGTTCTGTTTACAGCTTCTTCCATCCATTTCATTCATTGGTTACTATAACTACCAGGGCATTATATTTTTGAAAAAGATATACACCTTTCATTTTGTGACATTAAATTCGGATTAGAGGGAAAATTCATTCAATTTTGCCAATTTGGCGAAGATCTCTTGCGAAATTTCTATAAAATACCTGTTTAGTATTATAATTATATAAGAAATTAACCTCGTTCTAAAATTTTACTTACTCATAGTAACGACGAAAAACTAAGCTATCCAAAACCATGTTGTTAGTTTACTAATAAGCATGATGTCTAAATCTCGATGTTTGAAAAATAACACATTTGGGGGCATTTATTAACCGCATAATTAAAAAGAGACGAAATTATTTAAGATAAAAGACTGAGGATTTGTAATTTATTAGATATTTAAGTTTAATTTCCTTATTTGAGTCGGTTTACATGCTAATTAAAGACTAAAAAACGTAGTAAGAATCAACTGATGCAAATATTGTGATGATAAAGGCTCATTAAAATCACCGATGGATAATTTCTCTTAAAAATTAAATGCACTCAAAATTCCGGATCACCCTAAAAGAAAAGGTGCCAAAGGTAAATCGGAGCAGCAAATTGTGATTTTTCCAATCATTTCGACCTCAATTTCTTTCACTTCAACGTAAACTGTCTTTACATTGTGGGGTGGGTTCTAGATTGGATCAAATAAATTAGCCTTCCCATTTCCATGCCACCCAGTATGACCACACTACATAAATCTTTGGCTGGATAAGAGGTTTGTGGAGATGACTTCTCCTTTCCGGCATTGGTTGCCTTTCGCGATACGTGCCATAAAATTGTGCGCGATAGGCCAGCACTTCTTTGAGACGATTTGAACAGAGGATGTTTAACCAGTCAAACAATATTTTCCCATTTTATGTAGTATTATGTATTTGGTATCTAAAGTTAGTAAGCTCAAATACAATAATAATATGATAATCAAGAAAAAATAAAAATACGATTTAACTAATTATGACCCTTTAAACTGAGTATGACATCATATTCTAATTATTTTAAGTTTAGTGGTTGATCACCCTCTTTCCGTGTACAAGGCAGTATTTGCACATACGAACCGATCATAACAGACAAAGAAATAAATAAAAAGTTGAATGAACAAAGTCAGAGAGAGAGAGAGAGCATCAAGCGGGCGGGAGAATCTTCAATCTGCGCCCGACTTAAGCGCTTCATGCGATAAGAGGTAGCGATAGACATGCCGTAAGAGCCGAAAGGTCATGACGGAACCATCACAGAATATGTGGACCGAGCCAAAGTTCAGTTCTGCCGGCGATGCGTCTGGTAAAATGAACCCTACCTTCCAACGCTCGGAGCAAGCCGTTTTCGGCAAGCCCGTATAAATTATTAGACGCTGGTCCTAGAAATTTAGTACTAACTTACCCTGAAAGCGACGCGTAACTCTTGATTGACTCCCGTCCCCAAAACCCCGAACGCAAGATTTCTATTCAGATTAATTGATAATCTAGTGACAAGAGACTATTGTTCTAAACTTCGGCTCCATTCCTGTCTCGAAAGACATTAGGAGGTTAAAAGTAGTGATTCTAATTCCCAATTGTAGTCTTCTCTCTCTCACCAAGCCTACCGCTAATTAGGCTTCGCAAACGACTCAATCGTATTTCAAGTCCCCCGTTCAGTGGACAGTTTGTTAGTTTGTCGATATTCGTAGCCGCATCCCGTGTACATTCCCGTGTACATCAAATCCGACTGGGTACTTTTATTAATTTGTACATATTGGTTGTATAGTAGTAAAGTTCATTTTGTTTATTCAGTTTTGATAACCCAGAAGCTCTAAGATAGGAAAATATTTCAGCCAACGTTAAAATCGATACACACGCACATAGCGGCTTAATCCGCTAACACTTTTCTCACTCATTTCGGACCAAGGAATCAGAGCAGAGGCCGAAATGACATAGGACATAAAATATATATATATATATATATATTTATTATATATATATATATATATATATATATATATATATATATACAAAAAAAGATCAAATACAGTTTCTGCGGGTGATAATGCAACCACCACAGGGCTACGCCATTTTTATTTTCTGCCTTTCAAATAAATTTGAAGACAGAAAAAAAGATGCAGAAACCTTGTATAGCTGACTATATATACATATAGTACAAGAGAAAGAAGAATTGGACGCGAATAAGCAAATGATACAAGAAACCGGAGTTCGATTCCTAGCCGGGACTTGAACCCGGGTCTGCTGATTCAATTTGAGTGCCGGCTAGGAATTTTCTTATACCTTTTTCCTGGCGCTATTTCTGTCTTCTCGGTCAAGGATCGCCTTCACTGTGCCGCCCTCTGCTCTCTTTGATTCTGAGTTCTTCTTATGTCCCTTTCTCTTGCCTATAAAAAACTCCTGTTTCTTGTCTTATTTGCTCCTTCGTGTCTAATTTTACTTTTTATTGTACTATATATATATATATATATATATATATATATATATATATATATATATATATATATATATATATATATATATATATATATATATATATATTATATTATATTATATTACTCATTATTAACATCATATATTAATTTGGTTTCGGATTTATGGGGTTAATCCTGGTTAATGTATTGGTTAATGTTGGTTCTGGTTCTGGATAATAGAAACTGTGAAGGAATAATCTTTGCATAGGCTACTTGCAAAACATATTTGTATTTACTCATTCCCATTTTTGTTGTGAATTTATTTTAGGTTTTTGGTGACTGTGCATCACCGGTATTCCCCGCGGAATTACTTGCCTTTCAGGGCTCATACTGTATCACATAATTAAAAGATACAGTAAGAATTTTATTGTTTATTTGTATGTAGTTTGCGTTATTTGTCGTGCTCAAGGGCTAGACGCCGAGGCTTCATCTTAATCAGAGTGAGGGATTTCATTAAAATCTCGACTCCCCAAAATTTATTCCGAGTGGTCTTACGGGATAAAATTCACATCGAGCGAAATAATTGCAATAGTTTTTACGATTGTTTTTTTGTTTCTGTTGGTGATTGTATTTTTCGGTCAAGAAAAACCCATTTGCAATTCCTTTCGTGCATATAAGTAATTCAAGCGTTTTACGAGTAATTCGGATTCGACAAATCCCGCTACATTCTTTTTCTGAGCTTTATTTTTTTCGCGTAAAGATGGTGAACTAGACAGCATGTCTTCCTTTGAGATCTGTAAAGCCCAAGGTAAATCTTTTGGACTCAACGGCAAAGACCTAATGGCTAATATTCAAGTAGAAGAGAAAACAGATAGAGCAGAAAGAAAAGAAAGAGAAGAAACAGAACGAGAAGAAAGAGAGATAGTTTGTTCCCAGGAACTTTCCATTAATTCAACAACAGAGGTACAGCAGAAAGCGTCTATAAATTGCCCTTCTTTAAGGAAGGTGAAGATTTTGGGTCATACCTCCTTCACTTTAAGAAGATCTTTGAGGTGAATGTCTGGGATATTGAGGCGGACAGCGTCGCCAAGTTATTGCTTTTGCTGAATACCAAGCTCAGATATATTTTATATCACTGCCGACATAGGCAACTATTGACTACTCAACATTAAAAGCCGAGTTACTTACCGCCTGAAGAATATTACCCCGGACTTTTACTGTGCGAAATTCCGGCAATGATGCATCCAGCTGAACCATACCTTCCGTCAGTTTGGTTGCACCTTACAGCGCCATTTTAACTGATGGCTTGTCGCATCCAAATTTTCCATGATTATGATGTTTTATTCGACTTCATCCTGAAGGATCAACTTCAGGCGTCACTTCCTTCAGAGATTAGATCCTTCGTCAAGGACTGGGAGTGCCTCACCTTCAAGGATTGAATCGAGAAAGCCGATGTTTACGCGGCGAGCCACAACTGTTATCCGAAAGAAGGAAAGAAGAGGGGACCATCATCTTCCAGGTCAAAAGCTGGTAAAAGTAAATTCATTCCCCACAACGGAAATAAGTTCGTTAAGGTGACACCTTCAAGACTCAAGACTCTCTTCTCGCCCAACAACCGCAATGTCAAACACTTCGCTTCTAATCTCCTTGCTTCCTCGTTCCCCAGGAGGACTATTGTCTACTACTCCTGTGGATTCGAGATTCACGTGAGGATTAATTGCCTCCTTAACTCGCAATTTAGAAATAACTCTCTTCATCTGGTTCACCAAATAAGTACCACGTCTGTGCTCCCACCGTCGCAAACACAAGCTCCTCTACCTTCAAGCTCGCCGAGTCCCGCAGGTTACGAGGTAAACTTTTTGTTCGATAAGAGCACCCTTGAGGGTCTCTTATTTTAAACTGGAGCGGCGAAAGGTTGTCGTATCACGACTCTCGTCAGCAATACAATGTGCAGATGCATCGTGGTTTCGGACAAGCAGTTTCCACCTATATCCCCGGATCACGACAGGTTCACCATAGTGCATGACTACTTGGGGCGCGCAAATAGATTCTCTGGCTGAACCTAGGTCGTCTAAACACCCATCAAATTTTGTGCTGACCTAATTGGCCAGTTCCAACGGGTATTCCCCCCCCCCGGGGCTAAACCCGTTACCACCCTTTCAAGAGCAAGGAAGGAATTAGAATCAAACGCACCATTTGAACCGACCTGCACTCCCAACTTCCCGAATGGGATGAACAAAAACTTTACTATAAGTCAGAAGGAATGCGAGTCTCTCCTCTCCCGTTGGACAAAGGCACAGAATACGACGCGAGAAGCCATTGGAGGTAATAAGATGATCTCTTTCCTTATTAACGATGATCTCTTTTATCGCGCATGATTCCATGGAAATAACACCAAGACCCAAGCATTATGTGTACCCTGCTTCGATAATTATCTAATCCTGCAAACCACCCACGAGAGTCTCTTTTCGGGACATTTTAGTCATACTAAGACCAGTTAAAGGATTTTTAAGTATTTTTATTGGTCAAGTTCAACGGAAGAAATTCTGCGCTACTGTCGCTCGTGTAATATCGGCCAGAAGACGGCGATTAAAGGACAAGTTAAGCCTACGCCTTTAGAGGAGGGTCCCGTAATCTCCGGACTCTTCTCCCCAGTGGCTATTGATTTAATCGGTCCGATTTCCCCTCCCGTCAAGCGAAGGCTATAGCTACGTACTAACTCTGGTCGATTTTGCCACCAGATTCCCAGAGGCCATGCCCCTCAAAAGGATTTATAGCATCTATGGTGCAGAAGCTCTCATTATAATTTCCTCCTGTGTTGGCCTACCCAAGGAAATATTGTCAGATCGTGGACATCAATATATGTAAGTCAGCTCAACCTAGCCGCATAATTAATCATATTTTTCGACCTGTTCCGCTCGCGCGTCCACCTCGAGGCCATAATCTAGAAGCAACCTACGACTGACTCATCTTGGGAATGTGTCAGTTCTCACGCAAAGTATGCGCCCTCGCGCGCCGAATAACCTACTAAGCTACTATCGGAAAGCAGTTTATCTAGCCCACGACTGCGTGACCAACTTCACGTACGCTCCTCTAGGGAGTTTAAATAAATAGGGGTCCCTTTCTCTACTCGCAAGAGATCCGTTCTGGACATCGTTCAGTGAGGACCTTCTGCCATTATACCTTGTCAGCTTTGTCGCTGATTCCTTTTGCTACTGCAACATTTTTTTCTCTTTCCAGACTCGTAATGCATTCATTCTCCGTTGGGAGCCCGATTATCCTGGGCTAGTTAATGGTATCCCTCGTCACTTTAAAACCTCCGCCCTTGGGTACTCCGCCATCTCAACCATCTCCACTCTTGGATAGTTGGCCATCAAGTCTTCAGTCACCGTGGATCCGTTGTCATCTGGACTTTATTCACCCGTATGTCATTCATCCTCTAGATCTCCCAGCCCATGAATCCTGCCTCATCTTGATCATCGACTCCACCCGTTGGTCCCTGGTCATCTCAATCGTCCCCACCCGTGTGTTCTTCGTCTATTGGATTTACGTCACCTGGGTGTCGCTCCACTGCTTTCGTATCGGTATTTGAAATATTTCTTTCTTTTTATGCCCTTTAATTTCTTTTTATACCTCTTACCTAAGTAGTGTTGTTAATTATTTTTAACGACGCGTGTCCTTTCGGCGTACCCTCTTGTGTCGCATTGATAGGTTATTTTTCCTTTTTGTAAATAATACGGTTGAACTTTCCTGTGTATTTATTTTACCCTTGTGGATATTTGACCTTTCTCTTCTGTGTATTTTGGGGCCGAGAGAACCGAGTTGCTAAGAGTAAAATCTTTGTTTACCACTACATTTCAATCGGCTGAAAATGGAATGTGCGAAAGATTAAACGTTAGTCTCAAGGCCCTTGTAAAGAAATTTTCTGGTCATCAATCCAAAGAATGGCGCTGTTATCTTTCAGTAGCTCTCTTCGCGTACCAAGAAAACCTCACCGAGCATTAGGATTTGCTCCGTGAGAAAGGAGCTATTCACCAACCAGAAATTGGATCATAAAATCCAGTCTCCTTACACCTTTCTGCTGGATTTAAGACAGAGCTTGGAAAAATGCGCTAAAATAGCGTACCAAAATGCCGATATAAATTAGATAAGTACAAAACCTACTTCGACTGCAAATCCAAGGAGAGAAAATTTAATCCAGGTAAAGAAGTTTTATTGTTACTTCCGACTGCCCACAATAAATGGTTGAGTCAATGGAAGGGGCTCAACCAAGTGGTTGGAAAACGTGGCCCCGTCGACTACTTGATTGAAACTTCATCAAGAAACAAACTTTTGCACATAAATATGCTAAAGCATTAGCACAGTCGCGCGAGTGCTAACCAGATTGTGGTCATAGTCTAGTTATCCCTTGGACTACTTTAGTGTAGTACAAATAGCCTGAGTAGAACAAGAGAAAGAATATTCTTTACATGTCTTGCCAGAAGCAAATGATTCCTCATTGGTAGAATTAAAATAAACGACCAGCTACCCTCCTTTCAAAATAGCCAATTGCATATTCTCCTGAAACTATTTGGATACCGATTAGCCGTTTGACATTCGAACGGACGCCAGCAAGGATGGAATAGGCTGTCATAATCGAGTACGAGAACAACGGCGATAGTTTTTCCATCGTGAAAGAAACTACGCTGTGATTGAGCGAGAAGGCCTAGCAATAGTTTGGGGAATACAAAAATTTAAAATGTTCCTGGTAGGTAAGGAATTTGTGATAGAGAGCGATCAGACTATGTGAAAAATAATAATGGAGACTTAATGCGTTGGAGTGTGTTCCTCCATAATTTTGTATATAAAGGGCTCTGATAATTATATTGCATATAGTTTGAGCAGAAACCCATTGGGGTCCCCTCCCAAATAATCCTCAGCCATTTATTTTGTTCTGATTTTAGGATTGATCTTGTTTTGGATTGTAAATATGCACAGATAATTATGTATTATGGGAACGTGTATCTTTTTTTGTTTTGTTTTGTGGATTTTTTATTTCTTTTTCTTTATTTTAATTATTATTGTATAACTTTATGATGTTTTTAACCAAGGACAGGTGAGCCTCCACTTAAACGTATCAATGATAATTGTGGCTAGTGTCAATTATTTATTTTTCGCAATAGTATAATAATCTGTATATATATTGTACCTCTATAGTCCCTCTATTTTGTGTTTTGTTTTAAGTGTTTTGCGGATTTAATTCCATGTATCCTTCAATTTTGTCTGCTATTGTCGCGAAACTATGAGGTGCACTATTTTATTATTATTCACTGTCACGTCATCCCTGGAAGTTACATCTTGGGCGCGAGGAGATGTCAGGAAGAGAGAGAGGGCATCACGGGGAAGGAAGCCGGAAGAATCTTTAATCTACACCCGACGAAAGTGCTTCATGCGATAAGAGGCAGCGATGGACACGAGGTGAAAGCCGAAAGGCCGCGATGAAAGCATAACAGAATGTGTGAACTGAGCCAACGTTCTCTTGTTCCAGCTACGCGTCTGATAAACTGGAAATCCTACCCGCTTCTAACGCACGGAGCAAACAGCTTCTGGGAGACCATATAAAGTATCAGACGCTGAGCTTAGGGATTTACTATCAGCCTACCCTGAACGCGATGTAAACTCTCGATCGGCTCCCGCACCCCAAGAGACCGAAGGTAAGATTTCTATTCAAATTAATTGATAGTCTAGCGTCATCAGACTATTGTTCTGAATTTCGGCTCCGTTCCCGTCTCGGCAAGATGCTCCTTCAACCTATATTCTCGAGGTTAAGTGTAGTGATTGTAATTTCCAATTGCAATCCCTCTCTCTCTCACCAAGCTAATCACTAATTAGGCTTAGCAAACGACTCAATCGCAGTTCAAGTCTCCCGTTCAGTGGAGGGTTTGTTAGTTTATTGTTGTTCGTAGCTGCATCCGAGCGTCCCTTTAAACCATTACCGTGTACATCTAATCCGATTGGGTACTTATATGAAATCCCTTTTATTAATTTCTATATATTGGTTGTATAGTAGTAAAGTTTTCTTTGTTTATTCAGTTTTGATATCCCAGAACCTCCAAGATACTTAAATATTGTAGCCGTTATAATCGCACTCTTGCCTATTTCTGTCATTACCCACGCACATAGCAAATTAATCCGCTTAAACTTTTCCCGCTCCTCTCGGACCAAGAAATCCGAGCAGAGGTCGGAAACTGACCTGTCCTACGACATACAGAAAAATCATAGGTAAAGGACTCGGTCTGTTTACTCAGAATCTTTTCAGAGAAACTAAGTAAAGGAGGCAAAGTCGACTGAGGGAAGAATATAACGCTATTTGAACGTTAGGAGGAGGGGTGTCAGTGTTATGTATACAAATAGTTAAAGAATTAATTATGTAAATTTATGTAATTGTAATGTATATATTTAGGTAATTGTGTATATACTTGTAATGTTTAATATATTTATTTGCAATGTATATGTAATATCAAAACAACAATCTCCAACTCCTTTAGTGATTACCAATAATACAACCAACTAACCTCCTCCCATACAACGAACTAACCTCCTCCCACACCACCAACTAACTTGCCACCAATACTTTTTTAAGTTTAAAGTTCCCCAATATAAGGCAGTTCACCTCCAAATACTTAACGCGCTTCTACTGGAATTGATTTGCTCTGGATTTTGTGCAACTATTCAATTAATGTGCTCTATTGTTTTGTGTGATTATTCAGTGCGCTACTACCACAGCGTAAGTCTCTTATAGTTGTCAAGTTTGGCGCCTATCTACCTTAGACCTCTCTCACGTGTGATAAGTACAATTTATATTTTTTTATTTGTACGTATTGTATAAACTGTAAATATGATATTGATGTTTCTCCAAACCTCGTATATTCATTTATAACCTTTATATATTAATCTTCAATATTTTCTTTGTTTTGCCTTACCAATAATAGGCTATGCTATATATAACTTGAACTCTGATTTAAGCTATTAGTGTAACTTACTATTGTTACTTAACTGTCTGTACACATTTAGGGTTTATTAAGGCTGGCAAAGAGTCCATCTTAGCCTATAATTGGCGTTCTAGAACCTCGTGTTCATAACGAGGTTCTTATTACTTTTCTTTAGTGTTGTGTAACTTAACCCTGCCCGTAACATTAAGTGGGGGCCCGTCCGGGATTCTCTTGCATACATTTGTGTACTTTTGTGCCGTTATTGAATCGGTGTTCATTTATACTAGTTTGTCATGTTTTGAGTAATTGTCTTATTTTTTTGGTAATTCCATTTTGTTCTTACTTATTAGTAGTCACTTGCTTCAATCCATTTTTGTGATAATATTGATTGCAACTATAACCTTTAATTATGGAGTTTAGTATTAATCAATTCACTAGTAAACCCACATTAGATAGTTTGGCTTCAAGTCGCATTAAAAAGTCTGACTGGATCGCTTTAGCTGCTCATTATGAAACTGCTCACCAGTCTAGCATGACAAAGGCAGAGGTGAAGAAGGGTGTGATTGACTACCTAGTTAAAGAAGATTTACTAACTGTTGATGCATATAGTATCTGTGCTGAAGATAGTAGCAGTGCCTACTTGATAATGTTGAAAAAGATGGAATATGAGGAAAGAGAGAGAGAGAGAAGGAAAACATAAACTTGCTATACAGAGATTGAGGAATGAAAATCAGAATGAGAGAGGAATAAATGGTCAAAATCCTATATCTGAATTGGGTAGTTCTCTTAAGTTCATGCCCAAGTTTGATGAGACTGATGTTGAGAATTTTGTTATCATTTTTGAACGTGTAGCCACTCAACTTAAATAGCCACGAGATCAGTGGGGTTTCTTTGTTCAGACAGCCTTTGTTGGTAAAGCAAAGTTGATTTACGCTAACCTCCCAATGTGCAATTAGAGTATGATAACGTAAAGCAAGCCATCTTAGAAGCCTATGATCGAGTATCTGAGACCAATAGACAAAAATTTCGAAGACTTTAGAAGGAGGAGAAACAGACATATCCCGAGTTTGTGAAGGAGAAAGAAAATCTACTCAATGCTTGGCTCAGGACTAGCAAGGTTTCAACTTTTTGAGAATTCCTTCAACTGATGGTGGTTGAGGAAATTCTCCGCAAAGTCCCATATTTCCTTAAGTTATACTTGCAAGAGAGTTTAACAATGTAAACAAGGCTGCCACTCTAGCTGAAAACTATAGGTTGACTCATAGTAATTTCAATTCCAGACAAAAGCAGAAGGCAACCGTTCCCTCCAGTTCATATAGTGGCCGTTTCCAGGGTGGAGGAGAACCACGGTATTCAGGTGGTGGATATGGTTCTGGTGGCTCTCAGACATCCACTTGGACTGCACCAGGGAGCACTGGTAAGACTGTAACCCTTACCTTATCCAAATTTACTACCACATCTGCATGTTGTAAGCAACTAGGGCATCGCATCAGGGATTGTCCCAAGCTTATAGGCAAGGAGAGACGTCCAGAACAAGTTCTAGCTACTTCTAGCATTCATACTTCATTGACTACTAGTGAACCAGCTACTTCTAATTCTAATCAGACTCTACTGAGTGCCTGTCCTAATAAACCTAAGGTAACTCAAGGCAAAGTTGTAGGTGGCAGTGACCCTTCTAGCTGTTCTAGTGATTATAGTGATCAGTTTCAACCATTTCGCTCAATAGGAACAGTTTCTTCTTCTGATTTATCCACCAAGTATCCCTAAATAATTTCTTACAGAAACGGGAGCCTCTCACAGCGTCATGTTAAAGGGTATGTTGCCTGAGTTAAAAGATTGTTATTCGGGTCAAAGTGTTCTCATTCAAGGGGTTAGTGGGTGTATTGCTGTCCCTCTGGCTAGGGTTTACGTGACCACAGATTTAGTCAGTGGGTACTTCACTGTAGAAGTTCAAGAGTCGCTGCCTGTGCAAGGTGTGAACATTTTGTTAGGGAATGATATTGCAGGTGGTAAAGTGAGGCCTGATCCTATAGTAGCTTCATATCTCTCATCGAGTAACGCTACAGAGCAATTGGAGAAGGATTATCTTCACTTGTTCCCTTCTTGTGTAGTAACAAGGAGTATGACTGCTCAACAAAGTAAGCCATATTATAGCAGATTCTGATGATATTTATATCTATGTTTCTTACCTGTTTTCTGATAATAACTCTCCTCAGGTGTTGGCTTCCCCAGACGAACTGAGTAATGTACCCATTGATCGCGGGACTCTCAAAGAAGCCCAAGTACAAGACTTTACCCTGAGCACCTTTCTTTCACAGGAAAGTGGAGAATTCTGATATTTCCAGGTTTCCTCTTAGTTGTTATGTTAGAAATAGTATTCTGAGGACGAAGTATAAGACCTCCTAACGTATCTGCTAATGAAACCTGGCATGAATGCATCAAGTTGTAATACCTGTGAAATTTCGCTCGCTTATTCTATCAGTAGCCAATGATACCAGTGGTGGACATTTAGGTGTTAACAAAACCGACCATAAGATCTGTAGACTACTTCTGGCCTAAAATAAAACGGTCTGTTGACTAATATTATAAAACCTGTCAAGAATGAAAAATGGCTGGAAAACCTAATCAGCCAATCCCACCAGCACCTTTGCCCTCTATTCCTGTCACAGGTGAGCCATTCAGTAAGGTCATTATAGACTGTGTTGGTCCCTTGTCTAAGACCCGTAGTGGCAATGAGTATTTGCTAACCGTTATTTGTTCCACTACCAGGTATCCTGAAGTGTTTCTTTTGAGACGAATAACTTCTACGAATGTTGTTAAAGCCTTAAGCAGGTTTTTTACACGGTATGGAATTCCTCGGGTGGTAGAGTCAGATCTTGGTAGCAATTTTACTTCTAACCTTTTCAAACAGACCATGGATGAGTTGAGAGTTCACCAGTACCACTTCACTGCCTATAGACCCTAGTCCCAGGGTGTATTGGAACGTCTGCATCAAATCCTAAAATCTATGTTGATTAAGTTTTATATGCAACATAATGCATACTGGGATGAAGGTATCCATTTTGTGTTATATGCTGTAAGGAGTCGTGTGCAGGTTTCCCTTGGGTTCTCCCCATTTGAATTGGTTTATGGACATGAAGTTAGAGGTCCCCTTAAAGTTCTTAAGGAATCATGGTTAGGTGATCCCCCTAATAAGCCTTTCCTTACCCATGTACATCAATTCAAACGGCGAATAAAGTCTGCTGTGAATCATGCCATGAGTAACTTGAAAGATGCCCAAATTAAGATGAAAGTCAAGAAGGCTATTTCTAGAAAATTTAAACTAGGAGATCATGTGTTAGCTTTTTTGCCTCTTCCTAAGAAGCCCTTGCAAAGTAAATTTCATGAACCTTATGTTATCAAAGAAAAATGAGGTGATGTTAATTATGTAATTAAAACTCCTGATAGGAGAAAGTCAGGGAGGTTGATCCATGTGAATCATATTAAGCCTTATCTTGTAAGAAGTTCAGATAATGACTTCCGTGTGGTACCGGTGCATGGTGCTCAACCCATTAAGCAGCATCTTTATCGAGTCAGCCCATGGAAGAGGGATGCCATAAAGAAGGTGCTATTCCTGTTGGAGAATGGTCTGGCCGAGAAGAGTGATAGCGATTGGGCTTCTCCTTGCCTGTTGGTAAACAAGCCTGACGGATCCTACCGCTTATGTATGGAATATCGCCAGGTCAACCAACTCACCTGCCAAGATTGTTACCCACTCCCTTGCATAGATGACCTAATAGACCAGTTGGGAGACGAAATTTCATTACCAATGTTGATCTCTTTCGTGGCTATTACCAAGTCGAGTTGACAGATCAAGTCGGAGAATTTCTGCCTTTGTCACCCCTGACGGTTTACATCAGTGTACCGATATGCCATTTGGGATGGTTAATGCCCCAGCTACATTCCAGCGACTGATTCATCGATTTACCGAAGGGCTAGTTGGGGTGCAGTCATATCTGCATGATCTTATTGTCTACAGTCTCTCCTGAGAGGATCACCTACGTCAACTGCATGCCCTGTTTGGCCACCTCTCAGAAGCTCGTCTCACCGTAAACCTATCTAAAAGTAAGTTCGGGTATACCAACGTTGGCTTTCTGGGGAATGTGGTTGGTCAGGGGAGGTTAGCCCTGTTTCGGTTAAGGTGGAAGCCATAACGTCACTGCCAATTCCTCAAGACCGTAAGGCACTGATGCGCTTCCTAGTCATGGTAAGATACTACAGGAGGTTCGTCTCCAACTTTGCTGACCTCGCTGCACCTCTGACCGATTTGTGAGTCCCAAGAAAAAGTTTGTATGGACACAAGTGTCGAGGGGCATTTACAGAGATCCGTGCCCTTCTTACCAACGCCCCCATTCTCAAGTCTCCCCGGTATGATCGGCCATTCATCATTCAGCTCGACGCTAGCGATGCTGAGGTGGGTGCAGTGTTATTGCAACATAGCGATCATGCATTGCATCTAGCATGTTATTCTTCTTGTAAGTTTAAGCCCTATCAAAATAATTACAGTACTATTGAAAAGAAATGTTATGATTTATTATTTGCCATAGACAATTTCAATTATGTATAAATGGTTCGGGGCTTCCTATTGATGTCTATACTGACCATAATTCCCTCAAATTCCTAGATAAGATAAAAAATTCTAACCAACGTCGAATGAGATGGTCTTTAGCATTGCAACCATATAAGATAAATATTCATGACATAAAGGGGAAAAATAATAATATTTCAGATATGCTATCCAGAAATTGAGTTCAGTTAATTCTTGAGTTTATTTTAGATTTAGCATTTGATTTATTGCATTTAACTGATAATTCTCTAGTTTCAGTTTGATAATGGTTATTTTATTTATTGCATTTCACTTATAAATATCTAAATTGGAGAGGTGTTATGTATACTAATAGTTAAAAGGATTCATTATGTAAATTTATGTAATTTTAATGTATATATTTATGTAATTGTGTATATATTTGTAATGTTTAATATATTTATTTGTAATGTATACTTAATATCAAAACAACAATCTCCAACTCCTAAAGTGATTACCCATAATAGAACCAAATAACTTGCCACCAATACTTATTCAAGTTTAAAGTTCCCCAATTTAGGCAGTTCACTCCAACCAATTAACACGCTCCTACTGGAATTGATTTGCTCTGGATTTTGTTCATCTATTCAATTAATGTGCTCTATTGTTTTGTGTGAATATTGAGTGCAATACTACTGCAACGTAAGTCTTATATATTTGTCAATTTTGGCGCCTATGTACCTTAGACCTCTCTCAACGTTTGATAACTACTATTAATATTTTTTTATTTGTACGTATTGTATAAACTGTAAATATGATATTGATGTTTCTCCAAACCTCGTATATTCATTTATAACCTTAATATATTAATCTTCTATATTTCTTTGTTTTGCCTTACCGATACTCCGCTATGCTTTATATAATTTTAACTCTGATTTAAGCTATTAATGTAACTTATCATTGTATCTTAACTATCTGTACAAATTTGGGTTTTTTTACGGCTGGCATAGAGTCCAGCTTAGCCTATAATTGGCGTTCTAGAGCCTAGTGTTCATAACGAGGTTCTTATTAATTTTCTTTAGTGTTGTGGGACTTAACCCTGCCCGTAACAGTCACTTAGTGATACAGGCCGGAAATCTTTCAGATGGACCTAGTATAGTTTGCCTATTAAGGGAGGAGAAAGGCAGAGAGCAGTAATCGGAGGGCATTCGAGGAACCATTAGGTATACACAAATTATAGACTTAGTCTTCTACACTCTGTCCTCTTTTTCAGACTAGACGATTGAAAGATAGCCCCCCCCACTCATCCTCCTGATCGGATTGATCACCATAGACATGGAATGTAATATGAATACCCTCAAGACTGGTCAAGAAGCAACAAAGCCGGAAAAGGGCCCTATAATATGAACAATTTTTGCATCTTAAAGTCAACTTGATGAATCAGACAGATTCCCAGGTGAATACAGATCTATCTGCACCATGGAAGAAAATATGGTAAAGATCGTATCTGAAGAAGGACTGCAGACGCTGGAGAAGGTAAGAATCTTACCGAAAATACCCCACTAGTTATTGCTAGCATGTCTTTTGTACGTAGAGAGATTGATCTCTGGGTGGCTCCAACACAAACTATAAGCTCAAAGAGGAGCTCAAAGGGCAAAAGACCCAAATAATAAAATTTTCGAATTATACTCGTGTGTTTAAAGTAGTGTGCAACTCCCTACAGTTGACTACCAAGAATGTAACCCAGGAATTATTGGTTTGTAGAATTAAAATTTTCCCTAACAACAATAAAAAACAAATGTAAACTTTCTGACGTGCTCTCAATGCAACGCCCTGGAAACACAGACATGAAAGACTTGTCGAACCAAGAGTGTGGTATTCTCTGAATGTATAAGATTCAAGCTAAGTTACCAGTGGGTTGCCTCTCAATCCAAGTGGTTTCTCTATGGCTGCTAGGGTGAAACAAGACATCATCTATAAAAGGTGGAGGAGACCACTTTGTGACAAAAATTTTAAAAACGACGTGTTAAAAGATTCCTCTGCCAATATGAATCGAAGACGGGAGTGTTCAGGAATAGTTAATAGGGTCGGGAAACAGGACAACCGGAGAATGGAAAATTGGCTACAATTCAATAAAAGGTAAGCAACCGATTGGTCCCCACCGCAAAAAAAAACGAGAGTAAGGGCTGATATGAGCATCACCCGAAACAAGATGGCCGTGACTAAGTCATGTGTGGCCAATGCGAACTCGGCAAAGGGCCACCTCCAACGACCGCATTCATGACAGCTCGAGGGCTAAGAGTGAATAGAATTTTTAATTTTGTATAATTTAGAGGATAAACAGTCATCCCATTCATTTTGCCACAGTTGAAAAACATACTTTCTTATTGAAGGAAATTAGTCCCTAAAAAGCAGAGCAGAGTTCTCAGGGGACACAGAATGTGCTAAGCGGGCCAGCCGATCAGCCTTCTCGTTGCCCAGCGACCCAGCAAAAGATAATTCTATATCGGGACGCACTTTGAAACAGCCAGTTGCAAATTTCTGTGACTAGCGGATGGGACGCATTAAAAGATCTAATTGCCTGTAAGACAGTCCTTGAGTTGGAAAAAATGACAAATTCACTAAAAGATAAAATTTGGATTAGTCTAAAGGTTTAAAGGATTGCTGAAAGTTCAGTAGTAAAAATGTATGCTGCTGGCGGCAAAGATAGTTAGGAATTCTCCTTCTGGGTAGATGCCTGCGGCACCCACGCCACCGTCCGACTTAGAGACATCCGTGTATAGTTGGCATTATTGTTTGTGTAAAGATCGATTGCTCTAAGAACAGGATCCTAATGATGCGAGGGTCCAGGGAGGACTTCTCCAAGCTCCACATGTTAGTACATACTGTAGGAGAGGAGCACACCAACTAAGGGTCAGTAAGGATGGAAATGTAAAGACCTTTGGAGCACCCAAGTTAGAGAGATAATCTCCTATGCGAAGGTTGAAAGGGCGAGGTAAAGATGGCAACATCATATGCTGCCGTTGATTCAGCAGCATACAGGCATATGTATACCTCTGATACAGGGGCTTGCTTTACTAGACAAAGGTATCGCATGCAGATTTAAAGTCTATGGTAGGGCAAAGAGAGTACCTCACTCTTTCAGTAAAGGCTGTTGACAGGAAAAGTACGGAAGGCTCCACTAGAAAGACGAACTCCGAGGTTTAGAATGGGCTTCAGCATTTTAAGTGCTGAAGGGGAAGCCGATGAGTAAATTTGACAGCCATAATCCAATTAGGATTGGACGAGAGCTGTGTATAATGTCAAATATTTGTCGGTCACTGCCCCACGAAGTGTGTAAAAAGACTGTCAAAATGTCTAGAGCCCGCAGACAGCCTGTTCGAAGTCAGCGTAGGTGTGGCAACCAGGATAACTTTGGATCGAGAGTTACGCCAAGGAACCGAAATTCGAAGACAAAACTCTATATCTTCGCCTCGTAGGGAGATAGATGGCGGAACAACAAGCCCTCTGCCTCCGTGGAAATACATTGCTTTGGTTTTGTTCGTGGGAAATTGAAATTCTTTCTTTTAGATACAAAATAGACCGCCAGTTGTAGGAACAATATAGTGCTAAATCATCGACAAACAGAGTTGCCAATACAACCTCTGGGAGAGACAAAATAATATCATTGATAGCAATTATAAAACATACAACACTTAAAACAGTGCCTTGAGGAACTCCTTCCTCTTGGAGTTACAAGTCATAGTATGAGTCTCCAACACGAACCATAAAAGGATCTAGATGCTACAAACTTTGAATAAGTGAAGGTAAAAGGCCTCTCAACCCCCAGACGTATAGCTGCTTCAAGATGCTGTATTTCTATGTTGTTTCGCAGGCTTTTTCAATATCCAAAAATATGGCCAGGACTCGGTGCTTGAATGAGAAATCTTTCCGGACCGATCCCTCGAAACGTACTAGTAGGTGAAGGTTACTATGACCTTTGCAGAAGCCCCATTGAAATGGAGAGAGAAAGTAATTGGTTTCTAGGAACCAGTTTAGGCGCTACAATATCATTTTTTTCCAGCAACTTACTCAAACAGCTGGTTAGAGCTATAGGGCGGTATGATTTGCATCCAACCCATCCCTGCCCGGTTTGTCAAAGGGAAGGATGATCCCAATGCGCCATGATGACGGGTAAAAACCCTTCACCCATATAAGGTTGTACAAATCAAGTAAAAAGAGAGTAGAGTGTGGATGTAGATGCCGAATTATATCGAAATAGATCTCACCAAGGCCAGGGGAAGTAGATCTGCAAAGGGACAAAGCGCTATGCAGCTCATAGATGCTGAATTGAGCGTTATACGGAACTTTATGTCTTGTTGTGAATTTGAGAGAATGAGATTCTTCCTTTGATTTGTAGGATTGAAAAGCCTTATCGTAACGGCTGACACTGCTGAAGGTGCGGTAAGTCAGCAAAAGCATTGCTGACCGCCAGTTCATCGTTCTCCAAGGAACCCTCTAAAATGAGTGTCGGGGTATGATGATTAGCTTAACGGCCCCTGATCTTATTAATCCTCTTCCAGATCTTAACAGTAGGTGTCATAGAGGAAATTGATGAAACGTATCTGCGCCATTAATTTCGGTGAGCCTGTTGAAGGGTTGTTTGGCGAAGCGCACGAGTTCGGTTTCGGTCGACCTTGTTGCACAAAGTTGGGTTATTTCGGAATCGGGCATATGCTAACTTGTCATTTTTAATAGCTGTTCTACACGTGGAGGTCCACCAGGGCACCGTTGAGCGGCCCATGGCAGGTCGCCTCCGTGGGATGGTCTGTGTTGCTGCATTGTAGATGGTCGATGAAAGTATTCTACTGCCGCGTACACTCCATTGAAGGTCCCCAAGGATGCATTTGTGAAGAATGCCTCTTGGAAACCTTCCCAATCGGCATGACCTAAGTCCCACTTTAGGGGCATGGTTTTATGAGGGCTAAGTTGAAGGGCTGACAGGACAATAAGGAAGTCTTCACTCCCATGGAGATGGTCAAGAATTGACCATTGAAATTCCGTGAAGCAATCAGGGGAACAAACAGACAGGTCAACACAGCTAAAAAAGTCGGTCTTGACATGAGAAGAGGTAAAATCGCTAGTATTTAAGACACAAAGAAAGTTGGATAATAAAAGAGACTCTAAAACACTGCCTTTGACATTTCGTGTGATATCACCCCAGTATGGGTGACGGGCGTTAAAATCTCCTAGTAATAAGAATGGGGAGAGAAACTGGTCTATAAGTTTTGAAAGGTCGGGTCTTGACAATGATAAACAATGGGGTAGGTAAATAGAGCAAATGGTAAAAAGCTTAGTAAGAAAAACCCTCACAGCAACAGCTTGGAGGGTAGTATGTAGGGAAATGGGAGAAACATGATGGGATGAAGATATCATGATTAACAACCCCGCATGAGAAGAGCTTCCAGCAGGAGCTATAGAGTTGAAAGTGAGAAAGCCGGGTACCGGCGGAAAGGGCCGTATACCCAGTTTATTCTCCTGATGACAAATAACAGGGGGCTGGATAGTCGTCAAAAGAATTTTGAGTTCTTCCCACTTTGGAAGAACAACTTGACAATTCCATTGTAAAATAGAAGATACTATGTGTGAAGATTAGATACCACTGTGGATATCTTTTTCTCCTTTGAGGCTGATATTGTATTTGAGGTTCGTCCCAAAGAGCTTGGGAGACGGAGAGCTGATTTTGAGGAGCCTGCTTTTGAAGAGGAAGAGATCCTAGATGGAGCAGTAACTAGGGGTTTTTTCGTAGGTTTTGTGAACCGTCCGAGGCCCTTGATTGTAATTTGGGCTCACAACCTAGAGGAAAAGGAAGATCAAGAAGGGATTTTCGGCCGGTAGATCCGGATTCATGGATCGAGGGTATTTTCGGTGTCTGAGGAGTTGGTCTAACCGCCGCAATTGGTGATGTTGCAGTATCAACTGCTTCCATCAGATCTTGGGTTAAAGGGTAAGCGGAACGAACAGGTGATCTGAGCGAGGTGTGTGGAGCTGGGTGTATATCTGCCATCGTTTGGATCAGGATGGGGCCTTTAGTCCTCTCAAGGGCGGGACGGACTTAAGGGCATAGAATGTTTAACCATAGAGTAAGAGTCCAATGAAGATTCTCGGGGTTCGGCCGAGTCAGCTCCAGAGGCTGCCCGCTTATTGGTGGTCGATGACCAAGGTGAGGAATCCTTCCTCTTACTACTGAGCTTTGGGTATCGGGGCCGGGTGGATGAACCTTCACTGGTCGATGTTGAGGATTCTTTCAAATAGCGTCTGATGTCTTGAAGTGTCTCACCCTGAGCGTCTCTCCACGCTAGCGCTACTGCAGAGAGGGGGGCTACATTGGTAATCCCGGTGTGAGAGCGATGCTTGGACTGCATATTTGAATGTTTTTGATGCTGCGAGTAGATCTATGGCGAAGTGCTTCAGGCTGGTCGGAACTCGCGCGTGATGGTTGGTTTCGTCCAGCGTCACGTAAAATGTCAGGAAAGAACCAGCCGAGTGGCGAGGTTTGTGCTCGAGCACGCTGGCGGGCCTCTCTTAAATCTAGACGTAGGGAGTCACGCAAAGCGAGCACTTCCTTTTCATATAAAAATATAGAGCAGAGTTTTGACGCAGAACTGTAGGTACCTCCGCAGTTGGCACAGCGGGGTGTTTTGGTGCATTCGGGACCATGGTAGTCAGAGCTGCAATTCACTTAGGAGTGAGGGTGCCGACAGGCACGGCCAACATGTCCAAATTGATTGTGATTGAAGTAGCGTCTGGGTAGTTCAATTTAGGGACTTACCGGGACACGAAGGTACCCAGCTTTGATATGCTGAGGCAGTTCTTGTCGTTCAAATGTTAAAATCAGTGTGGCGGTCGTGACTTTAGTGGAGCCTAATGTTTTAGTTACCCTGTGTACGTGTGTAACACGTTGGGTAATGAGCTTACTCTGAAGGCGGGTGAGGTCGTAGTCCTTTAGTTTGTTTGAACGGATGGGGCGAGACAATTTTTGGAACCTCAGCTATCGAAGATGGATTTCGCACAAGGTTGTGTTGAGAGTTGGATGTCACCTCGACTACGACATCACTACTTCCTCTTGACCACATCCGGCGGGGTTCACCACAGTGGGCCTCAAAAGATTGATTGACGTCAAACACATCGACTTTTGCAAGTGGGGTGCCGGATGATGAATTCATGACAAGAAAGCGAGGATGATCTAGATCTGGTTCTACTTCGTTGGAATAGGGGTCCAACGAGCGAGGGAAGGCTGAAAGTGCAGCTAAGGAACTTTAGCACGAGAACCCTTAGAAGAAGGGGAGGTTTGGGGCTTATGGCTAGCCATTGCAAAAAGAAAAAAACTTCGCATTCTCCCTTGAGGCTCCACACCATGGAGGCCTACAGGGGCCCGGTACTACTGCAACTATAAAATCAGTTACATCTGGTATGTCCTCTTGGAGAATGGATACGGATCCACCACACCATCTTTTGAAACCTAAGATGCTGCCCGAGTTCTCCTACGCACGGCGAAAAGGGGCCAACGATGGGTTTCTCCTTGGGCATGCGGTAGATGAAGGCGGTGGAGATGCCCAGCCTCTTTTACCTTCATGAAAAAACAATTGGGAATCAATCCATTAAACGAGCAGAGGTAGGGTATCGATAAGGACCACTAGATATGTGAAGAAAGAGAGGAGATTAAGGGCAGTGAAAAAGCTTAATAGAAGAGGAAAGAAAGGGTAGAATGTTAAAAGTCTTGTTGGCAGCACCATGCGTCCCCTAGGGGGTCTAAGGCTGACCCACCTCGCTACGAGAAGTCAAGAGCCTCTCTGGAACAACCCCTGAAGAAAAGATCTCAGAGAGGGAGGGGGCGTTCTGAATGTTATAAAGAGGGAGCTCTCCTTCATGAACGCAATGGATACCATTAAAACTGTATTAACTGTGGTGTCCCAGACAGGAGCATAACACTTAATTGCTTAAAAAGGAAGGAAGTTTTGGACAAAAAAGAAGAATAAAGATGTACAGGAAATAGAAAATAAGAACAAGGCAGGATATACTAACGTGTACTGTCGTGGTATACGGCCGAGTAGGTATGTAAGTTTGCTGCGTACATGAGTAACTCCGTTTCACTTTTCTCTAAGAGTACTTTAACTTAATTTGATTCTTTAACCAAGGAGGATTCGTGTTATGATATAACTCTTGCCATTTGACGCGTTTGAGCATCTAATTAAACATCTCGGGCAAAAATATACTTTTAATTACATAAAACATGAAATATTAAATCTTTAAATATACTAAAGGTATATAATAAGAGGATCTAATAAAAATTAATACTACCAATAAGTAATACGCGATGGTAGACTCAAATCACTTTCGCACGGAATGTGAACTAACAAACATGAATAAGTTTTAGATTCTTTTTACCTTTAACTAAGCGGGAGTCGTGAGTTGGGTGACCTTGAACGGGAACCTCCTCGATGAGATGATTAGAGGTGCGTTGGACTAGAGCTTTCCCTCGTGGCCGTGAGAATGGCTGAAAAAACAGCTGATGCTTCTCACTCCCGGTGGGGGGTAGGGTGCGGAGAGACTTCTTGACTTGAAGATGTTGGTGAGGAAATCTTGGATAAATGGAAGTTATTCCGATCCCTGTATTATAAATTCGGGCTTCTCGATGATGAAACTTGACCAAGAGGTAAAACTTTTCTAATCTGAGATAGGGGATTTCTCTGGAAGAGAATAGTATGTGAGTGGGTCTCGATACCACTGGTGTACTCTTCTACGCGACCAAAGGAACCACCTCGGGAGGGGAAATCCCACTTGTTCCAGCTGTCTTGATTCCCTGTTTGACTCAGCGACTCGACTTCTTCTTTCGATTGCTAAGCGGATTCTCATTTCATTTCTCAAGCTCGTACTATATATACGTCGATTATCCCCTGGGGGAGGATATGGGAGACGAGGGCCCACAGTTAAGCCTCTCTCCTAGGGCATACATTTTCCACGTTGTGACACTTCGGCCCTTCTGGTTTACGTACGGAAAAAGTGAGATTTCTTTTATTTAGCAAAAATAGACATAAACAATCGGAGGGGACGTTGAGCCTGTTTTATACCCTCCTCTGTTTATAGTAACGGACTACGAAATCTGCTGACTGAAATCCTTCGTTGCGAGCGACGCTCGAAGGGTCTTTGGGGTAGCAGGGCAAAGGTGATGGGGGTAAATTATCGGCCCACGTAGAGTATAACGTTGACGCTGTCTAAACAAGCTAGCGTCTGTCTGTCCTCGTGCTATTTATTACCCCACATGTACTATGTAAGCGCAAATCCAAAACATAGCAATGCCGGGCGCTTTCTTGGAGACTTTCGATTTGATGTTAGAGAGAAATGGAATCCTCGAAATTTGTTTCCTAATGAACCCCACCCACCCACATTCGGCTCGGATATTCTGTGTTGCATGCTTTAGAGAAATGAAACGGAACAATACTCTCTTCAAAGACGAGCCTAAAGAAGCAGAAAAAACTGAGGTTGAAACTATCTAGGAAACAATTCTGGATATCGCAGAAGACAACACCTCTACTAAGGAAAGAGATTTCAGTAACTCTGCCCCAATGTATGAAAAGAAACCAAAAATAAAAAATAGAAGATGAACGGTAAGATAAACACACTCACCTTAACTAAACCAGACAAGAGTCACGAAACTGGATATAGAAAATATAAACAATTTTGGCAAAACATCGCAAGTCCCCCAAATTTAATATCATTCCAATAGGAAGAAGAAAAGCCTTCCAAATTATAATAAACGGAAACGACTAAAGATATGGACGAGTAGGAACAATGCTTAGACTTACTTTAAACACAAGATGATATTCAGCCTATGATAAGAAAAATAAATCTAGAACAGAAAATGGAATCACTTCTAGCAAAAATGAATAAAAAATATATTTTGACTTTACCATCTTTCTTTCAACACTTCTCACTGGAGAATACAGTTTTTATTTGAGGTTTCGCCTTTCTTTAGTCATTCGCGTTTCCTTTTCTAGCAGAGAGTTAGTTGTTTGGTGGTCGTGAGCAGAAAAGAATAATTTCGTTCGTTCTTTGATGCATTCTATGGGTCGAAGTCAAAGTACCGGTTAAATTTCCCTTCAGCCAAAAAGGTGCAATACTCGCTCAGAGCTGGTACGCTGTGTGTTTAGGTTTTGGATCATTTCTTTGATTAGAATAGCCTCTACAATCTTCAGACATCAAGGATCCGAGTTTTTTTCTGGTAATGGTAGTGTTTCCAACCAGACTTGTTCCTGTAATTTGCTCGTTCCGCTGTTCATTTGATTCCTTCTACTCGTGGGTCCATCGTTAGGCATCGGCTGATGGTTGTAGTGGTCATAGCTATATATATATATATTGGTTGGTTAGATGATACTTGCAGTTCTCATAGGGGCAGTCGAATTTGAACACCATATTTGTAGCCTTTAGGATGGATTCTTTCTCACAGAGGTTGTTTTTTATTAGTAGGTTGCTGACTTTAGTGTTTTTAGAATATATTCGTATAGTGTTACTTCTTATGATAATGTGGTATTCTTTCTTATGTTTTGTAGGCATCCGTCAATTTGTTCTTGTAGTAGAGCGGTATTCTTTTCTTTTCCTTCCTTATCTCAATCTTTGAGTTAAGAATAATCTTCTGTAGTTTATCAAATTCTCTGTCGGAGTAGCCATTGTTTAATATGATCTGTTTGGTTCGTAACTTTACCAATACCCGATATATATATATATATATATATACATATATATATATATATATATATATATATATATGAAAAAAGGATAATAAGTAGACATGTGAGTCAAATTATGAAAATCCCACAAAGGTAAAGTAAAAAACGGATCTGATTGATTTCTTCCTTATTTAGAAATACTTTTTGAAGGAATAACTAAAGGGAGGTCAAACTTGTCTCAAATAGTAAGGAGTACGAGATGCGATCATCTTCTACAACGGCTAATTAGGTTATAGAAATATTGTTACATATAAATTTAAGATTTTATATAACAAGTAATAATCAGGTAGAGCGAAATTTGGCAAGATGCTAATGCCTGTAGACTTTAAAATGTTTCTAGAAATATAATTGCTACATTAAATGACTGATTTGGTAATGCATATGCCCGTTGATTGTATAGTTAAAATGATACATGTAAATGAATTAAGTAGAATAGCTGGCTGTTTTCGAACACTAGTTTGGTTCTATTTTACACGAGCTTGTAATGCTTTATTACTTTTTCTAATAAATTTTCGACCGTTATTGCAACTGCTATTTCCATATGGAATGGAAATGCCTGGGCGTTGGGGCGGGTGAATTTTTAAGCATGATGCGATAAAGTGATGTTCCTATTCGAATTAAACATTTATTTTGAGAGACTTGAACCAAAGGTATTTTATTAAAAACTTTGCTATATTCTAAACATAATAATTTTACGGCAACAAATGTAGGGTAATTAAAATTCTTTCGTTAAAAGGATAAATTATTGGACCTCTAAAAATTGTCAACAAAGAAGAAAGGTTAGTTTACCATATAAAAAATGCCCTCAAAGCTTTTGTATTTTAGAGGCAAAATGGCGTCTGTTGCTGCTTTCATCATTGTGACTGATCACTCGTGTTGTCTCACATCGTAAGTTAATATTTTTGAGATCGTTTTTTATCTTCTCCAACGCGGTAGCTAACACCCGCGTCGAAGGGAAAGATGTGTTTCGCGGGTCTGGCCTATTGTCGGAAGACTGTTAGTATCCGAACCTGAGAAAGAGACAAATTAGGCTCGGGTATCGGATTATGTTGGACAGTCAACAATTAACATATTATTTTGGTTTCCTTGGCAATTTGATTGAGGTTAGAGGGATCCCTCATCAAACACGGGGCCTAAGAGTGGTCCAGCGACTAGATGACGCAGTGAATTCGACGGTGTGTTCGTTCCTTATTTTTTCCTCGCCTCTTATCTAAAGTTGGATCTCAGACGTGCAGACTTCGATACGATAAACTTAGTAGGCCACTTGGCTAGATACAACCATCTAACGATGACGGAACATACCCCAAATGGAACGACTTCAAGAATTGTTTTATGGAGCGTCAAGCTGAATTCGTTCCCACGAAGACTGAAAATAGCGATAATTCAGCCGAGGTGGTTTAGTCAGGAAATCGCGACCGCTATCAAAGGTATAAAGATAGCCCACAGTACATTAAACAAAAGAACAAATGCAGCGAATCGTAAAGCTTACGTTACACAATGTAGAAGGATAAAGCACTAGTGCGTACAGCTTAGCGGAACGAAAAGTTTCGTGTGGCATCTCTCCTGAAAGAGAACCCTAATGGGTTTTTTTCGTGCATAAACACCTAAAAACCAGTGTGCCAATGCATCGGACCTCTGAGGGACGCGGACGGCGTCCACCAGGATTCAGACCTTGAAATCATCAACGTACCTAACGACAACTTTTCCTGGGTCTTCACGAAGGGAAGGGGTGAAGACATACCCAGACCGCCGATAGTGATAGATGGTCGATTAGAAACACTAGATGAAATAACTAGAACTGCCGAAGAGGCTGCCCAGAGGTTAAGTCACTTGAATGCGTACAAACCCCTTGGCCCCAGACGCATCCTTCCTCGAGTGCGGCGTGAGGTAAAAGATCAGGTGGACACCCATTTTCTCGGATTGAACAAAGGCAGCGATATCTGGACTTTGAGATGCTTCTAAGATGAGACTCGAAAAAAAAGCTTCCAGCAGAATTTCCAGCACATGATGGCGATAGGCCAGATGCAGCAGACCTCGACCAGGGATTTTCTGCAGTCGAAAGCGCACTCGATCATTGTATTGCGTATTTGTAGCCATTGTGTCGAATCAGAGGGCTCGGATTCGATCGGAGAATAGCCCACTCGGCTCTAGCGCAATGGATGGTGTTTGCCGTAGCTTCCGCTTGGCCGTCAGTCATGGGAACTGCGATGATCTTTTCCATACCTTATCCAGAAACAAGGATTGATAGTCGGTCCACAACGCCTTCGTTTGTGAGGGAGAACTTAATTTTTCCACATCAGTGGAGTGTGAGCGGTACATCAGGATCAAAGTTTTATTTTAGCTCTGCAGCCAGTTCCTGGCGATGCTGACTTCGCTGCCTTATTGATCGTGCTCACGCTCAACCACAATTCGCCAGCGTTCGCTCCCAGCTACTATGTCAATGGAAGCAGCACGTGTGCAGCTTGACGGTCATTTATGTTGGTCTGGTCCAGGGCAGCAGACACTTGTGGAGAGATGCTTTTCTTTTGCGATGGGGCACGGCGAGATCGTTTTGGTGGAGGATTTACTATCACGCCTTGCTCTTCAGAGGAAGAGAGCGAGGTTGAAGACTCTAGTTCAACGGTGGCCTGCCCTTCTGCGAATGCTTGACTTTCCTTTGCAGCTCGACTTCTTTCATCGTCCCCACGCTATTGTGTTCGTTTCTCTTTTAACACATATTGAAGAATATTTTCAAGGCGTGCACAAGGGAAGCACTATTTTGCGCACCTAACGGAAAACTCTACAAACAAATTAACGGAGTTAAAATGGGCTCACCACTCGCACCCACTTTTGAAAACTTCTACATGGGTCGCCTAAAAAAGGAAATATTGACGGCGCATCATCTTAAACCTACAACCTACTGCCGTTTCTTTGACGACATATATCTTCTAATTAAAGATGAAGATCAACTTAAAAGACTTAAAACAAGAATGGAAGAGCACTCTGTACTAAAATTTACGTATGAATTTAATTCTAACGGAAAATTACCGTTCCTTGATATTGAAGTGACAGCAAGTGAAAATAAATACACAACCAAGGTATATACTAAACCAATGTATTCTACGAATTGTCTCAATGGAGATGGCAAATGTCCAAAAAGAAATAAAAAAGTGTCATAAGAACATACATTAGACGCGAATACAAATGCAGTTCGTCATGGGCATTGTTCCATAACGAAATTCAAAGTATAAAGCAACTCCTGATCAATAATGGTTTCTCCAACACTATGGTGCACAAAGAAACAAATACATTCCTGAAAAACTTACATTAAAATAACAATAATAAAAATGAAAACAATAAGAAACACCCAATAAATATCTTCTATATGAATCAAATGAATGAATCGTATAAATTCGACGAAAGAACGATCAAGAATATTATACACCAAAATACAAAATGCACGAATCCAGAAGAAACGCTACAATTCACAATATATTATAAAACCCTCAAAATAAGTAATAACCTCATTACCAACGACACAAGTACGAAAACAGAATTGAAAACTTCCAATGTAATTTATGAATTCACCTGTCCGCATGAAGATTGCAAGCTTCATAATTCAAATAAATACATTGAAATGACAACTACATCCCTATCTCTTAGACTCACCATGCATCTGCAAAACCGCGCAATAAATAACCACTACATACAGCATGGAATTCAACTAACACGAGAAATTTTATTACAAAACACCAAAATCAAAAGGAGAAGTGACCGTACACACCTCCATATCCTGGAAGTGATCCTAATCCACGAAGAAATAGCCGAAGATTAATGCCTAATTGACCGCCACCCAGCGAACTTTAAAACTCTTTAAGGATTAACGGTCAATAATGACCGAAATCCCATTCCCAAATGTACCTTTTCTAACTACTTCCTTTCAACCACATTCCCCATTCTCTTCATTATTTAAATTATCTTTAGTATATAAAATAAACCATGAATATCGGAGCACTTATCTATAACCTTTCGCAAGACGAAAAAAGAATAATAAGTAAATTAGAAAAGCAAAGAAAGAAGCTAATCAAGGTTTAACTAGACCTGGTCTTTAATAAAACATGAATAAAAGAAAAGCTCCTACCTAAATATACAATATATATATATATATATATATATATATATATATATATATATATATATATATATATATATATAATTGTATCTACCTGCTTTAATTAATTTCAATGTTAATCGATTATCATACAAACATACTTTATGTTCAATTTTCTAGGGCAGAAGATCAGTATGTATGCGAAAATAAACTTACTGATTAGGTACTATCATTTTCTTTGTCATCCGATTCTTACTCTGGAATAAATTGCGTCTCTCTCCAAGAACACTTCTTTTCAATATTTTTATTATATATATATATATATATATATATATATATACATATATCAGTTGCGACTTGAGCACTCGGTCAGGGTCTGTCCGGACTTAGCCCGAGTATAAATTTAGTGAAGTGAATGTGTATTTGCAAGCTGATTTAATTTCTGCCCACACTTACTTCAAGTAACTAATTGCAGCCAATACCTCGGGCTCCTTTCATTAAGCCTGGTCGCAGTTAATAAATTTTCGTTGAGCGTCTGGCGGTCGTCTTAGAGGTGCCCTGTTTCAAAAAATTCATTCGTATCAGACGTTCTCTCAACATCGTTCACTTGCTCTTTACTCGGGCTCAGTAGTTACGGCCTGAGTTGTTATCTATAATCATAAAAATTAAAATTAATTAAAATCAATTGTTTTCTTGAAAGAATAGATTTCTATAGAGATTATGATTTAAAATCCAATCTATGAAAGGTTTCCCTTCTACAATATTTTTAAACGAACGAAAAATTATCTAGAAACTCAGGCTAATACGAACAAGCCTGATAGGTATTAAAGACAAAGTGGCATCTCTTGTCAAGAGTACAGCACATGCTACACTCACATCAGTATCTGGCTAATGTTTGTCGTGCACGCCGCTGTCGTTTTTTAATTGTTCTTATTCTGTGCGCCTATGTGTAAAGATCATTTGTGTTTTGCAGGGTTACTTTATTTTTACCCTTAACTAAGATATGGAGAAAGACATAGTGCTAGATATAAACGTTAGATACTAGACGTTAATAAGTTGGAAGAGTTCGCAACTCATTTTCTATGAAACATATGGACTCTTTAGAAACAAGTATCCCGGTAAATTTAAGTTTAAGTGCTTAGTGAACGAGCTAAAATATATTTATACTGACAGTGATTTCAAAAGTTTCAAGTCAATCAACTCCATTTTAGAGTGACTGTATAAATTGGAGTTTATTTCCGCTATGCCGAAATCCTTAAACTAAGTAACCTAGTGCTGACTATCCCTTTAACATCAGTCGCTAATGGGAGAGGTTTCTTAACGTTGAGTAGAATCTGTTGATATCTGAGAAACAAAATGGCCCAAGAACGGCTGTTTTCACTGGCTCGTATTTCCATCGAGAAAATCATTTTGAACGACTTTGATAAGAAGAAGGAGCTGCATGACAGGATATTATACAAGTTCGCCATCAAACCAAAAGGACTCGAGTTCATATATAACTGAAGTGAGTAATCTTTTTCAGTGTACATATAAGTCTGCGGTGTGCATTACGTCAATTAATGTAATTGTTAATATGATGTATTCAACGCGGATAGTGAATGTCCTGAAAGGTAGAAAAAAAGTGTAATCGGCTCATACATCCGCCGAGCATACAAATGCTGCTCCACCTCGGAACTTTTTAACCAAGGGATCTTCCGCGTAAAACAAATCCAATCATTTTAAGTAAGCAATTCAAAGATACGGATAAAACGAAAAGTAATCAGGAAGCAGTAAATAATATCAAACTGTATTACAGAAATCAGATTACTACGGCCTATAAAATAGAAGCAAAAAGTATCAAGAGGATTGTTAACCGTAAAATCAAGGATAATAATCAAATGGACAAAATTCAGCTTATAATATACTATAAAACTACAAAGTTTAACAATCTCCTTATGAAAACAACAGCTGCCAAACTCTTCGAATATAAACTAAACCAACATAGTTTACGAGTTAAACTGCCTCCATGAAGACTGCAAGCTTCATAATAACTCAAGATATGTTGGCATGACAACCACCACCTTTTCGAGGCGTTTAACCATTCATCTACAAGGAAGAGGACCAAAATATCACATGGAGAGCACACATAAATTCAACCTAACTAGATATATTCTGATTGAAAACAACACAATTAAAAGAAAAAAGGGAAAAATAACTTGGCTGAACATCTTAAAATTCATCTTAAAAAAACGAGGAAAGCCATCCCTCGACACCCAAGCTACGAGCTTGAATCGAATAAAAAGTTGTTCTAAAAATTCCAGTCGCCAGATTAGCTCATTTCCCTTGACATTACGTTCAAGCCAAGAGAAATAAATATCCCCTAAAAACCATTTTCTTTTCATTCAACCTGTTTCAGCCTCCACCATACTTCATCGGTAAAGGAAGAAAGAATAACTAAAGACGTTCCGAAGATAATTGAATAGATCCAAAGCTCAACAATTTAAGTTTGGTTTTTACCAAACGCATTTATTTAAACGAGATATAAACTTAGCACAAGTTATCTACCATCTGCAAGATGGACTAAAAAAGACAGTTACCAAAGGAAATCGATCAAGGCGAAATATACCATGGTTTTTAGCAAAATTACATCCATATAAGAATGATACCCATCTACACTAATATATTTATATATATATATATATATATATATAAATAACTTTCGATTTTTTTTTTATTGATTGTGTATTTATGTATTTTCTTTCGTTTTAGGGGATCAAGAGGTGGTTGTTTAAACAAATAGTTAAAACCGTTATCAAAGGTGATTGAGAGACGATAAAGAGATCGCAGGCCAACGTAACGAAGCCATAATTCATATATATATATATATATATATATATATGTCCCACATAAATCCCATAGATAAATGAAGGTATATTCCAAGTACTTTCGAACGTGTTCAATTCATTCTCAATGAATAACGAATTATTTTACAAACGTGGTGTATATAAGAGACAGAAAAACGTACCCCCCCCCCCGCCATGTAGAACAAAAGGACACAAAATAGTAAAATAATATAAGGAATGGGAATAAATACCGGATACGATGGGTAAAGGCATAAAGATAAGACTCTTCCGAAAGTTACAACTGTGAGAAAAGAATGTTAACAAAATAGGTGACAAAGCTATGAGTATATGCACATGCAATTATAATTACATTGGAATAAATAAAAGCAATACAGCAAATTTAGTAAATCAAAGGCCTAAGATTTAAAATGTACAATTTCGTTGCAAAAATGCCTCTTAATTACAGGGTCCAGTTTAAAGAAACCGGGGAATATACTGAAATTAGGCGAGGAATTAATGAATGAACATTCGACATTATATATTTTAACAGAGTCATCATATTTATAAATAAATTTAGCCTAATTCTAATTAATAGAGTGACTATTTTCAGATAAATGAACAAAGAAAGCACTATTAGTTTTACCTCTTCTAATATTGTATTTATGTTAGGTCAAGCTTACATGTAATGGTTTTACAGTTTTATGTACCGGAACATTATTAAATAATGATTCCACACTGATTATGGCAATAAGAGAAGAAACACCAAAATATTTTCTAAAATCAAAAAAATCACGTAAAGTGAAATGATTATGTTTCAACAGATCAATAAGAGGAACAAAAAATATGACCACGTTTTAGTTGGCAGTATTGACTGCAGATAAGATAGAGCGGAGAGTTATTCCATTTTTAGGTGTTATGGGTAAACCATAGATGATTCCAGGAGATGTAGCAGAAGCAAAAAGCTCATGGTAAACATCATTTAAATTGTTTCGTTCAGTATGAGAACGAAGAAAATTATTTGTCAAAATTCTCCAAAATGAGTACAGATCTCTTTAAGTATATTATGAAAATTGAGGATCAAATCCTCAATTTTCAGGATTGGAAACTTTGAAACTATCCCACTTGTAGTAAACCTTATTAGATAAGTCTTTTATCTCATTAACCAAGTTGGGAGTGGATTTAAATGATGAAAGAATATTGGGTTGGTGGCAAAGATTTTCAAAGGAAATGAAATAACTGTAGAAGTACAATTTGAAAAGAGAAAGCCTGAAATTAGGTCCCAGCGATATAAGTTGATTTTCTACTGTAGACAACACTTTATCGGAAAAGTTAAAATAAATTCATATCTAGAACTTTTGAAATAAAAATTTAGCCCAAAGAGGCGAGGAGATATATTTATTTATTTAACATGATATAAAACTATTTAAAACAGTCAAATCTAAACGAGACGTAGAATATTTCAATAATAAAGAGGTGTGAGATACTTTAGTCGATCGTTGAAATTAAGTCTTTGTTTAAGATGAATTTTTATCTCTCTCTTTCCTGCTTGTTGATGTTCCGATGCGCCCATATTACTCATCATATTCCTGTAAGTTTATTGCCGAAGAGGGCAGCAGTTTATAGGGGGTCCTCGAATCTTATAAGGGTTTTAGATGCCTCCTATTCGTAGGTTGATACTGGTTACCAGTGTAGTGGAGTAAAAGGAGTTACTTGTTTAAAGCGCGTAGTCAGTAGGCCTAATTTTGGTCTTCAGTCGAGTTTGCTCGTTCTGACAAAGTTTCAAACGGAGAATCCGCTTCTAGGCTGCATTCCAGAAGCTACCTTTGTTCTGACGTGGTTAAAGGAAAGGACTCGAAAGAAAAGCAGCGACCCTGATGACCGGACACCATAGTATAATATAGAAGTGGTAGGTTGACCGTGAAGAGGACACGCCAGAAAACGGGGATATAGGGCGCAGTGCGAGGGTTGAATAAACAAAATCGAGTGCGGTTGGCATAAATAACACTGGGGTACAATATATTTGGTGATTTGATAAAAGTACATTTTCCTACCTAATTTGAGCATACTGAATTCAAATCTGAAATCAGATTCTCTCTAAATGCTACAGATTTTTCGTAATATCAATAACTAACATTATACAATAATTATCATTTTATCAAGCCTATCATCGTGCCCTGAAGTAATTTTTAATCATCCTTTGCGTTATTTATAGTAAAGCACGTTTTTTTGCACCAACATTTTATTGCATATGAGAATAAACTTGAATTACACATTACGATTACAATTACTGTAATCAAATAGAAGCTAATTTATTAATGACCGTACATCAGACTGGAGGACCTCTTCTTGGTTACCTTCGGGCAAATATTTGCGTTTGTAACTCTTCCTCTTGTAAGTCTTCTCTGGCTGATCTCGTCTAATCGCCTAGTAGTAGTCCGCCATCATATGTCTATCCCAGTGACCTTAATAGCGCTCTTCCATCGCCATCAAATTCTGAAGGAAGCATTACCCTTGTTCATCGCTCACGGCTCTTAGATTCTCGGGGAATCGGTCGAGGTGACTATTTAGGAAATGCAGCTTCACACTCATGTTGCATCCCAGATTCCGATATGCTAAAAGCATATTAGTAACCAGATCCTCGTAATTATGCACTTTTTTTGTTTTACAAGAAGTTACTAACAACGGCAGAAAATGAGAGCCAGGCTGCCCTCTCTTTTTCATTCATGGTGTTCACGAACCTAAAAATCCCTGATAAGTCTTCGGATTTAGAGCCTGTCAAATACTCCTGCTTTTATTTTTTCGTATGACAAAGCAGGAAGCGCTGATATTATGTACTGAAAACAATCATCGTCAGTGCTCAACACCTTGATATACTGCTTCATCAACCCCAGTATGAGATAAAGTGAAGGGAAAACGAACTCCTCTCGACTTACGATTGGCTCATTAACAATGTTTAGCATTCCTGCTTCCAAACTTTCGCGAACTGGCCAATCTTTTTGGGACCAGTGTTTGTCATGGGCTCGACTGTTCCACATACAGATATAGCATGGAAATCTTTTATATCCTTTCTGCTGGGCAAGGAGGAAGTTGACCATCTTAAGGTCAACTTTATGGTACATAAGTAAATCCATGACCATTCTTCTGTCATTTTATGTTTCTCGCAGATGGACAGAGTGACCGAGAGGAACTGCAGCAAAGTCATTGCCATTATGCAAAAGGACACAGTTGAGGCTACGTTTGGAGCTATTCAAAAACCTTCTCCACTCAGCAGGGCTATAGATGCCAAGTCCCAACTCGGTAAACAGACCAAGAACATCGTGGCAGTGTAAAAATTGTTTGTCCTCAGAGAAATACTTAACAAACGTACTTTTCCTTGTTCACTGATATGATACCTGTACCGACCTGTCAAGCATAAGTCTTTGACTCAACCCTGAGGTTAAAAGTTTTGCAGCTTTCTTGGAGAGCGCCAAATCACGTATCAAATCATTCAAAACCTCTTGATTGAAACCGTGAGGAGCTAATGACTGTTCAGCATCTGATGATGAATCTGCAGGCTCTAAATCCATTACTTGGACGTCCATATCAGGTACATCATTTTTATCCTCGGAGGAAGCATATCCACTAAAAATCAGAACTGGTAAAGACTCAGAATGAGGTACTGGCTGGATCGCCGAGGGAATGTTGGGATAGTCGATCTTTTGCAGATTTTTCCTGCCAATCACTTTAGTATTCACCAGGCAGAAATAACAGTCTGATACATGATCCTTTGTCTCTCGCGACACAATGGGGATTTCAAAAGGAAGACTATTTCTCTTTCCTTTCGTTCACTCACGAAGATGTTCCGCACAACTAAGGCAAAAAGCATGTGGGGCCCACTTCTTATCTTGATCGCCAAGAGGAACATCAAAATATGCCTTATAAGTGCGGATCACAAAGTTTGATATATTTCGCCTCTGACGAATTAGCATGTAACAGCCACATATGTAGCAGAAGGTCTCGGGATCATTAACGCAATTTCCTCTTGACGAAGCCATCACTCTAACATGAGATCTTAAAAAAGAAACAATAATGTCAATATTTTGCACAATAACACTTATTACTATCTTACTACTAGGTACTGTGAAGTATTTACTTTCTAGAAACAGCCACTCTATCCGTTCGGAAAGCAGTTTTCGGAGAAAAGAGAAAATAGAAATGACAGAGTAACTATAGCATGTAGGTAAAAATGGATTATATATTTGAAATCAGCATGAAAAAAACAAATTGAAATTGGCAGATGAATATAAGTCACCAGATGATGTGATTAAAATTGTTCCCCTGTGTAATCAATTCTTAGAGGTTCTGGGATTAGAGAAAATAATGGTAGAAAAATATATAACTTTACCTATAACAAAGAAAATATTAATAGCACAAGTAAATAAATGACACTAAATAAAATGAGACCCGGGCTACCAAACGGGGGTGGGGATACAAATGACTCGACGGGTACTAGTGTTTGAGACTCCGAGATATTAAAAAAAAAAAGAGAACACACCACAAACAACTACATACTAACGGGATAATTCGTCAAAAATATATACACAATAATAAAAACAAATAATGGCACATTTTCTTATGAGGCATTATACAAAACTACAAGAATTCTAGTGGAATATATACAAAAGTAATTCAATTATTCTTCAACGGTACGGCATCAGGGAATCCGGGTGCAAATTCTCCTAAAGTTAGCACGTGACTGTGTCCTTAACTCGACGAGGAATTATATCGGAGCAATGCGATGAATTGCAAGCCTAACTTGTCCTTTGACGGCCGTCTTTTAGCAGATGTCGCAAGACCTGCAATAACGAGAGATTTTTTCATTTGCGCCTGGCCAA